>JBBBDQ010001507.1:657500-745000 GCA_037127315.1 Ascarosepion bandense
TTAGCTTGCATTAAATTCAACATTTTCTATTAATAACTGTATTGTTTATTTCTATGTAGGTCAGTGGGTTGAAACGTTCGTAGGTTGACGTACGAGAAGATGAATTGATTAATTGCTGATAATGAAGGAATTATGCGACAGCTGTGAAATCTGGCATGCGTTAATTATTTCCTTTCCTCTTACTAATAACTGTATTGTTTCTTTCCAGGTCGGAAGGTGGTCTGAAAATCCCATATGCTGAATATGAAAGTGAGGCTAGAGCCACGAAATCTGCCATGCAATAATTTCAACTCATCTTATTAATAACTGCATTGTATTTTTTCTATACATAAAGTTGGGTGGAAATGTTCCTAAGCTGATTATGAATGATTGATTTTAGAGAATTTTAGTTCCGTATGCATTACATTCAAATTTTCTTATTGATAACTGCAATGCTTATTTTCAGGAACGAGCATGAGCAAAAAAAATGAAGAGTTTATAATAGAGCTGTAAATCTGACATCTTTTAAATTCAAATATTCATAGTGATAACAGCGCTGTTTCTTTCCAGGTACAAGGGTTCGCTGAAAAGTTCATGGTCTTATTTATAAGATCTTTATAAAATTTGATGCAAGAGATGTGAAATCTGGATAGCATTAATTGCAATTCTATTTGTTCATAGCCTGGTCAGTACTTAGATGGGTGACCGCTTGGGAATACCAGATGCTGTAAGCGTATAGTGACGGATGTGCGTTGTGGTACAGTAGATATCGGCTCGGAAAGAGAAATCGGTGAGCCGAGTTCGAATTCCAGTTGAATACACTGCATTCACTTAAGCACTGGTACCCTTGTAAAAGGTATTAATCCGTTGCTTCCCTACAGTTATGGGTTAAATAACAGGGCAGGACTTGTGGACCCTGCCCTTAAAAACAAATCCCAATGAATCTTGATACTCGAAAGGAAAAAAAATATTACTAGACACAAAATTTATATGAAAAAACAACAATAAATTGTTGAAAGAAAAAGGTATTACCAGCAATAAATAAATAAAATTTAGTTGGCAATAAATGACCCACCGAGGTATTGATATGCCATAAAAACAAAACAACCAATCAACCAACTTATTAATAGCTGCATTGTTTCTTTCCAAGTACATGGTTGTTCTTAAAGGTTCATGGGCTGAGTATGAAAGATTGATACTAAATGTGTGAAGATTATCATTGCAGTCATGTCACCACTTCATATTAATAATTAATATTATTTCTTTTCATGTACAAGTGTTGTCTGAAATGTTCATAGTGTAACTTTGAAGGAATTATGCTAGAGCATTGAAATTTCGCATGAATTAATTTCTATTTTTCTTATTAATAACTGCATACGTTCATTATGAAAGAGTGAAACTAGAGCTGCAAAATCTGGCAGGCATTGATTCCAGTTTTTCTTAATAATAAATGAATTGTTTCTTACGAGGTGTTAGGAAGGCTGAAAAGACCAAAGATTAACTATAAAACAGTGAAACTAGAACTTCGAAATCATGCAGGCATTGATTCCAAATCTTCTTAATAATAACTGCATTGTTTATTACCAGGTATTGGGAAGGCTGAAAAGATCAAAGATTAACTATAAAACAGTGAAACTAGAACTTCGAAATCATGCAGGCATTGATTCCAAATCTTCTTAATAATAACTGCATTGTTTCTTATTAGGTATTGGGAAGGCTAAAAAGACCAAAAGTAAGCTATAAAACAGTGAAACTAGAGCTGCCAAATCATGCAGGCATTGATTCCAACTCTTCTAAATAATAACTGAATTATTTCTTACCACGTATTGGAAAGGCTGAAAGTACCAGAGGTTAACTATAAAACAGTGAAACTAGAGCTGCGAAATCATGCAGGCATTGATTCCAAATCTTCTTAATAATAACTGCATTGTTTCTTACCAGGTATTGGGAAGGCTGAAAAGATCAAAGATTAACTATAAAACAGTGAAACTAGAGATGCGAAATCATGCAGGCATTGATTCCAACTATTCTAAATAATAACTGAATTATTTCTAACCAGCTATTGGGAAAGCTGAAAAGACCAAACGTTAACTATAAAACAGGGAAACTAGAATTGCGAAATCATGTAGGCATTGATTCCAAATCTTCTTAATAATAACTGCATTGTTTCTAACCAGGTATTGGGAAGGCTGAAAGGACCAAAGGTTAACTATAAAACTGTGAAACTAGAGCTGTGAAATCATGCAGGCATTGCTTCCAAATCTTCATAATAATAACTGCATTGTTTCTTACCAGGTATTGGGAAGGCTGAAAAGACCGAAGGTTAACTATAAAACAGTGAAACTAGAGCTGCAAAATCATGCAGGCATTGATTCCAAATCTTCTTAATAATAACTGCATTGTTTCTAACCAGGTATTGGTTAGGCTGAAAAAACCAAACGTTAACTATAAAACAGTGAAACTAGAGCTGTGAAATCATGCAGGAATTGATTCCAAATCTTCTTAATAATAACTGCATTGTTTCTTACTAGGTATTGGGAAGGCTGAAAAGACCAAAGATTAATTATAAATCTGTGAAAATGGAACTGCGAAATCATGCAGGCATTGATTCCAAATCTTAATAATAACTGCATTGTTTCTTACCAGCTATTGGGAAAGCTGAAAAGACCAAAGATTATATATAAAACAGTGAAACTAGAGCTGTGAAATCATGCAGGCATTGATTCCAAATCTTCTTAATAATGACTGCGTTATTTATTACCAAATATTGGGAAGGCTGAAAACACAAAAGGTTAACTGTAAAACAGTGAAACTAGAGCTGTGAAATCATGCAGGCAATGATTCCAAATCTTCTTAATAATGACTGCATTATTTCTTACCAGGTATTGGGAAGGCTGAAAAGACCAAAGATTAACTGTAAAACAGTGAAACTAGAACTGCGAAATCATGCAGGCATTGATTCCAAATCTTCTTAATAATAACTGCATTTTTTCTTACCAGGTATTGGGAAGGCTGAAAAGACCAAAGGTAAACTGTAAAACAGTGAAACTAGAGCTGCGAAATCATGCAGGCATTGATTCCAAATCTTCTTAATAATAACTGCATTTTTTCTTAACAGGTATTGGGAAGGCTGAAAAGACCAAAGATTAACTATAAAACAGTTGAACTGGAAGGGCGAAATCATGCAGGCATTGATTCCAAATCTTAATAATAACTGCGTTATTGCTTACCAAGTAATGGGAAGGCTGAAAAGAGCAAAGATTAACTATAAAACAGTGAAACTAGAGATGCGAAATCATGCAGGCATTGATTCCAAATCTTCTTAATAGTAACTGCATTGTTTCTTACCAGGTATTGGGAAGGCTGAAAAGACCAAGTATTAACTATAAAACAGTGAAACTAGAACTGCGAAATCATGCAGGCATTGATTCCAAATCTTCTTAATAATAACTGCATTGTTTCTTACCATGTATTGGGAAAGCTGAAAAGACCAAATATTAACTATAAAACAGTTAAACTAGAACTGGGAAATCATGCAGGCATTGATTCCAAATCTTCTTAATAATAACTGCGTTTTTGCTTACCACGTATTGGGAAGGCTGAAAAGACCAAAGATTAACTATAAAACAGTGAAAATGGAACTGCGAAATCATGCAGGCATTGATTCCAAATCTTCTTAATAATAACTGCATTGTTTCTTACCAGGTATTGGGAAGGCTGAAAAGATCAAAGATTAACTATAAAACAGTGAAACTAGAGATGCGAAATCATGCAGGCATTGATTCCAACTATTCTAAATAATAACTGAATTATTTCTAACCAGCTATTGGGAAAGCTGAAAAGACCAAACGTTAACTATAAAACAGGGAAACTAGAATTGCGAAATCATGTAGGCATTGATTCCAAATCTTCTTAATAATAACTGCATTGTTTCTAACCAGGTATTGGGAAGGCTGAAAGGACCAAAGGTTAACTATAAAACTGTGAAACTAGAGCTGTGAAATCATGCAGGCATTGCTTCCAAATCTTCATAATAATAACTGCATTGTTTCTTACCAGGTATTGGGAAGGCTGAAAAGACCGAAGGTTAACTATAAAACAGTGAAACTAGAGCTGCAAAATCATGCAGGCATTGATTCCAAATCTTCTTAATAATAACTGCATTGTTTCTAACCAGGTATTGGTTAGGCTGAAAAAACCAAACGTTAACTATAAAACAGTGAAACTAGAGCTGTGAAATCATGCAGGAATTGATTCCAAATCTTCTTAATAATAACTGCATTGTTTCTTACTAGGTATTGGGAAGGCTGAAAAGACCAAAGATTAATTATAAATCTGTGAAAATGGAACTGCGAAATCATGCAGGCATTGATTCCAAATCTTAATAATAACTGCATTGTTTCTTACCAGCTATTGGGAAAGCTGAAAAGACCAAAGATTATATATAAAACAGTGAAACTAGAGCTGTGAAATCATGCAGGCATTGATTCCAAATCTTCTTAATAATGACTGCGTTATTTATTACCAAATATTGGGAAGGCTGAAAACACAAAAGGTTAACTGTAAAACAGTGAAACTAGAGCTGTGAAATCATGCAGGCAATGATTCCAAATCTTCTTAATAATGACTGCATTATTTCTTACCAGGTATTGGGAAGGCTGAAAAGACCAAAGATTAACTGTAAAACAGTGAAACTAGAACTGCGAAATCATGCAGGCATTGATTCCAAATCTTCTTAATAATAACTGCATTTTTTCTTACCAGGTATTGGGAAGGCTGAAAAGACCAAAGGTAAACTGTAAAACAGTGAAACTAGAGCTGCGAAATCATGCAGGCATTGATTCCAAATCTTCTTAATAATAACTGCATTTTTTCTTAACAGGTATTGGGAAGGCTGAAAAGACCAAAGATTAACTATAAAACAGTTGAACTGGAAGGGCGAAATCATGCAGGCATTGATTCCAAATCTTAATAATAACTGCGTTATTGCTTACCAAGTAATGGGAAGGCTGAAAAGACCAAAGATTAACTATAAAACAGTGAAACTAGAGATGCGAAATCATGCAAGCATTGATTCCAAATCTTCTTAATAGTAACTGCATTGTTTCTTACCAGGTATTGGGAAGGCTGAAAAGACCAAGTATTAACTATAAAACAGTGAAACTAGAACTGCGAAATCATGCAGGCATTGATTCCAAATCTTCTTAATAATAACTGCATTGTTTCTTACCATGTATTGGGAAAGCTGAAAAGACCAAATATTAACTATAAAACAGTTAAACTAGAACTGGGAAATCATGCAGGCATTGATTCCAAATCTTCTTAATAATAACTGCGTTTTTGCTTACCACGTATTGGGAAGGCTGAAAAGACCAAAGATTAACTATAAAACAGTGAAAATGGAACTGCGTAATCATGCAGGCATTGATTCCAAATCTTCTTAATAATAACTGCATTGTTTCTTACCAGGTATTAGGAAGGCTGAAAAGACAAAAGATTAACTATAAACAGTGAAACTAGAATTGCGAAATCATGCAGGCATTGATTCCAAATCTTCTTCATAATAACTGCGTTAATTCTTACCAGGTATTGGGAAGGCTGAAAAGACCAAAGGTTAACTATAAAACAGTGAAACTAGAGCTGCGAAATCATGCAGGCATTGATTCCAAATCTTCTTAATAATAACTGCATTGTTTCTTACCAGGTATTGGGAAGGCTGAAAAGACCAAATATTAACTGTAAAACAGTGAAACTAGAGCTGCGAAATCATGCAGGCATTGATTCCAAATCTTCTTAATAATAACTGCGTTATTTCTTACCAAGTATTGGGAAGGCTGAAAAGACCAAAGGTAAACTGTAAAACAGTGAAACTAGAGCTGCGAAATCATGCAGGCATTGATTCCAAATCTTCTTAATAATAACTGCGTTTTTTCTTTCCACCTATTGGGAAGCTGAAAAAACCAAAGTTTAACTTTAAAACAGTGAAACTAGAGCTGCGAAATCATGCAGGCATTGATTCCAAATCTTCTTAATAATAACTGCATTGTTTCTTACCAGGTATTGGGAAGGCTGAATAGACCAAAGGTTAACTGTAAAACAGTTAAACTAGAACTGCGAAATCATGCAGGCATTGATTCCCAATCTTCTTAATAATAACTGCGTTATTTCTTACCAAGTATTGGGAAGGCTGAAAAGACCAATGTTTAACTATAAAACAGTGAGAATGGCACTGCGAAACCATGCAGGCATTGATTCCAAATCTTCTTAATAATAACTGCATTGTTTCTTACCATGTATTGGGAAGGCTGAAAAGACCAAAGATTAACTATAAAACAGTGAAACTAGAACTGCGAAATCATGCGGCATTGATTCCAAATCTTCTTAATAATAACTGTATTGTTTCTTACCAGGTATTGGGAAGGCTGAAAAGACCAAAGATTAACTACAAAGCAGTGAAACTGGTACTGCGAAATCATTTCAGGCATTGATTCCAAATCTTCTTAATAATAACTGCATTGTTTCTTACCAGGTATTGGGAAGGCTGAAAAGACCGAAGTTTAACTATAAATCAGGGAAACTAGAACTGCGAAATCATGCATGCATTGATTCCTAATCTTCTTAATAATAACTGCATTGTTTCTTACCAGGTATTGGGAAGGCTGAAAAGACCAAAGATTAACTACAAAACAGTGAAACTAGAACTGCGTAATCATGCAGGCATTGATTCCAAATCTTAATAATAACTGCGTTATTTCTTACCAAGTATTAGGAAGGCTGAAACGACCAAAGGTTAACTGTAAAACAGTGAAACTAGAACTGCGAAATCATGCAGGCATTGATTCCAAATCTTAATAATAACTGCGTTATTTCTTACCAAGTATTGGGAAGGCTGAAAAGACCAAAATTAACTATAAAACAGTGAAATTAGAACTGCGAAATCATGCAGGCATTGATTCCAAATCTTCTTAATAATATCTGCATTGTTTCTTACCATGTTTTGGGAAGGCTGAAAAGACCAAAGTTTAACTATATAACAGTGAAACTAGAACTGCGAAATCATGCAGGCATTGATTCCAAGTCTTTTTAATAATAACTGCATTGTTTCTTACCAGGTATTGGGAAGGCTGAAAAGACCAAAGATTAACTATAAAACAGTGAATATGGAAATGCGTAATCATGCAGGCATTGATTACAAATCTTCTTAATAATAACTGCATTGTTTCTTACCAGTTATTAGGAAGGCAAGAAAGACCAAAGGTTAACTGTAAATCAGTGAAACTAGAACTGCGAAATCATGCAGGCATTGATTCCAAATCTTAATAATAACTGCGTTATTTCTTACCAAATATTGGGAAGGCTGAAAAGACCAAAGGCTGACTGTAAAACCGTGAAACTAGAACTGCGAAATCATGCAGGCATTGATTCCAAATCTTCTTATTAACAACTGCGTTATTTCTTACCAAATATTGGGAAGGCTGAAAAGACCAAATTTTAACTGTAAAACAGTGAAACTAGAACTGCGAAAACTTGCAGGCATTGATTCCTAATCTTCTTAATAATAACTGCATTGTTTTTTACCAAGTATTGGAAAGGCTGAAAAGACCAAAGGTTAACTGTAAAACAGTGAAACTAGAACTGCGAAATCATGCAGGCATTGATTCCAAATCTTTTTAATAATAACTGCATTGTTTCTTACCAGGTATTGGGAAGACTGAAAAGACCAAAGTTTAACTGTAAAACAGTGAAACTAGAGCTGCGAAATCATCCAGGCATTGATTCCAAATCTTCTTAATAATAACTGCGTTATTTCTTACCAAGTATTGGGAAGGCTGAAAAGACCAAAGTTTAACTGTAAAACAGTGAAACTAGAACTGCGAAATCATGCAGGCATTGATTCCAAATCTTCTTAATAATAACTGCATTGTTTCTTACCAAGTATTGGGAAGGCTGAAAAGACCAAAGGTTAACTATAAAACAGTGAAACTAGAGCTGCGAAATCATGCAGGCATTGATTCCAAATCTTCTTAATAATAACTGCATTGTTTCTTACCAAGTATTGGGAAGGCTGAAAAGACCAAAGGTTAACTATAAAACAGTGAAACTAGAGCTGCGAAATCATGCAGGCATTGATTCCAAATCTTCTTAATAATAACTGCGTTATTTCTTACCAAGTATTGAGAAAGCTGAAAAGACCAAATGTTAACTGTCAAACTGTGAAACTAGAACTGCGAAATCATGCAGGCATTGATTCCAAATCTTCTTAATAATAACTGCATTGTTTCTTACCAGTTATTGGGAAGGCTGAAAAGACCAAAGGTTAACTGTAAAACAGTGAAACTAGAACTGCGAAATCATGCAGGCATCGATTCCAAATCTTCTTAAAAATAACTGCGTTATTTCTTACCAAGTATTGGGAAGGCTGAAAAGACCTTATGTTAACTATAAATCATTGAAAATTGAACTGTGAAATCTTGCAGGCATTGATTCCAAATCTTCTTCATAATAACTGCATTGTTTCTTCCCAGGTATTGGGAAGGCTGAAAAAACCAAAGGTTAACTGTAAAACTGTGAAACTAGAACTGCGAAATTTTGCAGGCATTGATTCCAAATCTTCTTAATAATAACTGCGTTATTTCTTACCAAGTATTGGGAAGGCTGAAAAGACCAAATGTTAACTGTAAAACAGTGAAACTAGAACTGCGAAATCATGCAGGCATTGATTCCAAATCTTCTTAATAATAAAATGCATTGTTTCTTACCAGGTATTGGGAAGGCTGAAAAGACCAAAGATTAACTATAAAACAGTGAAACTTGTACTGCGAAATCATGCAGGCATTGATTCCAAATCTTCTTAATAATAACTGCATTGTTTCTTTCTGGGTACGATGGTTGGCTGCAAAGTTCATAAACTGACTATGAAGGAGTGATACTAGAGATAGGAAATATGACATGCCTTAATTTTAACTCTTCATATTAACAGTTGCATTAGATACGATGGAGGTAATAGTCTGACTATGAAGGTTTGATGCATTAGATATGAAATCTTGCATGCATTCATTTCAACTATTCTTATTAATAACTACCTCGTCGCTTTTTATGTCCGAGCCTGTGCTGAAAAGTTCATACGCTGAATATGAAGGAACGATTCCAATGCCAGAAAATTTGGCATGCATTTATTTCAATTCTTCATATTCATGACTGCATTGTTTCTTTCCAGGTACGTGCGCATGCTAAAATGTGTATCAGGTGACTATGAAGAAACGATGCTTGCGATAATAAATTTGGCATGCATTCATTGAAAGACTTCTTATTGATAACTGCTATTTCTTTCCATGTACGATTGTGAATTGAAATGTCCATAAGCTGATTATGAAGAGTTGATACTACAACTGTAAAATCTATTATGCCTTACTTTCATATCATGCTAGCAGTATAGCCCGGCGTTGCTCCGGTGTAATGAAAGCTTTAAAATTAATCCATGGTCCTGGAGCTCAGACTCTTTGGACGTTGGCACGAAAGACTAAAAAGTAATAGTTGTTTCCAGTTAAAGCGAAACCGTAGACTGAAAGAAAAATGAATGGATGTAAGTCAAATTTTGATTTCCTGGTATTGCTATCAAATAAGATTTTTTCGTCATAAACTGAATTTTGAAGGCTAAATAAGTCCTCTCAATAAATGGTATCATGGCTGAGACTAAGAACTACAATTATACCTACTTAGAGCCAAACCCGAAGCAAAAACTAAAATAAAAGGGTTGAAAAACTGATTTTGATCAGACCCGGTAGAATATCGGGATATCGATTTCCAATATCGAAGTCAAATAAGTCATCCAAGGATAAACTAACTTAGGTAAGTCCATGAAAATTTATTGTGCCCATCGTGTGAAAAATTGGAGAAAATGAGCCATATTGATGGTTGAATATCGGTTTTTGATCTGATTCAATAGAATATCGGGGGTATCGATTTCCGATATCGGGGATATTATCGATTTTCTGCACTATTGTAAGAACTGCTACCTTGAAACTTCTGAATATAGTTTCTTATGCCTTTGTCTATGAGTGTATCAAATTTGATTAAAATCGGACCACTCCTTCTATAACCTGATTTTTATGATTATCGATTTTTTATATTTATCGGGGGTACCTCGACACAAAACGTAGCTAAGAACACTCGCAGACGCTTATAGTACAACTGTATAAATTTTCAAGAAAATCGGTTCAGCCGTTTCGGTCTCTGTAGGTAACGGACACACACACACACACACACACACACAGACAAAGTTCCATTTATAAATAAGTTTAGATTAGATTAGATTAGATTAGATTAGATTAGATTATTAACTACATTGATTCTTTCCAGTTACGAGGATGGGCTGAAACTTTCATAGGCTGACTATCAAGGACTGGTGCTATATATGTGATTCTTAGCATGCATTATTTATAACACTTATAAATAACTATATTGTTTTGCCAGATTTCATATCTTTAGTAACCCTCCTTCATTATCAGCCTATGAACTTTTCAGCCCACCCTCGTACTTTTAAAAACAATGAAGTTATTAATTAAAAGGAGTGGAATTAATGTATTCTACATTTCACAGTTCTGGCATCCTTCTTTCATAGTTAGCCTTTGATCTTTTCAGACCACCCTCGTGCCTTGACAAAAACAATGTGCTTATTAATAAGTGTTGAATTATTGGCATGCCAGATTTCACAGCAATAGCATAACTTCTTCCTAGTCCACTTATACATTTTTCAACCTTTATCGTCATACCCAGATCTAACATGTTAGGAAATTTCGTTTCCACAATTTTCTTTTTTGTTTTTTTTACCTAGTTTAATAAAAATATTTTTAGTTAAAATAGGAACAAAATGTTTTTGTAAATATCTTGAATTGAAAGCCTTTTTCTTCTTCTTCTTCTTCTTCTTCTTCTTCTTCTTCTTCTTCGCCTTCTTCTTCTTCTTCTTCTTCTTCTTCTTCTTCTTCTTCTATTACCACAACTATTACTTTTTATGTACCGTGTTTTCTTAGAAAGTTGGCGATCATGACTCTCAATAATTTCCTGCTTTCCAATCTTTCGGTTTTCAGGAGCTTGCAACCACCTCTTGCTGTAACTGTTGTTCCCAGGTACGCTCTGGCCCGGGGTAGTTAGCATATTTGGGTCCTAGTAATGGGTAAACAGTTAAACCCCAAACTAAACATTATGAATGTATAAAATATATTTGCGTAGTAAAAATATCAGCAATAGGTTTTTATATATAAAAAATACCCACAATATATTTTTATAGCAAAATGACAAACAATATATCTGATTAAAGACATACAACTGCGTTTCCAATATATTTACTTGAAGTCATAAATTGTATTCAAAATATTTACATTTATGCATATAGATGTTGATATACCACTAAAAGCAACAAACCAACCAACATCAATGTACTCTTTTATGACATTAATGCATATAATATCCTACAATTTTTTAAAGAAATCAAACTCTCTTCCAAAATATAACTTCAGCAAACCTACAATTATGTTTGCACGAAGCGAAGTTTCATCTACCATGTATTCAATTGTGAAAACAGAATAACGTATCATATTTTTATTACTTCAAAAATCCCAAGAAAATGCAATTTCGGCATTAAGTGACTGAGGAGTTGATATGACATTAAACAAAAAAATCGATCAATCATGGCAGATTCACTTCCTCTCAGATTTTGCTACATATTCTTTTATGAAAAAGTTTGTTTTTTTTTTTATTATTATACTTAACTCGTTCTTATGTTTTGATGGCAATTCGTTTCTTCTTCATCTTCTAATATTTTATCCTGAACATCATTAAGTTTAGCTCATTATGAAGTTTTTGCTGAACTATTTTCTTAGCTTATTATTTTCATCTATTTTTCTCTTTTGTATGGGGGGGGGGGCGGTGCGTGTCTCTGCTCTTGCGAATTTCGAAGAATTAGCAGATAAGTGGAGAAAAAAATTCCTGGAGTTTTTTTTTTTTTTTTTTTTTTTTTTGCCGGGTTGCAGATCTCTTTTGTTGAAATTCGCTTATTTCTCTCTGATTCAAGTCCTCACCAGACGGCGTGAAATGTATAAACAGATGCATTTCAGGAAATGAGTCGATTTTTATCGACATAGAAAGGGATATGTTTACTTGCTTGAATCGCTGTTCGCCATTGTCAAATGTGCAAGTTGTAAGTAGCCTTAGTTAGGTAAGCCACAAAAAAAGCGGGCGTGAATAATTAGCATCGAATATTTCAAGGAAAACGACAGAACGACAGGGGGGGAACAGCCAATGAATTGAGAAACAGAAGAAAAGTCTTTCTTTGTTTTGTTTTTTTTTTTCAGCATTTTATCTTCTGTTTTCCCTTTCTCTCTTTTTTCTCACCTTTTGGCAGGCGTTCCTTTTTCTTCTTTTTTCACCTTTCTCTTCCTCATTTTTCATTTTTCTTTTTTTCACTAGATTTCTTTCCCCTTTTTTCTTGATTTTTCACTATTTTCTTTCCTTCATTTACCTTTTTTCTTCGTTTCTCTTTCTTTTCCTTGAGCTTGTTTTCGTTTTTGACCCTTTTCCTTCTTTTAAACTGTCTTTCCATATTTTTCTCTTATTGTTTCACTCGTTTTATTTCTGTTTTACTCTTTATTTTTCTCTCTACCTCACTTTCTCTCTGTTTCTCTCGTTTTTCTTTTTCTTTTGTACGTTATTTTCTCTCTCTCTCTCTTTCTCTCTCTTTCTGTCTCATTTCGTTTCTGCCTCTGTGTCTTTTCATTTTTCATTCTGTCTATTTCAATTTTCATCGTTCTTCTCTCTTTCTTTTTCTCTCTCTCTATCTCCCACTATTTCCCATTTTATCTCTATTTCAACGTTTTTTAAATAAATATTTGTATTTCTCTCTCTCTCTCTCTCTCTCTCTCTCTCTCTCTCTCTCTCTATCTATCTATCTATCTATCTGTATATATCCTCGTTTTTTCTCTATATTTTACTTGTGTCCCTATATCTATTTTTTCATGTTCTCTCTCTATATCTATCTATCTATCTATCTATCTATCTATCTATCTATCTATCTATGTGTTTGTTTTCGTCTTTCTGATCTCTCACGGTTTTTATCGCTTTCTCTCTCATTTTACCTTGATGTTTCTCATTCTCATTTTTTTCTCACTGTTCCTTCTCTCTCTCTCTCTCTCTTTCTCTCTCTCTTTCTCTCTCTCTTTCCCTCTCTCTCTCTCTTTCTCACTCTCTCTCTCTCTCTCTTTCTCTCAGTCTATTTTTCTTTTGTCATTGTGCTTACTCTCTTTTTTATTTACTTCCCCTTTTTCATATATTCTCTCTGTTTTATTCTTTATTCTCATTTTCTGTTTCTCGTGTTTTGTCTTGTATTTTTTTTTTTGTTTTACACATCCCCTTTTTTCTTGATTTTACGTTTTCTTTTTCTGTTTTATTCCTTATTTCTTGATATTTTCTTTTATTTACTTATTTTATTTTCATTTTTTGTTTTCCTTTCGTTTTTTTTTTACTTTCTTTTTATTTTATTTTTCTTTTTTTCTTTCTTGATAAGATTTTGTCTTTTTTTATTGCCTTTCCTTCACTATTATTGCCGTAGAGATGATGTTTGTTCAGATTTTGCTTAAAGACAAACGATTACCAACAATTTTTTTATTGTTTTTAAGGCTAAAAAAATTCTTCATTTTTTCTCCAATGGTTCAAGCAAAAATTTGTATTTCCTAAAGATGTTTATTATTACATCTTATCTTGCTCGGGGTCATAATAGGATCGAACTCACTACACCCAAAATGGTGCATGAGACTAGATTGCTAATCATCAGTAGAACATCAATCAATTTTTTTATATTACCGTGTAACAAAATTTGTAATTTACATATCAATACTAAGGCGTTTCAAAAGTATCCTACTTTTTAATCAATTTCTTATTTTACAGGGTTAGATAATGCACTATGACTTTTTATCGATAACACTAAATCTACGAATGAAAGATTTTCATATTTGCCAGTCAGAATTTCTCTACTATGATTTGAAAGCATTTGACAAGTCACCACCATGAAGCATTTAACG
Organism: Ascarosepion bandense; assembly: GCA_037127315.1. NCBI lineage: Eukaryota > Metazoa > Mollusca > Cephalopoda > Sepiida > Sepiidae > Ascarosepion > Ascarosepion bandense. The sequence goes on from JBBBDQ010001507.1 coordinate 671,552, forward strand.
AGTTTTAAACAGCACACACACACACACGTATATATATATATATATATATATATATATATATATATTGGAAAAGAAATAGGGTTGTTCCAACGAAAGAAATTGGTATAGATTGGTTATTTATTTATCTGTTTATCCATTTAAACACGTTCTGATGTGAAAAAACGCAGACCAGACCATTCAACGGGCCAACATTTGATTTATTTTATTTTATTTTACTGATTTTATTTATTTTCTTATTTTTTCTACTTACTTATTTATAAAAAAAACAAGTGGGACATTAGAAACAAAAGGAACACGATACGTAAAGCCACAAATTTATTCGGCTGAAGAGAGTCAATTTTAGACTCGAAACACGTGTAGCGTCACAAATACCATTATGGACACTTAATGTATCATAACATGTATAATAACAAAAACGATAAATATACACTTGAAAGAAAATGTTTGCGGCTTCTCACACTTTTTATTCTATATATATATATCTATATATATATATATATATAAACAAGGTACATGGGATGTCGAAAAAAGAAAAGAAAATGATAGGAATCAAAATTTAAATTTTTGATGATTATAGCTATGAGGAAGCCATGCAAACGGAAGGGGATTCCACAAACAGGGAGTGCTATAAAAGAAACTGTTAGGGTAGAAGAGGAGAATGCATTTAATTATTTCAGTGGTAAACTGGTGGGAGCTTGACGCCAATCTAGTAGCACGCGTAAACACATGTGGTCGAGGAACCAGGGAAAGAAGTTCATCAGTGCAGTAGCCATGAAACTACTTGTAGAAAAGACAGAGGGAAGACATATTACATCTGTGAGGAAGTGGTTGAAAGCTAGCTGCAAAGTCAGGATCGATTACATTGCAGATCTTTTCTTGGATTTTGGCAACAGTATTCAAGGTAGGGACGAATGGTAGATTTATAAATTTCAAAAATTGATTCTGACGAGAAAATCTTTCTAGATCAACCCAACCTTTATATAATGGCCTCTCCTGTCTATGTATGACGATCCGACAACCTCATTCAGTTTTTATGCTTGTGTAATATGTGACACTTCAGGCTCGCTAGTGAACTCCAGACAAGTCCACATATGGTGTAACACGGACGATTTCGGGAAAAAGGCTGAAGCTTTTCGCCTTTGATTTCGTCTCTTAGCTGCTTAATACGCCTGATTTCGAAATTTCGAATACTACTTTGGCACAAATATCTCCAGTTATTTATATCGAGGACAACTCACTCGAACTTAGCGTGAGGCACATTGACAGCTGAGACGTTACTCTTTAGTTTGTTTATATACCTGAGCCATGGCCAGGTATATAGACAAGTTAAAGATCTGGCTATACATGAGGATCTTAGGTATTCTAGCGTCACTAGTCGTTGCAACATGAACAGCTAAATTTGTCACTTCGCACTTCAATACAGCTCAACTCTATAGATTCTTACACGAACAATTTTTGTAATTGTTCAGTCTACTCGTCAGGAGGTTTTAGCGACTGACTGCCTTTTTCTCAGTGTTCGTTATCTTTGTGCAGAATTTTATATCATTAATGGTTGAAAGAGCATGTAGAGCAAATGTAGCTATAGACAGCATAAAACACTGCAATTTCATAACTCGTGTATATATATATATATATATATATATATATATATATATATATATGTACTGTTAAATATAAGAGACAATGAATGTCTATTATATTTAATCATGAGCCGTTAAATCCGGACATAGCATATTACATTGCATTTGAATACATGGTTCTGTTGTTCATTTCGTGCTATCACGCGGTGTGACGTCATAGAACCGCATTGCAAATTTGCGAACTGCGTTTGTTATTTTTGGTAACTATTGCCGTTGCCTAGCGGAGTTTTATGTCAAAACAAAATAAAATCGTCGCTGATGTTGGATGTTATTGTGTTACCGTCTTAATAACCTCTCTGAAGATGCTTCATGTGAGCCGAAAGCTTAGAACCAAATTAATAAAAAATTATTCAAATGTTGGAGAATTTTGTCTTTATTTTCAACTGAAATTAAAACCAAAATACGAGGTTTAGAACGGCTCATGATTAAACATAATAGACATTCATTGTCTCTTATATTTAACAGTATATGTTTAGAAAATTATGTGCTGCCTCGATACACTATATATATATATATATATATATATATAAAGAATCACAAGATAGCCCAAACCTACCGCGGTTTCACACAACGGCTCGTCAGCCGTTGACGAGCCGTTGTGTGAAACCGCGGTAGGTTTTGGCTATCTTGTGATTCTTTATGTGTCTTTGCTCTACTTTTGCTTTTCATTTGTACTTTTGCATTTGTTTGTATTTGTATCGAGCACTTTTTCTTCTTTTTTTGTGGTTGGTTCCGTTTGGGTTTTTTTTTTTTTTTTACTGCGGAGTATCGTATGTCTTGTCTTTATTCCGCGGATTTCTTTTTTTTCCCCTCTCTTATCCAACGCCTTAGTGCGACGGATGTTAACAGAATTAGATTCTGTCTGTTATTCGTTTTTCTTAAAGTTTATCTTTGTATAAAGTTAGGATTTAGATACTTACAGAGTCTGTTTAGTTATTATTTTGAATATATATATATATATATATATATATATATATATATATTTGGCCACTCGTATTCGTGAATACCTGTCTACTGGAACGTTTGCTTGTTCAACACCCACAACAACTATTCTGAGAGGACTTTAGTCACAGTTTCTGGAAGAGAGAGCGTTACCTAGCATGTTCAACAATCTGAACAACGTCAGGACGCTCAAACCCTCGGTAACGATGACTTGTGACTTCGCGCTAGCACAACCATCGACAGACCCTTAAAGAGAATCGTCTACCCAATTTCACTCACAAAGCGTATGGTTTTCACGCACTTTCCAAAGGTGCTGTAAGCTGAAAGAAAATCATCTTCCTGAGAAATAGTGAACCCGGGCTTCATACTCAAAAATCGAACAACTCGGCCACGAGCCCATATATATATATATATATATATATATATATATATATATATAACTGTGTGTGTGTGTATATATATATATGTGGGGGGAGGTATATATAGTATTAGGCAAATTAACAGCTCAGACGTTACACTTTATCTTGTTTTTATACCTGAGCCACGGCTATCCAACTGTCCTTTGTATACTGTCATGATGGCTATACATGTCGTCACTCATCCTTGTAACATGACCAGATAATTTACAATACTGCATAGTAATCTTCAATTTCACAACTCAGATCATATATATATATATATATATATATATATATATATATATTTGAGCAACAAATGCTTTTGTTTAAATGGATGTTTAATGTAAAAAAAAGTAAATCAAGATCATGTTTTGTCATGTTCAAAATTATGGGTTTCTATGCTACAAGAATATTTCTATCTGAAAATTAATATCGGACCATTCATACAGAGCATTACTGCAAAAGATTTGTTGAAATGCATGCACACTTTCAAAAAATAAGACCTGCAATTGGGATTCGATGTGGTCTGATTCGACTCTATGATAATTCCACATGTTGCAAGAATGACATTGCAAAACTCGGACTTAGGAGAATTTACCACATCCTATATATTCTCCTGATCTTTCACGCACTGATTATAATTTTTAAACACTTAACCCTGGAACGCTAACCGTCAATTACGCCACTACTAACCAGGGGTATATCATACCAGGTTTTGAAAATATCAAAAAAATATTAAATATAAATCTTTATTTGAAATATTTTACATACAGGAACTTCAAAATTTGTACTTTGAGTTAACATTAATATGAACTGAAAAACATATTATTTAGGTAAGAAAATTAGGTAGTGAAAATTAAATTAAATTGTAATTAAAATAGCGTCATTTGCGCTGGGTACTATACACCCATGGTTAGTGTTCTCAGGTTGAGCATATTTCAAATGGTAAAACTTGTAGATCCAAACCATAAGTGGAATTAGCTTTCAAAGATTTCGTTGCATCACAGCCAATAACTTTTTATCGACAGGTAATAAATAATCTCGTCGATTGATGGCAATGCTGCATAGGTGCTCAAGGCTGGTATATTAACTAATTTCAACATTTCTACAGTTAATTTTTCAAGAATAAAAGTATGTTTCTAAAATCTGTCATTATTTTTGCAACATATTTGGGACACTAATAAAAGTAAAATAGATCGGGTTTTTTCTTTTTCTTTTTTTGTTCTGTGAAAGATTTCTTTTTATGTACAGTGTTCTTTTAAGGGTGATCATGGTTCTCTACAATCATTTGTAGCTCTAAGCAACGTTTGTTTCCTTACGATCTATCACAGTTTATGTTTGCCATTCATTTACACAAGCACGTTACGTAGGTTACTCACTGTTTCACTGCATGTTTCTGCGAGTCTTAAATTCTCCAAGTTCTCTATCTTTGAAATGTGTTCCAGAAATTACAGTTGTGACATTCTTATTGATTCCATTTTCTTTAAAATTTTCTTTGTTGACCACATGCTCTATTTAAGGCATTCTCAGCAACGATCTCCCCGATGTAATCAGATCCCAAGTAGGCATCTACGCAGACGACACCACTGTTTACTCTCGTCTCGATCAACAATCAGCCGAGGCTGATAAAGCGAACCTCGCTGCTGAGCTTGAAAAGGGCCTCCAATTTGTGAGAAACTGGGATAAGAAATGGCTCGTGAGTTTTAATGCTTCCAAAACAAATATGCTATCTGTTAAGCATCACAGACAATCGCTTCTATCTCTCCCATTAGCATAGATCAGGCTAGTCTCCCTGAAAGCAAAACACTGCGCCTCCTCAGCCTAACACTCTCAGCAGACCTCAAATGGAATGACTACATCGAATTCCTAGATAAATCTGCTGCTAGGAAGGTCGGTTCACTGTGTAGGGCCAGGAAGTTTTTCCAGTTTGAATTCATCCTGCACATATGCAAATCTACCATCCGCCCGTGTATTACTACATCTGGTGGGATGCCCCTGTTATTCACTGTGGGGATCTTGACAAAATTCAGTCTTTAATGTGATCGATCGCGACTTGGTATCTCAGATGCAGTCACTTTCTCACCGGCCTAATGTGGCTTCCCTGTGTCTTGTCTACAAGTACTTTCACGGCTTCTACTCTGATGAGCTTAGCTCACTGGTGCCCCATTTGCATGAATTTACTCGAGCTACTAAACTAGCGACTAGGTCCCACTCTTTTATAGCGAAACTAATAAAATGAAACCTCAACTTCTACTCTATGAGCTTGTTTTCTTGCACTTCCCTCCTGTTGAATTCCCTTCCGTATACTTGCTCCCTCGACAGCTACAATCCCCAAGAATTTAAATGTAAGGTCAATTGTCATCTCCTCTCTCTCTCTCTGACTCACATCCTTTCCCTCATGTTCTTTTCTCCGTCAACTCTACTCTCGTCACACCAGTATTCTCATCGTTCTCTTACCCACTTCCTGACACCCCCTATAACTTGTCTCTCTTTCTCATCACTTTCCTATTATGTAACCCCCTGAATAACAGTGAGAATACCATTGCCTTGCTTGGGGTGAAATTGTAAAAAAAGAACTACATCTCTGTTACTTTAAGCCTCATCCCACTCTGTGAGGAAATTGTCCGGAATTTACTAACATATGGGAGGATTGATTTTATATAGTAATTCTAGTCATACTATTCTCAGCCGATCAGGCAGGAGAGAACCACGGAGAGGAATGAGGTTTTAGACAATACTTCCTGGTAGGTATGAAGGCATCAATGCCAGCTTTCACCCATGACGAAACCTCAGAGGCACAGTCATCAACTGGGCTCTCCACCTTTGAAACTGTCATCACACCTGTATTCTCATCCTTCTATTGCTCCTTTCTAACTGGTTCGTCTTCCACTTCACTCTCTTCTAATTAATCTTTTATACTTATGTAGCCCCCTGCACATCAGTGGCATTACCGCCTTGATCGGGGTGATACGATTTAAAAAATGCTTTGATTCCTATGTGTGTGTCGCAAACGCACGATGTAGCTATGACCCTATTCCAAAACCCTCAAATTATTGAAGAGAGAAGTGCAATGCTGATAACGTACTTTAACGTACTTGTTGTGTTTTTGTTTTGTTTTTTTTTTTGTTTTTTGTTTTGTTTTGTTTTCTTTTTTAAATTTTTTTGGCTGTCCAACAGAAAACATTTTTATGGTGTCAGCTAATTTCAAACAAAGTGTATTGACTAAAATGGTATCTTCAAATCTTTTACCTTTCATCCACCAACATTAAATGCACATTAGAAAGATTTTAGATCAATCCATTCATTATTCGTAATAACAACACATAAAAAATGTATTTATCTTTTACGAGCACGAATAATACTTTAGAACCACGCTCAATAAACGTTTGGTTGCAAACTCAGTAAATGCATTATACAAACTAAGCTCTCAAACTGATGCTTAAAAAATTGCGACGGAAAATTAGGATTGTTACGGTAATAAATATATTAAAAGCGGAATTACAAGATCAATTAGTGTTTAAAAAAAGAAAAAGAAAATCCCACATCAAAGTGATATTAAAGGTTTACAATCGCAAAAAGATATCTCAATAAAATGATCGAATTGGCATTAATTCTTCCAGGCGAGGTCAAATACGCCACTGCTTGGTGCTACACAAAAGTTTGGGGAAGTTCAGTAGTGAAATGGTTCCCAAAGCAGTGGAAAATATTCCTGGAAAAATATGTTTTGTACTTTCAGTTGAAGTAATTTCGGGAGATAAATTTTTGGTCAAGACCTAGTTGAACATTAAATAATCGGACTAAATTATCTGAATTAAATGAATGGTATTTTTGGTAACACGATGTGACACACACACACACACACATATATATATATATATATATATATATATATATATATATATCATGGCTTCTGATCTGACGAACTTAGGCCACTAGTGCCTCTTCCACAAGAATTTACCCGTACAACCTGACTGGCAACAAGGTCCCACCCTTTTACAGTTAAATCAACGAAATACAGGCGACACTTCTACTCTTCAGCTTCTTTTCTCGCACTTCCCGCCTGTGTCACTCTCTTCCCTATACTTGCTTTCCTGGCGTCTACAACCTCCAGGAATTTAAATGCAATGTCAATTCCCATCTCCTACACACTTGACTCCAGTCCTTTCTATATCACCCCTTGTATCTTGTTCTTTTCCTGTCTACCTTGTCATCACCCCTCTATCCCCATCCTTCTCTTGCCCTTTCTATGACACCCCCTGTAGCTGGTTTGTCTTTCTCTTCACTCTCCTTCTCCCTAAAACTTTAACTCCCTTATATAGCCCCGTGCACATCAGTGGCGGTACCGCCTTACTTAGGATTAAATGATTAATATATATATATATATATATATATATATATATATATATATATATATTGTAATTTTGTGATTACAGTGGTTTATAAAAGCATAATATCACTACACAAAAATTTTCATTTTTCAGAATAAAACTGTTCCTTTTCAAGTGATACGTTAAAATAAATAGTTTAAACGATTTATTTCTGAAAATATAAGATAAATTCATGGTTATTTAAAAAATTAAAGTGTAGTAGTTATGGGAAATGCATTTAAGGGTGTCAAAAGTGTCCAATCAAAACTGATAATTATGTATCCATTGATATTTAATATTTCGGTTATGAAAGGGGGCAGGATGGCTTAGACCTAGACATGTCACTTTTTAATTTTGTCTGAGTAAGATACATAGTGGAACTTTAGATATTTTTTTAAATGAGTAGACAATAATTTTAATCAGGAGGTTGGATTTCATTTTTTTTTCTTGAACAATATATATATATATATATATATATATATACATATATATATATATATATTGTTCAACTTATTTATAAATGGAACTTTGTGTGTGTGTGTGTGTGTGTGTGTCCGTTACCTATAGACTCCGAAACGGCTGAACCGATTTTCTTGAAAACTTACACAGTTGTACTATAAGCGTCTGCGAGTGTTCTTAGCTAGGTTTTGTGTCGAGGTACCCCCGATAAATATCGAAAATCGATAATCGAAAAAATCCGGTTATAGAAGGAATGGTCAGATTTTAATCAAATTTGATACACTCATAGACAAAGACATAAGAAACTATATTCAGAAGTTTCAAGGTAGCAGAAAATCGATAATATATATAAAAGGCAAGATGTGTATGTCTGTTTATCTGCCTGAATATCTGTATTTTTTCAACACTTTTATTTTAGTTTTTGCTTCGGGTTTGGCTCTAAGTAGGTATAATTGTAGTTCTTAGTCTCAGCAATGATACCATTTACTCAGAGGACTTATCTAGCCTTCAAAATTCAGTTTAAGACGAAAAAAACTTATTTGATATCGATACCAGGAAATCAAAATTTGACTTACATCCATTCATTTTTCTTTAAGTCTACGGTTTCGCTTTAACTGGAAATAACTATTGCTTTTTAGTCTTTCGTGCCAACATCCAAAGAGTCTGAGCTCCAGGATCATGGATTAATTTTAAAGCTTTCATTACACCCGAGCAACGCCGGGCTATACTGCTAGTATATGTATATATATATATATATATATATATATATATATATATATATATTAGAGAGGCTCTGTATATCAAACATTTCTCTCCTACTATCAAACTTCACAATGCTTAACAGAGGAAATTAAGCTGTAATTTTTTTTTTTTTTAGAAAGCTTCACATGCGAATACCAAACCTGGCGCAATATGTAAAGGGTTGGAATTAACTCTTCTGTTCAAAACAACACAACAATAAATTACAACATAACAGTCAAAACTAACAATACCAGACAAGACACGCTTGAAAATGGCTATAGAATTAGGCAAAAGCGCATGGGACAATAAAAATTATGAAAAATCTTTGAACACACTTGCTCTTACTAAACGTTAAAAACATAGGAATGCTGTAAAAAATTAATAAAAATTACTTAAATCTTTCTTTTCAGCCATATTTAATGAAAGATGTTTGAAAAAACGGTTGCTCCCTATATATATATATATCCGCAGACAGACCTGTTTCGCTATATCACAGCACATCAGTACGGTTAGACATCCGATTGCTTCTGGCCAGGATTGAAACCCAACCGAATCGAGGTCAGTCGGCGATTCTACCTCTGAGCTACGGGCGCTCGGTAGAGGATTTTAGCGGGTTGTATACAATATAAACACACGCCAGTAGCGGAGAGTGTTCAAATTCATTATTGACTGCACGATGCGTGAATACCGATTCCCATACAATCACCGAATTAAGCAACGGTCAGTACATAGATGGATGACCTCTCGCATTAGTTATATTCTCTAACACGCAAATATCCTCGCGAATGGCTTGAATCCAGACTGACTGAAGGCAAAGATGGACAAAGGAAAACAATGCAAAACCTACCTAGCGAGTTTCAATAAATGAATGGCGGAACAGGTTTTAGGGGAGACGACAAAAAGACAAAAAATTATTAAGAGCTACAAAGTACAGAAAATTGTGCAGTCATAATTGCCAACATCCGATGGGATTTTTCGGTTGCTGAGGTGATGTGTTATCCCCCGTGGGGATCTTCATATCGAAATGGCCATTCAACATCATTGAATTAATCCTTTTTTAATATATATTTGCTCTGCAATATTTTATTACATGGAGCTCTCTTCCTGTATCATTTTTTTAATATTAAAATAAAAATTTTAATATTAATTAAGATCGGGTTTTTGGAATTTACCTTCCTGCTTTTTTCCCTTGGATTGAAGTATCTGAATTAAAAAAAAATATATATATATATATATATAACGCTTATATTCATCACAACGTTAGAAAGTCAGACTTGCGGTTGCATAAAAATCGCAGAGACAGACACATCTACATCCAAAACAATAGCCTGTCCAGTCGTAAAAGCTGTTGGTTGGGCCAGGGGTGGCAGTACCGCCTTAACCACCGAATCTGTGTTACTTTCCTTGGGTGACCGTTGATGAGAGCAGAGTATTGCAACTGCTTTCACACATTCTATGTAAAATCGCACGCGCACACACACACACACACACACGCACACACGCACACACACACACACACACACAGAGGTGCGATGGGTAATTTGTCGCCATTTTATATGTTTTTTCAAATTTCGTGTATGCATGTTGTTTGTCTTTGATTTTGTCGACTCCACAATATATTACTGTCGGTTGGGCACCGTCTATCAGAAGAAGAGCACCACTGCGCAATTCACGCCGCCATAAATTTAGAAAGAGTATGCTGGATTGCTTGACATTTGCAGCGGAAGCTTCAATACGAGTATTTCAAAGTGTTTGGGTGTCAATCTAAGGACGATACAGAGGATTCGGAAAGAGTTAGATGAGTCTAGTGGTGATTCCATGTGCGTTTTGAGTGATCACGAGTGATGTTGACGTTATGCTTTCATTAATCTTCTCACAGAGACTCAGACCCAACACGGAGGTCTACATCAGGTGCCTTGAGGATGTAGTGCTGCACTGGGGCAAGAGAATGATAGCTGGGTGACCCCCATGTCTGGCATCAGGACTCTTCACCATGCCACAAAAGCAGGAGGACCCACTCATGGTTGTCAGATAATTTCTGCGATCACATCGCCTCTTAAATTTGGCTCGCTAACTCTTTGAACTTCAACCCCCTTGATTATTATATGTAGGGTGCAGTTAAGCGAGAGATCAATAAAACTCATTGTAGCACCAAAGATGAACTGTGGGAAAGAACTATGCAAGCATTCACCAGCAAGGAGACAGTCTAGAAAAATTGCCAGAGATTCTGAAGGGCGTGGTAGAAGCCAATGGTCATTTTATCGAATAAATTTACTCTTTGGAATTCCAACATATTTTTGTGTGATTTTTGGTAAATGTTAATATGCTATTTCCATTTTTGCGCAATTTAGACGACAGTTTATCTCTCGCGCTCTGTATCTAATCCTTTTTTACTTTACAAGACGCAGATCAGAGCGAAAAATAATTATCGCTGCCATATATGATGGAGTTACCGAGTTTTCACTTTCCAGTCTGAAAACGCCTACACCGTTTATAGCTGATCAGTTACTTTAAGCCTTCCAACCACTTTCTTTCCATGGCAAATGTTCTGACGGGCTATATTCCACAGCTACCTTTCGGCGGAGCTTCGACTGGGTTAATACTCTTCGTCCAAAGGCAGAGAACTCGACAGTGCGCATGGCAGTTAACTGCTGTTAACTGTAGTATTCAGTCGCCTTCCCTCTTAAGGCAAAATATAATACAAGGCCTTTTTAATGTGGGTCCTCCAGGCTATATAGTCAGTCAGTTAAGTGCCATACGTGAAACACGCTTGGGCGATTATGTCTCGAAAGAGACATGACTGACTGGGCAGAAGATTATCCCGCAGTAGGTTGCCATTGCTTTATGCGGTAGACTGGTTGCCAGCCAAGGCTATAGAATCCAATCTGTCCTGTTATTTAACCCATAACTGGAAGAAAGCGACGAATTAATACCTTTCCCAAGGGTATTGGCGCGTAAGTGAATGCAATGAATTCAACTGGAATTCGAACTCGGCTCCCCGATTTCTCGTTCCTAGCCGATATCCACTGCACCACAACGCACAACCCGGCCAAAAATATTCGTCTAATGTTTCCTAGTCGAGATTCTACCCTTCAGCGGAGCCTTGACTCGGTTAATACTCTCCGCCTGAAGGTAGAGAGCGCGACAGTGCGCATGGCAGTTAACTGCTGTTAATTGCAGTATTTACTTACCCTCCACTAGGGCAAAATGTGGCACAAGGCCTTTTTAACGTGGGTACTTCGGGCCATATAGACTGGCCAAAAATATCCGTCTAATTTTACCCAGTCGTGACCCTTCAGCGGAGCCAAGACTGGCTTAATACTCTCCGCCCGAAGGCAGAGAGCTCAGCGGTGCGCATGACAGTTAACTGCTCGTTAATTGTTCTCTAGTAGTCACTTAGGTAATTTATATATATATCAAGAGGAAAAGTCCACTCCTCGTAGGAGGGCACCATAATAGTCAACATCTTGATTATGTCATTATTTTCTCTTCGCTTTTCATGTGTTATCCGATTTCGTTGTTGCTGATGTTTGTAGTGATTTGGCTTCTATTATTTGGTACAGTTCGTGGTTTGTGATTCTGTAGCGCCAGTTCCTCGTTCAAAATCATTTTAACCGTTAGTTGTACACAGCTAATTGTTTAGATATTTCTGAATGAGTTTGGCATCTGACGAGATTAAGAACGAAATTTCACGTTTGAAGTTAATGTTCTGGTTTCATAGCAACTTACAATGTTGTATAAAAACTGACTACAGTGCCTATGCTCAATTTCTTTATCTTTCATGCTAAATTTGTCATAACTGATCCATACACCGAGGTATTTGAAGTGTTTAGTATTTACTAATTTATTAGTATTTACTAATTCTAGATTCTGAATTGTTATGTTGGGTAAAATTGACAAACATGCTTTTTTCTCAGCGTGATTTTCATGCCACTAAATCTAGATACACATATCCAAATTCGCAGAGAATAATATAATATATACCTACACAGCAAGCAGAGTTTAAGAAGAATAAAAAGATAGGGTCTTACATATAATATGGAGATTTTATTGTGTTTCTGGAGAAGCCATGCTTAGGACAACAGACTCAAGATACATGATACTGATTCCAATTTCAGATCATACATTATGTTTTGGAAAGGTTTATTTTGAGAATAGAAATGGTAATATTAGCCGTTTTCCTATCAGGAAATTTTGGCAGTAATTGACCAATTCCTGTTAAGTTTTTAAATTTTTACAGTAAAATAATTTATTTCGAAAAAATAGATATTTCAAGTCCAGTATCTGTTACTGTCCATTCCTGTATTGGTGGGGATTTATTTCCTAACCTTTCATTTGAAGAAGTGTGAAATCACAACATTTTGGCTATGTCATTATTTTCTTTTCCAGTTACATGTGTTATTCATTTTAGTTGTTGCTGCTGTTGATAGTCTTTAAGTGATGTGGTTTCTGTTATTTGGAACAATTCTTTGTTTGTGATTCTATGGTACAAGTCAACAATGTTCATAGAAGAATAATCTTTGCCAAGACCTTCAGGTTTCACTTGCTCAAAGTCTTTCTTTAGCTATCGATCTTAAAAAGCAGTTGTATCAAGCTGACAGTTTAGATATTTCTGAACAGATTTGAAGACATGCATAAAATTCACATGAAAGTCTTGAACTTAAGAACATGACTTTTCAGGCTGATGTTTTGAATTTATATCAGTTTGCTTCTTAAGGTGAAATTAACTTTGAGGTAGCCTATATATATATATATATATATATATATATATATATATATATAACGACAGTAATATCTAAAAATCAGATGACATAATGGCTACAATTAAAAGAAAGGGGGGAAAATAGAAAAAAGAGGAAAGGTAAAAAGTGCGTTAAGATTAAAATTTAAAAGTCTGAAAACACGACGAAATAAACAAATAACCATGACATTCTACACGTACACACATGCACGCAGACGGGCACGGAAAAGCACGCAGGTACATATAGGGATAGTCAATCTAACATGAATCAAGAGACAAACATTTTACTAATGATAGATAGATAGATAGATAGATAGATAGATAGATAGATAGATAGATAGATAGATAGATAAAGAAACGCCTTAATTTTTGAAAAAAACAAACTTGCTGTTTCCCCTAGGTAAAATATGTCCTCATCTGCAATGAATCCGGCCAGTTTGAATCAGGAGTTCTAAACATGGCTTCTCCAGAAACACAAAAAAATCTCCATATTATATTTAAGACCCTACCTTTTTTGTTATCCTTAAACTCTGCTTGATGTGTAAATATATTTTCTGTAATTCTCAGCGTGGGACACATATCTAGAGTTACTGGCATGAAAGTCTCACTGAGAAAAAAGTATGTTTTCAGTATTTTTTTTTCTTTCAACCGTTCCCTTTCTGTCCATGTATCACAGTGTTATTATATCACGTATATAATAATGCCTATAATGGAAGAAACGAAAATAGAAGAATAACTCTTTCTTCCATAGCTCTCCCCCTGTTATATTATCTATTACACATTGATTATCTTGGCATCAGATGAATCATATTTTACTCAATATTTTTCCATGTTAAATATTTTATGTTTAATATGACTGTCATTGCAAATGGAAACTCATCTATAAGGAAAAAAATTACTAACAGAGCGACAAAGTCCAAGACGACAAATGCTTTTCTCAAGACCAAGCTAAAGCAAGACGTTTTACAGACAAAGCTGTCTGAGTGCCTGCAGTCTAAGGCATATGTTAGTAAAAACGCATGTTAATTTAACTGTTCATCTTTGTTGGGAATCTCACTGTTATATTCACCAATGCGCAATAATATTCGCTTTCATTTGGCTGCCGAGTTTCATTAAAGCTGCGCAACCTGTTTGCCAGATTCTAAAAACGGCTGTCCGCTTGCCAGACAGCGATTGTATATTTTCTGATATATATATTTTGGTCATTGTTTCCTCCAGAAACTTGCAGGTAAAAACATAAAAGAAAAATCACAGGCTGTCTATCGCTATATTTTTTAATTTCAACTTGATAATATATGATGAGTCTTTTGTGTACGTGAAACATTGTCATTGGAAGACTGTGATGTGCGCAAGAAAACAACTTTCAGCTCGAAGTTGTTTACGACGTATGGTGCTGCATTATGAGATAAGCGACCAAAAAGACTCGGGAAGAATTTCGGCGGGCTGCATTTTTGTCAATAAGCATAGAAAGAGAATTCGTGCCACAAATAGGAGACGGTTTATACAATAGTGACTAACGTTCAGTGCATTGAACACGATATTTTTTTTTGGTTTTGCCTTTTTGTTGTTTTTTAGTTGTTGTTTTTTGTTTGTTTTTTTGTTTCTTTATTTTTTTCATGCTCAATAAATAAGTATGAATTCTGATATAAAAATATTCTAAACTTTCCTATAATTTATGCAGAGAGCAGAGTTCGAATTCCAGTTTGTTAAATTCACTTACACGAAAATACTTGCCCTAGAATCCCATTAACATTGCCCCAAGTCTCCTCTTCATCTAGGTTTACGGCTGTAACAAGTTGAAACCAAAGTTAAGCAACGTCGAAAGGCATTAATCCAGACAGATTGAAGGCAAGGTGGACAAACTAAAACAACGCATAACCTACCGAGCTTTAGGAAATACTTGGTGAAACCGACTTTAGGCGAGATATAAAAAAAAACACAATAAGTACCTATAAGGGTGACCGCTTGGGAATACCGGGGTGCTCTACGCTTGAATGTGCGCGTGGTACAATTGATAATATATACGAATTGTTAATCGGACAGCCGGTTTACAATTTTCGTTGGGTTCATTATATTTACGTACACGAAAATACGTTTGGGAAAGATAAGAATCCATGTCTTCTTCCCTCAGCTATGGGTTAATTATTAAGATTTAGGTAAGTATAATTGCTATCTACCAAAAATTCTTAGTATCAAAAATATGTTCTGGCTTTAAATAACCTGTAAAGGGCTGATAAGCAGTAGAATATCTATCTACCACTCAACCTGAAAACTTGCTCGTTCCTTTCCACCTTTTTCTGTAACCAATTTCAAGAAGTTATTTCAAAATAGCGCCACAAGTTCAGCGTGCCTTTTCATTTCTTCCGTCAATCTGAAAACAAGCATGCTAATGCTCTCGATACGTCGAAAGAAATTTAACACGCTATTTCATCTCCTGATGATACTATGGACCGAACATTTGAGCAACAACAAGGCTTTGGGGAGGGGATGCGAACGAAAAAGAAATTAATACTTAAGACCAGAAAAAGACAGCTGAGGTTTTTGGAACATCAATGTGTAAAATACGCGGATGACTCAGTGCTGATAGCAGACACGAAAAGAAGAATGCAAGACCTCCTACAAAAGGTAGCAACAGAAAGCGGGAAGAAAGGACTTGGCATAAATTTCAAGAAAACTGAATGTATGGTCATCAGCAAAAAGAAGACGCCAAAAAATGCCAACAACAGTTTGGAGAAACTAAAATAAAACAAGTAAAGAAATTTAAATGCCTGGGAAGTCTTCAGACAGAGGGTGGAAAGTTTGACATGGAGATCTAAAGAAACATTGGCATGGCCAAAGGATGCATTTCAAAAGCTAACCAGTGTAATGAAGGACAGGAAAATCTCATTGGAAACAAAGAAAAGAGTGTTGGATTGCTATGTGATATCTGAACTTCTGTATGAAAGTGAATGTTGGATGATTTCATCAAAGATGAAGGAGAGGCTTGAGGCAGCAGAAATGTTGTTTTACGGAAGGATGACATGGAGATCTAAAGAAACATTGGCATGGCCAAAGGATGCATTTCAAAAGCTAACCATAGTAATGAAGGGCAGGAAAATCTCATTGGAAACAAATAAAAGAGTGTTGGATTGCTATGTGACATCAGTTCTTCTGTATGGCACTGAATGTTCGACGATCTCATCAAGGATGTAGGAGAGACTTAAGGCAGCAGAAATGTTGTTTTACAGAAGGATGTTGAAGATTCCATTAACTGAGCGCATGACTAACAGCGATGTGATGAAGAAGATGAAAGCGAGTAGAAAAGAACGGATAGAGGGAAAGGGAGACAGGGGAAAGCAGCGAGAGACCTACTTGATAGGCTTGGGCAAATGGATGGCAGAGCGGAGTTTGAGAGGGATAACAAGAGAAAGAACATTGAGAGCGACAAGAGACAGAGCAAAATGGAAGTCCATGATCGCCTACGTCCTGAAGAGACACGGTACAAGAAGAACAAGAACAAGAAGAAGAAGAAGAAGAAGAAGAAGAATGAGGAAGGAGATTCTCCAAGCTAATACTCACAGGACGGATAGCAAGAAAGAGATACTGTGAAAAGTAATGGGAGACATACCTGACGGTCCGGAACAGGTAGATGACGGAGCGGGGTTTTGGAAAGATGCCAAGAGGAAAAGTGTGATAAGGGATAGGGTTAATTGAAAGTCCATGATCGTCAACGTCCTAAAGGAACATGGCACATAAAGAAGATTTTATTACCAGATAAAGTTATATTCACTGCTAGGCCCCACCCTTTTACAGTGAAACCGATAAAATGGAAACACAGTTTCTTTTCTCGCACTTCCTGCCTGTGGAATTCTCTTCCGTGTACTTGCTTCTCCGACAGCTACAATCTCCAAGAATTTAAATGTTAGGTCAATAGTCATTTCCTATCTCACTAACTCGCATTCTTTCTCTCAAGCTCTTTTTTCCATCCACTCTACCCCCAATCACACCAGCATTCTCATCCTTCTATTACCCTCTTCCTGACACCCCCTATAACCTACCCCTCTTTCTCATCACTTTCCCCCTATGTAACCCCCCTCCTGTGCAACAATGCTAGTAAAACTGCCTTGCTTCTGGTGAAATGATTAAAAATGAAATGATTAAAAAAAAACTTAGCGCACAATATATATATATATAGTGTAATAGTTGTTACAATGGTTTTATAAAGTCATAAAGTACCCCAACAGTTTTGAACTATTAAACCGTAGAGACGAATTAGCAGTATTATGCAAATATCGCAAATATTTCTCGATAAAAATTAAATCAACAAAAAAGCACCCCACCCACACGACCCCCCAAAAAATGCAATAAATACACATAATCAACCCTATTAATAAATAGAACAAAAAACGTAGAAATAAAAGACAACAAACCCCACACCACACCAACAATAAGTCCAGCTACCCGTAAATAAGTTCATCTACCTGTAAATGGTAGAAAAATAAAAGAAACTATCAACACTGCAAAAAAACAAAAAACCATATATCCCAATACAAAATAACCTAAACTAAACGAAAAAGCAACCTGCCCAAAACTAAATAACACATACTCTCCTCTAAACCAAATAGCAGCACCTTAAGAACCATAAACGAACGACTAGACCATCCTAAAATCTTACACCACATATATCATTAACAACGACGCCACTAATACTATATCCAGACAAGCTAAATAGGAAACCTGTCCTGAACTCAGCCACCTCTCCCAACCCCTAACTCTAAGACTACAATATTGTCCAGAGAATCAAAATAACCTCCCAACACCACTTTCACTTAAAAAGCATATTCACCACAAATCAACCGTTTTTCACCAGATAATTTTCATTCCAACTTCGTCACATGATGAGAAGCACCTAAAAAAGGTAGCTTCGAAACGCGAAAATTTTTGTGTAGTGATACTATGAATTTATAAACCATTGTAACAACCATTACAATATAAAGCTCTACGTTGTATCGAGCACACTTTATAAAAGTAAATGCATGAACAGCAGGTTAAAAAACCTACGAGTTCCACAACTTTGTTACAATATATATATATATATATATATATATATATATATATATATATATATAGCATAATGATGATCCACGTATACTGTCTTATGTATAGGAAAAACTACTAAAAAGTTGTAAGTTTAAAAATGTATTTTTTGACAGTATTTATTTATTTCTATTATTATAAATATATATTTGATATTTCAGACCGGCATTTGTTTCTGATGAAAGGCCGAGGCCGGTCTGAAATTTCAAATATTTATTTATAATAATAGAAATAAATAAATACTGTCAAAAAATACATTTTTAAACTTACAACTTTTTCGTAGTTTTTCCTTTTTCCTATATATATATATATATATATATACCAATAACTATAGTAATTATAACAATATTAATAGTAACAGAAATAATTCTGCTAATACTAGTAATAGTTATACTATAATTTCGATCGTCTTGAATAACCCACGGAGGATGAACTCGGAAGGGAAAAGAGGGGAAGTAAAAAAAGAAACAAACGAAGTACATGAACAAAAAGTCAAGCACTCGTAGGAAAGAAAAAAAAAACCAAGACGAAAACCCTAACACTAAAGAGCTCAATACGAAAGTAGACCAACAAAGACAGAAAATCTATGCAAGAGACCAACAAAGCTACCTAGGTTTCATTTTACGGCTCGTCAGGGTAAATTGTAGATTTTCTGTATATATATATATATATATGCGGTAGGTAATTTTTTTAATTTTGCACATGCGCTTTCTCTGAGTGTGTATTGGCTGCATAATATTGTAAGATCAATTGGCCATCGTCTGTGAGAAAAAGAGCACCAAAAAATAAAGAGCACCGCAATTCACTTCGCCAGAAATATTTAGAAACGCTATTCTGTCCTGCTTGGCATTCGCACCGGAAGTAACGTGCAGAGAAATCGAAAAAAGTTTGAGCTGTCTAATGGTGATTACGAAGTTGTCTGGAGTGATCTATATTGAAGGGAACGCGTTATGCCTCCATTCATCTTTGGATAGAACCTCAGACTGCGATCAAGAGGGTGGAAGACTCCATGTTTGGCAACAGTACTTCTGCACTATCCCCACACAAACATGAAAACCCACTTATGGCTGTCAGATAATTTCTGCGACTACATCACATTTTACATTTGGTAACCCAACTCCCCTGGCTGCAACCTCTTGGTTATTATAGGTGGAGCGCAGTTGAGGAAGAGACCAACAAACCTAAGGCAAAGATTATGGCAGCATTCACCAACTTAAACAAAGAAACCGCCCAGAAAAGTTGCAGGATTTCGAAGTCATCTGGAGGCCGTGGTCGACGGCAATGGAGATTTTATTAAATAAATGTTCTTTTTTAGTATTTCAAGATATTTTTATGTAATTTTGGTAAATATATCCTTTAAAATGAGATGTCAGTGTTCTTTTCATTTTTACGAAACTTAAGCGACAATTTAATCATTACGCCCTGTGTGTGTGTGTGTGTGTGTGTGTGTGTGTGTGTGTGTGTGTGTGTGTGTGTGTGTGTGTGTGAATTAGTTTTCCAATGGATGCTAGATATTTATCGTCAAAATAACGAAACAAAATATCAACAACTTAATACGTATCATTTTCCAGCTAGCATATATGTAAATATGAAATGAATTAAATTAAAATATAGGCACTCCCTAAAATCATATAATTTATACTGCACAGATACTATCTAACGATACCTCGGGAAAATAGTCACGTAAATGATGATAGATAGATAGATAGATAGATAGAGAGAGAGAGAGGGGGGGAGAAAAGAGAGAGAGTGAGCCAGACACAGAGATAGGGACATAATACTATTTCTGCCCTTGCTACGTACTATGCAAACAAACTGATTTCCCTGCATGCCCACAAAAATCTAATCTACAATCTTATACATGGCGTATCAAAAATATTTCTACAAATTTGGAGTCGGGTTTCTCATACCAAAACAAAACAAAAGTCCACATAATAATAGGTATACCAATCTTTTGTTTTTTAGTTGTTGTTTTGTTTTTGCTTTTTTGTTTTGTTTTGTTTTTTTTGTTTTGTTTTTTTTGTTTGATTGATTTTTGTTTTTTTAGTTAAATTTAAAGAAAATCGCGGTGTTGCCATGGAGACCAGGTTAAATTTGTCATTCTTGCACATTTGTGGCTAATCTGTCTTCAACTGAAAAGTGTTCCGTTTGACAATGGCGGGATATTCATATCAAGAGCAGGCAGATTTGATTTTTACATACTACCGCGCGTAATGGACGCAAAGCTGGACGACTGTATAAAATTGCGTTTCCCGGCCGAAGGCAGCCGAATCCGCTTGTACGTCTGACCACGAAGAACACATTCTACAGGCTGTCGGAAAGATGATCCAGGTATCGTCAGCAAGCGTCAAGCGACCCTAGCATATCGTACATCTCATAGTACCGCATGGAGGGTACTTAAGAAACAATTTCTGAATCCGTATTATTTGCAACCTGTGCAGGATCTTTCATCCTCTGATCACTCACAAAGTATTTTTGCAGATGATTTATTGCACAAAATGCCGGTCTGTTGTTTGTCTCTTTAATCTTGTTTACAGATGAAACAATATTTGGAAGAGATGGAATAACAAATTTACACCACAAACATTTATAGGCGGGTCGAAATCCCTAAGATACAATACAGTACTAAACATTATCATCAGTTTAAGATTAATCTATGTGCTGGAATTGTAGGTGACTGTCTGGTAGGTCCATATGTTCACTCTGCACATTTTACAGGCGCTGTCTACAGAAGAACTTCCAGACCTGCTAAAGGATGTAACCCTGCTAATACGAAGTCGTATATGGTTCATGCATGATTGGGCTCCAACACATTTTAATCATGTTGTTCGCAATGCACTGGCTCACAAATACCACGAAAGACAGGTAGGTTCCAGGGCCTGCACATTCCCTCGACCATAATCCAATGGTTAGACAGCCGATTGCTTTTTACCCAGAATTGAAACCCGACGGAATTGACGTCAGTCGGCGATTCTACCTCTGAGCTACGGGCTCTCAATATAAGATTATATATATATATATATATATATATATATATATATATATATATATATATATATATAATAAATTATGTTTTAGAACATGTACATAATTGTTTCTATATATGTCCTCTTCTCTACAATCATATGTTTGTTTCAATGTTGGGACCTGCCCAACATATCATCGGGAGAAGGAATCCCGATGATATGTTGGAGTCCCAAAATTGAAACAAACATATGATGATGTACATGTTCTAAAACATAATTTATAATAAATATTCACAGCTCTGTACATCATATATCGAGCACTGTTTTAAATTAATGTTTTGGACGGGAAAAAAAATTTTTCTTTTCTCTCCTCGTTCTCTCCTCGTTCTATACTCACTCGGATATATATATATCATTTGATCCGGTTTACTTTAGGCCGGTCGACCACAAAGAGCAGCTTAGTAAAGTTCTATTTTCCTTTTTCAGGGAATGCTCTTTGCCTTGTTCAGATTTTCTCGAAAATCCTTATCTACTCTGTTTCACGTAAACAAAGGAATTTCTAAAGAGTCAATGGATTATTTTTTTTAATCCAACATTGTTGTACTTCAAACGTTATTTTTAATGGATAACCGTGTTTAAATTAAAAACCCCGTGTTATTACTATCAATTTAAACAGTGTGTATTACTTCTACTGACCAGTGTAGTTGAGTAGACTGTAAGTTACCAGAGAACACATTTTCTCGACTACGCACGCCGATAGATAGATAGATAGATAGATAGATAGATAGATAGATAGATAACAGGTAAAGGTAGACAAATAAATATGAAAAGATTCGGATAGATAGATAGATAGATAGATAGATAGATAGATAGATAGATAGATAGATATTACCGCATATCATTAATTGGTTATCTATATTTTGATTTAATTCCCTTTTCATTCAATGATGATTGATAGAGACAAGATGTAGCTGTGTACGCTGTTATAATCAGATTAATACCTATTTTTAAGACTACATATGTGTTTTTTAGTTACATCAGTATATTATACGGCGACAGATGACTAACTGTGAAGTTCCATGTCAATTGGTCTCTCCATCGCCATCCTCTCATGAAGTGTTGGCCGAAAGGATTCTAAGGTTTAGGGGAAAAATTAATTAAAAAACATGGTTTCCTTCTTATTCGTTATCCTTCTTAAACATTATTGAAGTTCTGTGGCATCAGCCGTATATTATCTACCCATGAGATCATAAAATGCAACTGAAGATTGTATGGTGCATGAAACTCCGAGTAGGATAATATTTATATTTAGTAATATCTACTTAATAGCTCTGTTCTGGTCCGGTGCTCCTGCTATCCACTTAGGTGTCCTCGACCGAATCCAGTGGAGAATCTGTAATGTGATCGATCCCGACTTGACAGCTAGGATACAGTCGCTTTCTCACCGACGCAGTGTGGCTTTCCTGTGTCTCTTCTACAAATACTCTCACTGCATCTGCTCCGATGAAATTAGCTCACTGACACCCGCTATATACGAATTTCCTCAAGCCACACGATTAGCGACTAGGTCCCACCCTTTTACTGTGAAACCAATAAATTGTAAACGCAAATTCTACTCCATCAGCTTCTTTTCTCGCACTTCGCGCCTGTGGAATTCTCTTCCGCGTACTTGCTTTACTGACAGTTACAATCTCCAAGAATTTATATGTAAAGTCAATAGTCATCTCCTGTATCACTAACTTACATCCTTTCTCTCATGCTTTTCTACATCCACCCCCATCTTATCAGTACTCTCTTTCCTCTCCTACTCTCTTCCTGACACCCCCTGCAACCTCTCACTCTCAAAAGTATTTTTCTTTTCACTGGAGCAGATAATACAGTTGTCGGAATGTTGGTTTACAAGAAGAGAGAGAGTGTTCGTTTAAAAATCTCAGACCTTTCAATCCTTAAGTAGAAATGTATTTTCTAAATTTCGTTAAAGTAGATAGAGCACATCAAATTTTTGCTAAAATCTTTTCTGTATTCTCTAAAATTGGAGCTGTCCGTTTTCTAGGTGATGTTAAAAAAATAACAAAGTTCTTTCGGGTTCTTGTCGGAACTTGACTGAATTTGCCGAATCAGAGGCTTTCAATGGCGGCGATGGCAACTAATGTGGCGGTGATGGCGGCGGCGATATGGGGTTGGTTTCCCTGTCGTCTGGAAGCTCGCTCCCGGCTTAAAACATTTTCATAGCAGTGCGGGCTTTTTGTCGAGAATAATCAGAAACTTTCATTCTCCCAAAAAAGTTTTAAAACAATAACGTACTTTCGGGATTCCTCTCGGAGGCGTATTATTCAACATTAACTCTTTAATTTAATCGGCGGCAGGCTTCATTCGATATTAACTCTTTAGCCATAAGTTCTATGGTAGGCAACCAACCGTGGGTCATGGCTCCCCAGTTGGGAACCTTTTTCCACAGTCGTTACATTTCGACTGTAATTCCAGAGACTCACTCCGACTCTGAACTGAGAACAACTCACAGCTCCTCACAACTACTCAACAAATTTAAAACTGCTGACAACAAAAAACTGATTTTTCTCGCTCGTCCGGATTTTTATAACCATTTTAAATCCTCTCGGATGATCTAGCCGGCTCGAAGCTTTTAACCAATGAGATTATTTCCACCCACACGATTCGTGGCTCAACAAATGAGATATAATCCTGAAACACAAATTTCTGTTCTCAGGAAATGTCTGTTGAGGGACTTTAACCCCACCTGACCCCATCAAATAATCCTGACATTTTATTATGACAGCGACCATTTCATCAAACTTTCACCTGATCCAAAATAATGCGTATCGTATATGAAAAAGAAAGAAAATCATATTTCTCTCCTTCCCTCAAATTTTCAGTTAACTTACCTATTCCCCGGATTTTACAAGTACATAATAGTATTAAAATAGTTTTTTTACATAAGCTCACATTGCTAATTACAATAAAGCACAACCAATAATACTCCTAATATTAATTCCTCTCTCTCCGCTGTATTAAACCAACAAAAGAAAGTATCCCCGTGGGAGATAGTGTCACAATACAACACGCTCAAATTTCTTTTCCCTGGTTCCATGAGCCTATGGCTTAAGGTTTAGAGACTAAGACTGACACCGAATCAGCCAAGTTTCGATCCCGACCAGAAGCAAGTGGATGTTTAACCAGACTGATGAGCTGTGATACGGCGAAACAGACTTGTATGCGGATGACGAATATATATATATTTATATTATTACGTGAGAACATGCGAAAAGCTACTACAATATTGTACATTTTGTTTCGACATTGAAAGAACAAAGTCTCATCAGGTAATTAACAGTGATATATGTGTGGGTGTGTTTGTGTCTGTGTGTGTATGTGTATGTATGTGTGTGTGTGTTAAATGCAATGTACAAATTGTCGTCTAAAATGAAAATAACGATGACATCTCATTTAACAAATATATTTACCAAAATTACACTAAAATATCTCGGAATACTAAAGAATAAATTAATTCAATAAAATCACCATTGGCTTCAACCACAGCCTTCAGACGACTTTGGAATCTCTTACAGCTCATCTGGTTAGTATTTGTCTCCTTGTTTAGGTTAGTGAATGATGCCATAATCCTTGCCTTTAGTTTATCTTTGGTGTTACAAAGACTTTTTTTGGTATCTCCCTCAACTTCGCCCTACACATAATAATTAATGAGTTTGTAGCCTGGGGGGGGGGGTAGTGACTAGATGTAAGGAGTGTTGTGCTCCCAGAAATTGAATGACAGTCGTGGCTGGGTTCCGATTCTTGTGCAGGGTTCTTTTGCCAGACATAGGGACTTCTATCAGACACTCTTCTGACCTAGGTCAGGACTTTCTCCTCAAGGTACTTTTTGAAGGCTTCCATGTTGAGTCTCATACCCTTTGGGAAGATGAATGGAAGCATAACATCAACCTCACTAAGGATCACTCCGAAACCTTAGTAATCACCATTAGACTCATCCAACTCTTTCTGATTCCTCTTCACTGTCCTCATGTTGACACCAAAACCCTTTAAAATGTTCATATTGACGCTTCCGGCGCGAATATCAAACAGTGCAGCATGCCGGTTCCAAATATTTCTGGCAGAGTTAATTGTGTCATGATGTTTTTTGTTTTTTTGTTTTTTTCTCACAGATGGTGCCCAACTGATCCTACTATACAGTCGACAAAATCAAAAACAAACAACAGGCATGCTCGAATTTAAAAATATAAAATGCTGATAATTTACCCTTCACACACACACACACACACACACACACACACACACACACACACACATATATATATATATATATATATATATATATATATATTCCAACACGTGTATTCAATAAATATAACGCGGGTATTAATAGGAAATAGTGTCGAATTATGGACAAAATCCATTAATTCTTTAGTAAAATTAATTCGATTTTCTTTACCGTAAAAATCCACCCGAGGTTTATTGGTTTAAAAGCACACTTGGTTGTACGATGGTTCGAATCCTGCCAAAGGTCATATAAACTTTATTAAAGTATCTCCATCGTAAAAAAAATAAATAAATAAAAGCAGACTCATCGACGAAAATACATAAATGAACAGAGATGCCTACTCAAAATCTAGGTCCAAATAAATATAACAATAATATATATCTTGTATTTTTCAGATATATATTCTCACACACATATGCAAAAAATCGTCCATCGTTTTAATACACTTGACACGTGTATTATCACGCACACATATATATAAACATGCATGAAAACAGACAAGCATCCCTATGCATGCACTTACATTTAAAATAATCATCTATTGCTTTGTTATACGTGACACGTATCTGACCATTAAGAATCAAACCCTAAACAACATTCCAGTATACAGCACCTTCGTTTTTTTAAATTCAAAAAAGTCTTTCATCTTGTCTTTAAAAAAGATATCTGAGTAAACTTTAATAAAAGTGAAAGCTAGAACGTATTTCCTACTTTTTTCTTTCTTTATTTTATTTTATATATATATATATATATATATATATATATATATATATATATATATATATAACCTAGTACACTTGGTATGTAATCTGGGTAAATTCCAAAAGAGACGAACCCGAGAGAACTCAATGTTAAATTCATTTATTTAATTTAACAGAGTAATATTTTATAAAGGATTTTCGATTATTACCTTGGATAATACATATTTCACCGCGTTTTGATGTTCTTAACGCGGCTCATCAGATCCAAATGGTACAACAATAGGCAATCGAAACATCACTCACCCCATAAAAAAAAACTCTTCTCTTTTATTTGATTTTTTATGGGTGGGGTGATATTTCGATTGTCTACTGGTGTACCATTTGGATCTGACGAGCTGCGTTAAGAACATCAAAGCGGTGAAATATATATATATCATCCAAGGTAATAATCAAAAATCCTTTAAAAAATATATATATATATATTTATAACATCAGTACTTATATATATATATATATATATATATATATATATATATATGTGTGTGTGTAGAAACTATTCTATTATCCTATTATTTATGGATAGTTGAATTCAGAATTTTTCTGTAAACCAAATAAGATACCCTACCTTACACTACTATTTAACCCATAGCTGGAGCGAGATGGATTAATATTTTTACAAAAGTGATTTAATATAAAGCTGTGAAATATGTATCATCCAAGCTAATAATCAAAAATCCTTTAAAAAAATATATATATATTTATAACATCAGTACTATATATATATATATATATATATATATAAGTACTGATGTTAAGTCCTTGAATAGCGAGGATAATCCAACAAGATCTAAATATTATATATATATGTGTGTGTGTGTGTGTGTGTGTGTGCAGGAAAATGTTACATTGAGTTTAAAGCCTATATCTCATAATTGCTTTCAAGGGTCTGACAAAATTTACTGTTTTTTTTGTACTCTATATTATAACTGACTTTTTAATCGCACTCTCTCAGATATTTTGCGGGATGAAATAAAATGATCACCATGGATACATTTTGGCTGTGACAAACTCGTGCCTCTTATCCAGAAGGTCTCACTAATATTTAGTGGGCTGAGAAAATATACCAACACTTGTCATCTTTTGTTAAGAACCCGCTCGATCGTTATAATCAAAGGCTTTCATGTTTTGTGTGGGATTTGTTACATTTTGACTGTAACTAAATCGTGTCTTTTATTTATACGCCTCTAAACCTGAGTGGGACGACAAAATGTGGAGATTGTGAAACCTTCTGTCTATATACGGTCAACCTTATCAAGATCAAGAGTAAAATAAACCATTACTTACGGGGTTGCAACACGCGTACTGTAACCGTAGCAAGAGTGGGTGTTGTGTACAGCAAGATATTCTGACGTAGCCTGCCTCACTTTGGCTTATTTTGAATTCAAAGTTGCTAAAATGTAGAAACTATTCTATTATCCTATTACTTATGGATAGTTGAATTCAGAATTTTTCTGTCAACCAAATAAGATACCCTACCTTACACTACTATTTAACCCATAGCTGGAGCAAGATGGATTAATATTTTTACAAAAGTGATTTAATATAAAGTGAACGACAAAGACTTGGTTAGAATTTGAACTCAGCATAACAGTTCCACTTTCTGCGACGAGAACCAATATACTCCCCGCACATCCTTATATCATTATATAAACCGCAGTTCTTTGGCTTTGGAAGTGCAAAGTAATTTCTAATCATAATTTGAAGTTTAAAATCCAAAATAATAAACTGACAATGAAAAAAGGATATGTAATTATTTACATTAACAGTATGCTGATTATGAAACCTATTTTCGAATCTCACCATAGTTGATTTGTCAAATAATAATCTGACGATAGAATAAGGATATATGATTTTTACATTCACAGTGGTCTGAATATGAGACCTGTGTTCGAATCTCACCATAGTTGATTTGTCAAATAATAACCTGATGATAAAATAAAGATATATACCTTTTTATATAAACAGTGGTCAGAATATGAGGCCTGTGTTCGAATCTCACCATAGTCAATTTGTCAAATATTAACCTAATGATAAAATAAAGAATATATAATTTTCTCTACTAACAGTGATAAGAATAAAGGACCTGCATTTGAATCTCACTATAGTCAATTTGTTAAATAATAACTTAAATTTCTCTTTTAACGGTGATCCGAATATAAACCTGCATTTGAATCTTACCATAGTCGATTCGTCGAATAATCCCAGCCTGAATCTTTGTGCGTGAACCTCTTTAAACTGACGATGGTTGTGATAACACGAAGTACAAAAAAAACTCTAGCTCAACAGATTTGCTGTATAAACTATATTATGTTGGTTCTGCAAATGGTTATGGGGAAATTAAGTAAAATAGTAATAACGATTAATAAAAAGAAATAAAATATACACTTTCCCATAATGCTAAGAGTAAAGGAACCAGAAATGCCCCTACTTGGTTTCGAAAAACATCATTAGGTGGCATTCTTGAAGCTTATATATTTGGGGACATGTCCGAGTAGTTAGAACGTTTGCTTTCTGACCATGAGAATTCCACCATGGTCCATTTGTCAGGGAGGTGACTACTTGATGTTATTGGCCTGGAAGAGTGCTGTACCTTTAGAAAGTGCCTGAAAACCATCCCACAAGTTGACCCAAGTCCTGTGAGTAAAATTGAATAGACGGGTAGAACCTTTGGGAGCCGTCAATGGTTACGATAGCACGAAATCACAAATCATTGAAGTTCTGAACATCCTGGCTTTGTTCAGACTATTGTTCACAACAGATATACGCTCTCTGTAACTAAGGTCCGATTAGCATAGTTGCAATTTACAGGGGGGTGTAGAACAAACACAAATGTTTCCTTCTGCATTAGGATATTAGCCAGCCGCCCTTGTAAACAGGCATCCTTGGATGAGAGTGGCCGGCCACATAATGAAGATTATAAAAGGGCAAATATTTCCTGACTCACTTTCTTTTTCCTCTTTGCTCCAATATGTGAACCATGTAGTGATTACATTCTCACTGGAAAATATTTTTCCCGAGTCCACTGATGAATGAACTCACAATTTTTTACAAATGGCATGTGTCTTTTAAAAACCTCAACTTATGAAGTAGGCGAAGCTGTTTTTTGGCTGTTCCAACTCAGCGCACTTCTGGCTTAAATGCAACTATATTAACGGTGTTTTTACTGATTTACCCTAATTGACCAAGAAAAAGAAAACGAAGATCCCATAAACATGTTTAAATCTCCCAGTGATGAAATAAGCAGAAACTTTCCGTTGGTTGTTTCAGATCTGCGCAAGACTAAATGATCTTGACCATTAATACGATTCTTATAATTATCTAGCCTAACTTCTGGACAAGAAAGACGAGAACATACATACTCAAGAGACAGAGAATTTTCTTTCACTAAAGTAATCATAAAAAGAATGAACATCACAGTAGTAACAAGTTTTAACAAACTTCCATCTTATTTATACGAATACGCGCCCGCAAAATATCAACAAACACGTAATCTTCCACAAATTTACAAAAAGATACTTTTTCATATTTTTATGAACGGACCAGTAAATCTATGTAGTTACGCTTCAGTTCGTAGCCTTGAATTAATTCCCAGCAAGTTTGTTTTAATTTTATTTATTCATTTATTTGTTTAGAAATATCTGTGAAAACAAAATAAATTTAATCTTGTTTGAAATAACTTTAAAAATCAAGAAATCTCAGATGAACGAAGATGCACATTCTATAAGCCTCGCCATAAAAAATCAATTAACTGATCGGGTAAATTGGCGATTATCATCGTGTCTTGATTACAGTTTCATTATTAATCCCCAACAGCTATTTAGTAAATAAGTTCAACCATAAATGTAACTTCCGAATTTTTCTAAATAATATTTCCTAAAATAAAAGCCATAAAATCAGTAATTTCATCCCATTTTGAATTTTCTATAACTACATAATCGCCAATTGCGTGACTTTGATTCACGCCCATCAAATCTTATTTAGCGATAGTTATCTCCCCATGATCTTAAAAAAAATCTGCATAGAAAAGGCGTTAGTGAATTAAGATTCATCCACTAAGTCAAATAAAGGGATATAACTGCTCTACAACCAGCATTCAAAATCCTTTGTTACTTTTTATTGGTCCATCGACCTCTAACGACAAATGCATAAATATCTGAGCTCTGGTTTTTTTCTTGTTGTTTGTTTGTTTTTCGTTTTCGTTTTTGTTTTTTGTTTCTTCCATTTTTTGCTTGATTCCTTTAACTTTCATGTCGCGAGATTAGTTCAGAAGGATGTTGTTAACCCTGCGTTAGTTTTCCTTGAATTTCCAAGAATGGATAGTCGTCTAGGTGTTTACACATCCCAATACAAAACTGCTTAGTGTTAAAATTATGCAAAATATTGCTTAAAAATATAGCATAACAGGCAATCTCCGTTACAATATACATTAAATCATAATATCATTAAATCAAAATATATAATTATTTATTAAAACGAAAATTATAATAAATTTATTCCATAAACATATATGTGGTAAACTTATAGGGGAAATTCGCTAATCTCAACTTATTTATAAACAGAACTTTGTGTGTGTATGTGTGTGTGTGTGTCTGTCTGTGTGTGTGTGTGTGTGTGTGTGTGTCCGTTACCTATAGACTCCGAATTGGCTGAACCGATTTCCTTGAAAATTTACACAGTTGTACTATAAGTGTCTGCGAGTGTTCTTAGCTAGGTTTGTGCTGAGGTATCCCCGATAAATATCGAAAATCGATAATCGAAAAAATTGGGTTATACAAGGAATGGTCCGATTTTAATCAAAGTTGGTACACTCATAGACAAAGACATAAGAAACGATATTCAGAAGTTTGACGGTTGCAGTTCTTACAATAGTGCAGAAAATTGATGATATATATATATATATATATATATATATATATATATATATATATATATATATAAGGCAAGATGTTTGTGTGTGTGTCTGTCTGTATGTCCTTTATACAAATCCACAATTTTTATCCGATTCTCACCAAACTTCACACAAATATTCTTTAGGCTGAGTCTGAGCTCCAGCACCATGGATTAGTTTTAAAGCTTTCATTGCACCCAAGCAACGCCAGGCTCTACTGCTAGTAAAATCATAAAGAAAAGATTTATTCAACAAAAAAAAAAATGAATAGAAAGTTACATTAGCTAAACTCGTAATTACAGGACTGAAAAAGTAATATACTTACATATATAACTAAATGGTATTAACCAACATATTTAAATTTATTTGTTTCAACATTATCTAAACTTATTTATAAATGGAACTTTGTCTCTGTGTGTGTGTGTGTGTGTGTGTGTGTGTGTGTGTGTGTGTGTGTGTGTGTGTGTGTGTGTGTGTCCGTTATCTATAGACTCCGAAACGGCTGAACCGATTTTCTTGAAAATTTATACAGTTGTATATAGGTAATTTGTGTGAGGAATAATATTGATATAAAATTGGTGAAAATGTCTGAGTCTGTAAATAAGTTCATCTTTGTAAAGTTCAGAAGAATGATTTAGTAAGAGAAGGTGAGTTGTCTTAATATTTTACATGTTGTGCGCGTAAAGATTCTTGTGCCAACTGGCAAAAAATACGCGGCAAATCGTTTAAATAGGCATTCAAAACATCCTTACGATTTGGCGGTAAAATTGTGGATAACTTACCTTGGTTCTGATTAGTTAACTTAAACCAACCAGTGAACAGCTTACATTTATTCGAATCTATACAGTTAGAACAAAATTTATTACATACGTATACGTGAATGCGAATATGAATGTGCGTATGTTTCCATATATGTGTGCTTGTGTCACAGATATATATATATATATATATATATATATATATATATAACATATAAATCATGAAAACTTACCTTCGTTAGCAAGGTACACCGATTCTGTAGCTGCATCTATTGCTAGGAAAGTTGGGTCACTAAATTACGCCGGGGGGCGGGGTTCTTGTCAGAATTCATTTTGCACATTTATGGATCTACCATTCGTCCGTGCATTAAATGCTGTTGCCATATCTGATCGGGTGCTCTTGCTATTCATCTTGAAGTACTCGATAAAATCCCAAGAAGAACAGCAATATAATCGATCCTGACCTGGCAGCCTGGCTTCAGTCACTTTCTCACCGACGTGCTTTCACGAAACTTCCAGGTTGACATGACTCTGATCAGTTAAGTGACAAATTTCTCCACATTAATCGCTCTCTGTCTATAGGACTGAACACTTTACGACAAAAACCTGCATGTCAAAATATATTTTTATAAGTAAACCACTGAAAAATCAACAATCATAGCAGCAAAGCAATAAGCATTATCACAACTCCACATTATATTTATACAACACGGTAAAATTTCCCGTATCTGATTCCATGCGCCTATGGCTTAGGGAGTAGCAACTCCGACTGACACCAAATCGGTCGATTTTCGATCCCGGCCAGAAGCAAGTGTATGTGTCTAGCCACACTGATGAGCTGTGATACAGTGAAAAAGGCTTGTATGTGGATGACTAATATATATATATATACATATGGGGTTGTTGCAAAAATGATGGCCGATTTCATAAACATCATTTTCTTTTTAAAAGACTAACAGTAGAAATTAGTTAAAATACAAGCCTTGAGCATCAATGCACCTCTGCTATCGATCGACGAGATTATTTATTCATTGTTGATAAAACGTTATTCGCTGTGATGCAATTAAATTTTTGAAAGCTGATTCAACCTCTGTTTTGAACCAAACAGTTTCACCATTAAAAAATGTGCTTAAGTGCTTAAAAAGTGTTTGACCAATGACGGATACATTTTTTGCATGAGTGGATTTATTTCGGCAAGTTGATTGCAGTAAAACTCTTCATTAATGCTCATAACAGCTTCCAGAAGTTGTAGTGGATAACACCAATTGCAGACCACCACACAGTCACTATAAGCTTTTGCTGATTCAAATTTGGCTTCGGGAAGTGTTTGGAGGACATCACGATCAAACCATTGACCTGACCGTTTACGGTTATCATAAAGGATCTACCTTTCTCCACAAGTGGCTATTCGGTCAAAAAGGAGATCATTGGCGTTTGCACAAAGTGCATCGATCATACTTCAAAACGCCTATTTCTTTTTGTATTTTTATTGAGATCCCGAGAAACTCATTTATCGAGCTTTTTCACCTTGCCAATACTCTGAAAATAGCTTGAGGCTGTTGCACTTCAGACACTAAGTCTCTCAGATATTTCTCTGACGCTTTGAGGTGATTTTGCTCAACAACTGTGTACAATTGCTCGTTGTCAAAACTGTATGACCGTCCTCTACGTTCTTCATCTTCAAGGCTCTCATCACCAGTACGGAATTTCTGGAACCACCTTCATACTTGCGATCACTTGTGGATCCATCTCCTATGCTCTGTTGACATTGGCAGAATTTTGGTAGGCACCAAGTTTGAACTCATGCAAGAAAAGTAAATGATCATGTTTTGTCATATTCATAATGACGAGCTTAAGAATATTTCTGTCTGAAAAAAAAGTTTTAAAAATTATTAAAGAGTACACATTAATTATTATGTATACCAAAATTCATCTAATATATACCGTTAATACGATGTTAAAATGGTTTTTCAAAATACAATACAACATTGAAGGAAACATGGTTCTTTTATTGATTTAGATGTTCAGAACATTTATATCAACAAAAGAACCATGTTTCCTTTGTCTTCAAGAAAAATGGAAATTATTAAATACATGAGTAGCAACATACTATTAAACCAGAGACATGAAATCACAGTAAACTGCAAACACATTAAAGAATTAACTTTACAATCATGCTAAAACTACAAGAGCCAAAGTTAGGATCCCTAGAAACGATAAATCATTATAATATTAACAACACTCTTACCTCAAATTTTACCTTTATTTCATGCCACAAACTATGATCTAATTTAAAAGAGGTTTTCTAAATTTTAAATTAAGGTTAAATATGCAAAAACAGATTAATTATAAAAACTAAGTTTAAATACATAAATATCTGTAGTCGTATAATTCACTAATAAAGAGATGTTCACCAAATAGCAATCTCTATTCACACTTTATTGCATCCACTCCTACTCCTCCCCACCCCATATACATTTCATTATTTTCTCCTTTTATTAAACCCAAAGAACTAACCAGAAAGCTGTAAAGAACCATACCTTATCTTCTAATGTTAAATCTGTCTACAAAATTTTCAACACGTCCATTAATCAATGCTATCCCATACCTCTTTCCTCTTTTTGTTCAAATTCTAACAATTTACAAATATTATTTCCCCATCCCCCACCCCACCTACATCTTACACACAATTCGCCAAATATAAGAAAAAAAAATCCATTCCTTTCCACACTACCCGATGAAACATTGTCATTTCAATGTCGAAACAAAATGTACACTTTCTAGTAGAAAATAATTTGTACACGTTCTAAACTATAATTTATAATCAATATTCACAGCTCTATTTTATATCGATCACTGTTGTAAATTAATGTTTTGAACGTTGTCAATTTTTCTTCGTTCCTTATTCACTTGGATATATATATATATATATATATATATATATATATATATATAATTATATATATATATATAATTATATATATATATATATATATATATTCATCGGCAGACAGATCTTTTTCGCTGTATTACAGCTCATCAGTATGGCTTAGACTCCGTTCGCTTCCTAACCCAGGTTAGAAACCCGACCGAATCGGCGTCAGTCGGCGATTCTACCCCTAGGCCACGAGCGTCCGGTAGAAGAAGGCAGACTTTTTAGCGCGTATAAACACGCCCAATAGCTATAGTGCTCCAATTCATTATCGAATGAGCGATGCGTATATATATAAATTTATGTCTCTACCTAATATATCTAGCTCTCTATCAATTAATGTACCCTCCTTAACTGCCTCATATAATTAGTAGTTAGGATGGTACATTCGTCATTACAAGTGGTTCCCAGAAACGGAAATTACTCATAACTAAACAATCTATCTATCTATCTATCTATCTATCTATCTATCTATCTATCTATTAGTTACCTCACTTAACTGCCATATATTATTCGTAGTTAGAAGGATACATTCATCATTAGGATTCGTTTCCGCAAACGTGAATTGCTTATGACTCAAGCTTATATATCTAAATTTTATACGTTCATAAGAATGACCAATATGTTTAATTATTTACCGTTATGACGTGTGTTTCCTTTCAGCATTATACAAACGATGAATGGAGGCCATTTAGAAAAGCTTGAATCCAACTCTCCCTGAGCTCTCTTCAATTTGCGGATATTATTGAAAGGAAAAATGCTTCTGTGCACAAATGTCAAAATTCTTGAAAATTATGGATTAACTTAGCAGGACAGATTAGGTTCTATAGCCTTGTTTGGCAACCAAGTCTATTGCAGAAAGTAATGTTAACCTAAATGGTCTCTTTCGTAATATGCCCACCCAAGCGTGTATCACGTGTAGTACTTAGCTGACTGACTCTCCTACTACTTCTAAGAAAGCGGAGTTAAAGTGTTACAGTCATTGTTAACCTTGACAGAGTCCTTTAATTATTGATAAATATAATTTCCTAAGACTTCGCATTAGCATCTCTTTCGCTATAATAAATTTTAGATTTGGCATGTTCAGTTATCGAAACTTAAAAAGATGGCTGAAAACATTTCTATCGGTAATTGTTCTTCTGTTTATGGATATTGTGTTATCATCTTTGCTTATTACAAGAAAAAAAACGCCTTTTTTAATGTTTGAAGCTTTGAGTGATTGATTTTTTTACGGCTTATAAATTGGTTTCCAGAAAGAAAATTATTCATGACCCAACCTAATATATTTTATCTGTATATTTTTGCAGGTATATTTAAACAAGAAAAGATTTTTAGATTGGAAGAAATTTTTTTAGTTAATGAGTTGGAGATGCAAGTCTTACTAATTAACCCATAGCAAGGGAGAATAGATAGATTTGTACCTTTCACAAAGGTATTTGCGCATAAATGGTTATAATGAACCCAATGGGAACTGGAACTCGTCTCTCCTATAAGCAATTTCAAGGCATTATCTTTGACACCACCAGCACGACCAAGGTAACACCACTTAATAATCCCAAGCGATTATCCATCTAGGTACTAAAAGGCTTCGACGTTATCAGACTAAGTGTGGTGTGAGGCAACACAGAATTGGACTAAATATGTCTAAAGTCCCGTGATTGATGCTTCTATATATCAAAACAAATTCGGTCATAACAAATTATATCTTCATGTAAGTTAGCTATATGTTCGTTGACTTTCTCAATAAAATAAAGAATTTCTCTTTAAACTAATGTGCTGGGAGTACGGAATTTAATTGTCATAGCATACGAAACGCATGCAAGTTGCTATTCTAGACATGGGAGGATGTTAAAGTGATGATACATTTTTTTTAAATCAAAAGTATATACGGGTTTTATCGTTTGGTTTTGCAGGTTGTTTTTAATAAACAATATTAATAATAGTAGAAATAACACTTACAATTTCAATTAAATACAGAAAAAATGTGATAACAAGAGGTATTTGAGGGTTTGAGTTCGTATTCTGTGATGTTTTTATCATTTCACTTCAAGCAAGATAATAAAGCCACTATGATGCAAGGGGACTATTGAATGTTAAATAAACACTATTAAGGAGAATGAATTATAAACGAGAAAGAAGACAAAAGACAATGATTGACATTGACTAATTGTTTTGAATTTACTTTTTATCGACCTTTTCAGGTTATTTAATGCCAGAAAATATTTTTAGATTGTAAGAATCTTTTGGGGTTAATAATGATTTACTAATAATTAATTAGTGTATATATTGATAGCTGGAGAAAAAAGAGGTGTATATATACCTTTCCCAAGAGTATTTACGCGGAGGTGAATGCAACGAATTCAACTGAAATCTCTCCGATTTGTAAATCTGTTATCGCATCCGAGAGAAGATACTTTTCCATCTAAGTACTGACCAGGCTTGACGTTGCTTAAATTTAGTAATCGTACGAGGACTTGTGTTTCAAACCTCCTCGGCACTACCTCACTGAAAAATATGGATTTTTATTTTTAAAGTTTTTGTAGATTAACAGAATTTAGACTGTCCTGAAACCCAGACACTTGTCAGAATCGAAAAATATTAATTTATCTTTTTATAAACGGGACTATTAGTACACTGTAAAATTGATACGTGACTTTTTTTTTTAATCATTTCACCCCGACCAAG
Organism: Ascarosepion bandense; assembly: GCA_037127315.1. Lineage (NCBI taxonomy): Eukaryota > Metazoa > Mollusca > Cephalopoda > Sepiida > Sepiidae > Ascarosepion > Ascarosepion bandense. The sequence continues at coordinate 709,200 of JBBBDQ010001507.1, forward strand.
GCAGAAATGCCACTGGTGTACGGGGGGCTACATAACTGTAAAAAGATTAATTAGAAAAGAGTGAGGAGTACAAACTAGTTAGAAAGGAGCAATAGAAAGCTGAGAAAGCAGGTGCGATGACAGATACATAGGTGGAGAGGAAGGGAAGTTATACGGGGGTGGGGAGAGAGCTAGAGTCCAGTGGTTAGTAGATGAGTATTGACTTTGCATTTAAATTTCTGGAGGTTGTAGCCGTCAGGAAAGCAAGAATACGGGAGCGAGTTCCACAGGCGGGAAGTGCGAGAGAAGAAGCTGCAGGAGTAGAATTGTCGTCTGCATTTGGCTAACCTGACTGTGAATGGGTGGGACCCAGTTGCCAGTCTGGTTGCACGAGTAAACACCTGTTGAGGAGGCACCAGTGACTTAACTTTTACTGAGTTATTGATATAGTTGTTTTGCATACGAAAATATATGAAAAAAAATGATTTCTTTTAAAATAAAAAAATAAACGTTTTTTTTTTTACATTTTTATATAAATAAGAAAAGTTGGCATGAAGTAATAAAATTATATATCTGTTTATTCTTTACTTAAAATCAATAATTTAAAATAAAGTTTGGGGTTCAGAAAATGTTCCCTTAAAAAAAATAATTTTTTACAGTTTTTAAAATTAAGAAAATTAAAATAAAATAAATGAATACATATATGCAAACGATGACAATTATGTTACCACTGTTTCTAAATATAAAATTTATAAATAACAACTAAGTGCAAAAATTCTTTAAAAATTCAGGAATAGATTTTACACTGTATTGACACTGACCAGGATCCCACTATATATCAATATTTTTCGATTCTGACAAATGTGATTTGAGGAATACCGATCTACCAAAAAAACTATTCACCATAAAAGTTTCTCTTATATTTTTACGGTTGTCCAATCGATTTCACTAACGCCATTTCCTTTCTCAAATTTAACTCAATTTGGCGAGAGACTAAAATAAACTGATAAAATATCAAAAAAATTTGAATAGAAGTTTTCGGCTTCCTGAGTAGAAGTTAGATGTTCTTTGTTAATACTGATACCAAAAAGTAAAAAGAAAATTAAAATTTCGCTAGAAACAAAAAAACATACTAAACTGCGATGTGATATCTGTAGTTCCGTGTGGCAGTGAGAGCTGAACGATCTACTCAATGATGAAGAGGAGATTTGAAGCAACAGAAATGTGGTTCTACAGAAGGATGCTGACAATACCGTGGACTGATCATGTGAGCAACGACGAAGTTTTGGAGGAAAATAGAAACTAAAAGGAAACTAGTACTTAACATCAAGAAGAGACAGTTGAGGTTACTGGAGAATCTAATGAGGAAAGAGTGTTTGGAAAATCTGATGCTCAAGGGACAAGGCATAACTTACCAGCGAGCTTGGGTAAATGGATGGCGGAATAAGGTTTAAAAAAGAGACAAAAAGCACAAGTTATAAGAGCTACAAATTGCAGGAAAGTGTGGAGAGCCGTAATCCTAAAAAGACACTGTACATCAAAGAAAAAGAAGAAATATTGATGAAAAGATTAAAGTCCCAGATGATAGAACTTTCTAAAATGCTAAGATCTACATTGAATCAGATACCTTTCGCGACCAAACAGTTCATTCTTAGCAATTATCATGTCAGTTGTAAAAAATAAATGGTAAGGAATCTCGGGAATTGTTAAGTGATTTGTTATTAGCAGTTTCCCATTGTGAGCTTTTTATGTTGTTTAGCATCTGTGCACTTGTTTACTGAACGACCAACGGCAGGAGATATTGGCATAGACAATATTAAGTGATATGAGGAAGGCAAGCATTTCGTCTCAGAGAAAAACATACAGCAATTAGGATATGGATTTTTCAAGTAAATATCAAAAACACTTATAACGATGGAAAAGAACAGCATGAAACTATTTTGGCATTCTTTTTTTTTTCTTTCGTACTTTTTTATACATTGGGTTAAATTAGCTCATTTTTAGTGGGAGATAACAAACAAGTTCTTTCTTGTTTGCTTTTAGATTGCATATTACGAGATGCTTTACTGAAAATCACAAGCAAATTTAATTTCATATTGCTGTGAAAATTTACATTGAGTAAAAGTTCAAATGTTTTTTTCTAATATCAAAAGAACATATTCATGTCATATGGAAAAATGCTGATTGTTACAATTTATAAAATGATTTGTATATGGCTTATAATTCATAATGTTTTGTTTTAACTGCGTTTTTGTGGGTACCATTGTGTGTTGGTTAGATCCGGGGACTAATTAGCATTGCTCTGTCTTTCTGTATGACAGTGAATATCGAATAATCTCTTCAAGGATGAAGGAGAGGCTCAAGGCAGCAGAAATGTGGTTCTACAAAAGGATGCTGAGAATACCAAGGACCAAGAACGTGAACAACGACGAAGATTTAGAAAGGATGCAAACCAGAAAAAAAACTATACTTAACATCAGGAAGAGACAAATGATTTTCCTGAGACATGTAATGAGGAAGGAGGGTTTGGAGAATCTGATACTCACAGAACGGATAGAGGGAAAGAGAGACAGAGGAAAGCAGCGCGAGACATATTTGATGACCTTGAGCAAATGAATGGTTCAGTGGGATTTGGGAGAGACACCAAGAGGAGAGATACCAAAACGAAGAATATTAAGAGCGACGAGGGACAGGGGCAAATGGAAGTTCATAATTGTCTACGTCCTAAAAAGACACGGCACATGAAGAAAAAGAGTGTTTTGATTTCGATCTTTACAGATGCCACTCTATTTAGACATTTTACAAGACAAATGGGCTCGTGCCCGAGTGGCTAGAACACTTGCTTTCTAACCCAGGTTCTAATCGCATCATAGTCTATTTGACAGGAAAGTGACTTTCTGGTGTTATCAGTACGAAAGAGACGATCCCAGCATGAAAAAGTGAAAAGTGCCTGAAAACCATACCACAGGTTGACCCAAGCCTTATGAGTGAAACTGGGTAAACGGCTTTCTTTGAGGAGTTATCGTCGATGGTTGTGCTAGCTCGAAGTCACAAGTCATCGTGACCGAGGCTTTGAGTGTCCTGGCCTTGCTCAGACTGTCGTTCACACTAGATAAAGCGCTCTCTCCCAGAAACTGTAACTAAGGCCCTCTCAGCATAGTTACAGTATAAACCACTGGTGGAATCTGTGGCTGTTGAACAAACACAAATGTGTCTGAGTTGGTGTCTGCAACAGGGATTAGCTATCTGCCCTAGTAGACAGGCATCCTTCGATACGAGTGGCCGGCTACACAAGACAAAACTAAATAACCTTAGATTTTTTAACATATTTAATGCGATGTTTATATGTCTTCATATTTAGCCGAGACATACGGCCTTTCACGTTGAATACACCGATTTTCGCTCGATCACCGAAGTTAAGCAACGTTGAGCCTGGTCAGTACTTAGATGAGTGACCGCTTGGGAATACCAGGTACTGTAAGCGTATAGTGACGGATGTGCGTTGTGGTGCAGTGGATATCGGCTCGGAAAGAGAAATCGGTGAACCGAGTTCGAATTCCAGTTTAATACCCTGAATTCACTTAAGCACTTTCCCTTGGGAAAGGTATTAATCCGTCCGTTCCCTCCAGTTATGGGTTAAATAACAAGGGTAGGACTTGGGGACAAAACAAATCCCAATGAATCTTGATACTCGAAAAGAAAAGAGTATTACTAGACACAAAACTTATAGAAAAAAACAACAATAAATTCTTGAAAGAAAAAGGTATTACCAGCAATAAAGAAAGTTTAGTTGGCAATAAATGACCCGCCGAGGTTTATTTGCCATAAAACAAAAAAAAAAAATTATATTTAACCGAGAATACAATTATCGAAAAATGAACTCAAGAACAACTACACTAAAACTGAAACTAAGCGAATTAATATCCATCATTTTTCTTATTGCTATTTTTTCTACGCAATTTAATTGCTGAGTTTTTCGTTTATCATTTCAGTCAGTTATTTGCAATACGTGATACACGCTTGGACGCTCATGTCTCTTTCGAGACCTGACTGACTGGACAGAAGATTTTCCCGCGGCAGGTTGTCATTACAACCGAATCTGTTTTGCTATTTAACTCATATCTGGAGGGGTAAGTGATGAATTAGTATCTTTCCTAATAGCATTTGCACATATGTGAATATATACTAATTTATTATTTAATTAGACTAAATAAATAACCACAAACGTTTGTATTTTATAAATTCTTTATTATTATTATTTTTACATTGGGTTCAATTTTAATCTTCTTTCAGTGAAAGGCAACAAGTTCTTCCTTGTTTTTATATTGCATATTATGAGATACTTAAGTAAAAGACAAAAAAAATTCTATTACTTTATATTATACTAGCAGTATAACCCGGCGTTGCTCGGGTGTAATGAAAGCTTTAAAACTAATCCATGGTCCTGGAGCTCAGACTCTTTGGACGTTGGCACGAAAGACTAAAAAGCAATAGTTGTTTCCAGTTAAAGCGAAACCGTAGACTGAAAGAAAAATGAATGGATGTAAATCAAATTTTGATTTCCTGGCATCGATATCAAATAAGTTTTTTCGTCCTAAACTGAATTTTGAAGGCTAAATAAGTACTCTGAGTAAATGGTATCATTGCTGAGACTAAGAACTACAATTATACCTACTTAGAGCCAAACCCGAAGCAAAAACTAAAATAAAAGGGCTGATAAAATACAAACATACAGGCAGGTACACAGACACACACGCAAACATCTTGCCTTTTATATATATATATATATATATATATATATATATTATCGATTTTCTGCACTATTGTAAGAACTGCAACCTTGAAACTTCTGAATATCGTTTCTTATGTCTTCGTCTATAAGTGTATCAAATTTGATTAAAATCGGACCACTCCTTCTATAACCCGATTTTTTCGATTATCGATTTTCGATATTTATCGGGGATACCTCGACACAAAACCTAGCTAAGAACACTCGCAGACGCTTAAAGTACAACTGTATAAATTTTCAAGAAAATCGGTTCGGCCGTTTCGTAGTCTATAGGTAACGGACACACGCACACACACAGACAAAGTTCCATTTATAAACAAGTTTAGATTATATTTTTAATTTTTGCAGTGAATAAAAATCCGAGGATGGTATGTCATCTATTATCGAAAGAATATAAGATACTGATATCGTTCGGATAATACTGACCGTTACAATTTGTATATCTCTGTTTTGTAGATACTTTATAATTTGTTATTTTTCCCTTCACTGCGTTTTTTAGGGTTACCAAAATCTGAAAAAGAGACTGTGTTTTGGGTAACGTCCGTCTTAGAGAAGTGGTTAACAAGCAAGTCTAGAAATATATGATTTCAATTCTAATGATTACTCCACATTTATGGCCTTTTACCAGACTAATCTATATTCCTTTAATATTGGCATAAGTTAATCTGACATGCTGAATACGAAAGACCATTAAAAAGTAATTTGCTGAGGTGCCCTTCTCAACAACAAAATAAATATTCAGAAAACAAGTTCTGTTGTCCATAAATCTTGATATTGGGGCTGAGAAAACAATCATCGAAAATAAGCGAAAAATTTGCCATTTAAATTGCATTACAAAAGACTCGGTACAAACAATGAGAGCAAAAAGCGGATTTTAATTCGCTTAGTTTCTATTTTGTTCTTAAGTTTGGATATCAATCGTAGTGCAGTAGATATCTGCTTAGAACGAGAAATCGGAAAGAATTCGTTGCATTCACTTACCTCCGACAAGGTATTAATCTGCCTCTTCTCCCTCCAGCTATGGGTTAAATAGCAGGACAGATTGAGTCATATAGCTTTGGTTGGCAACCAGTCTAGCGCAGAAAAAAAAGTGACCTAATGGTGGAAAATCTAGTGCCTAGTCAGTCATGTCTCTTTCGAAACATGATCATTCAAGAGTGTTTCACGTATAGCACTTAACTAACCGCGTTCTAAAGTTTATTTAATTATTTGACTAAATATAGAGACTTATATATATATATATATATATATATATATATATATATATGTATGTATGTATTCGAGTAGAACCGTAACGTCAAAAATGACGGCAAAATATTTATATCGATATGCTGTCTAAAACTGACGGCAACATAATTATTGATGTACCTACTATTGAGTACCTTACATTAAGACATAAGGAAAAAAATCCAAACCCCTGAGCGAGACATGAGGGAAATATATATATATACCGAGTTTGATTAAAATAGAAAGCATATATATATATATATATATATATATATATATATATATATATATATATATATTCAGAAATTATAAATTATGGATTAGTTTTAAAGCTTTCATTACACCCGAGCAACGCCGGGCTATACTGCTAGTATATATATATATATATATATATATATATATATATATATATATATATATAATGAATTATTTTGAACATTATTTTTACCGGTACTCGTATTTAAGTAGATATTCTGTTTTTAATTAAACAGTATTTTTATATTTATATCTACCGGCCTGATTATTTTACGATAAATTTTTATTACGAAAATGTGTGCTATCCAGCAGGATTCGAACCTGCGACCCCTATTTACATAGGGGAAGCTACCATTTGATCTGGTACCGTCTTAACACACATTTTCGTAATAAAAATTTATCGTAAAATAATCAGGCCGGTAGATATAAATATAAAATACCGTTTAATTAAAAACAGAATATCTACTTAAATACGATTATCGGTAAAAATAATGTTCAAAATAATTCATTACAAATTGTCGGTTGCTTATAATCAAATTTCGTTAAAATTCGTTAATTTCCGTAACATGTTTATATATATATATATATATATATATATCCTGTAACGCACTGACGGTTTGGATTTTTTTCTTATGTCTTAATGAAACTAGACGCATCAATAAATACCAAGACGTCGTTTTAAATGGCATATCGATATAGATATTTTGCCCTTATTTTTGACGCAGAAGGCCACTTATATATAAAGAAAAGTGCTTGCTCTCTCTCTCTCCCTCTCTCTCTCTCACTCTCTCTCTCTCTCTCACTGTCTCCCTCAAGAGACATGATCGCCCAACCGTGCATTATGTATAGCATTGAACTGAGTGAATGTTGCAAGCACTCTAGAATTTTTAAATCAGGTTAAAATCAAGCACAGAAGCTATTCATTTCATCAATACTTTGAAATAAATTTTTATTCATTAGTTTCTTCATCGAATAAATAGGGGCCATCTTCTTCTATGTGCTGTATCTCTTCAAGACGTAGTTGATCATGACCCTCCACATCGCCCTATCCTTTGTAGCGCTTACATTCTTTCTCTTGTTACCCCTCCCAAACCCTGCTCTGCCATCCATTTCCTCAATATCAAGTATGTCATGCGTTGCTTACTCCTGTCTCTCTTTTCCTTTATCTTTCTAGTGAGTATCAGATTCTCTAAGCTCTCCTTCCTCATTACATGTCCCAGATATTGCTGCTCCCTTTTTCTGATGTTAGGTATAAGCTTCTTTTTCGTTTCCATCCTTTTCAAAGCCTTGTCGTTGCTCATATTTTCGGTCCATACTATCCTCAGCAACCTTCTGTAGAACCACATTTTGAACGCTCCAAGTCTTTTTTTCATCTTTGATGAGACTGTCCAGCATTCGTTACTATACTGATGGACAGACGTCTCATAACAATCTTTGTTTCCAACGAAATTTTCCTGTCTCTCAATACTCTGCTTAGTTTTGGAGTGCGTCCTTGGCCATTCCTTCGGATCTCAGTGTCACACTTTCCGTCTTCTGTTGGAACACTTCACAGGTATTTAAATTTTTGTACCTGCTTGATTTTAGTCTCTTCAACCTGCAGTTGGCATTTTGAGCTCCTCTTCGTGTATTAAACAATCTTTCGGAAAGTGTTAGGTTTCTTCTCAATCCATAGCTACACGTGAGTCATTTCTTAAAGAAAAATCGATGTAATATTTGTGCTGTTATGTGAACACATTTTAGAACCTTGTCCTCGGCCAACTAATTCACTAAACAGAATCCTACCGCAAAGTACCACGCCACTTCCTCTTTGCTGACGTATCAACCAGAGAAGGCGTTTTCCGTCTGTACCCACGCAAAATTTGTTCCATCTGTCTAAACCATCGAGGGCAAAATGACATTCACCAGTAAGAAAAAAAAACTTAAATTGTTTTTCGCGTATTCTGATTCCAATTTCAATCAATTTTCATTAAAAATATATTTCAAATTGTGCCTATCGTTTGGTTCTTAAGTGCTTTACTCCTTGATTAAGGACCTGATACTTTTAGTCAATACCTTCCTGCAACACCGTCTAAAAGCTTCATTACTCGACAAAAATAAATTATTTATAACTTCCCTCCTAATACGGTCCGGTAAGATGGATGTGCGTTGTGGCGCAATGGATATCGACACTAAACGACAAATCGGGGAGCCGAGTTCGAATTCCAATTGAACACCATGCATTCACTTACGCACAAAAACCCTTAGGAATGGTATAAATCCGTCTTTTTCCTCCAGTTAAATAACAGGACAGGTTAAGTTCTATGGCCTTGGCTGGCAGCCAGTCTACCGCAGAAAGCAATGGCAACCTACAGCGGGATAATCTTCTGCTCAGTCAGTCATGTCTCTTTCAAGTCATGATCGCCCAAAGCGTGTATCACGTATAGCACTTAACTGACTGCAGATGAAGTCGTCAGCTTTTCTGTCTTGCGTTGGAGTTGTCCTGGATTTTCAACAAACTTCTTCAACATTCGATCTTTCAGGAATTATCAGCCTCGTTTTAACACATTACGAACTTTAAAGATATTTAACGTTTATCATTATTCAACAAGTCAATATGCCGATCCATTTAAAGGCTTCAAGATCAAAACAAAGCTATCAATTTGAAAATTCGAAATTCAGGAAATTTCACACAAATGGCTTTTTGTTTACACTTGCCAAGAACGAACCATTTGTTATCCTAACTGCGCAGATGGATGCTACCATCATTCAGCAAATATACATTTTAGAACCCAATAAGTATTTATTTTGTATATCGATGAAACATTGAGAAGGATCTACTAATGAGACACAGGACACCCCACACACACACGAACACACACACACACATATATATATATATATATATATTAGAAACAAATTTAGAAATTCTACAATTTCATGGGTAATACTTATTTCGACGCTGACCTTGCGGCTCGCCATACCAGCCTCAAGGTCAACGGCGAAATACGTATTACCCATGAAATTGTAGAATATCTAAAATCTTTTCTAAATTATATTTCTCTGTTAAATTAAATAAAGGAATTTAACATTGAGTTCTTTTGAGTTCGTCCCTATTGGAATCTATATTCTGACTAATATACCAAGTATTCTAAGTTATATATATATATATATATATATATATATATAACAAAAATTTCGATGTTAAAATCCGTTGAATAGCCATTGGGATTTACCTACCTGATTATCATTTTGGATTAAAAATATTAATACATATATATATATATATATATATATATATATATATATATATATATATATATATTGTCTATTTTTGCAGTTATCTATCTTTTTATGCAGGTTTCTTTAAAAATGACAAACACGGTTTTAAGTTTTAATATAATTTTTAATGTATTCTTAGGATCTTTCTTTTCAGAACTCAAATTATAAAAGAACTGTTATGTTAAGAACACAAAAATATATACAACGTGCTTACCGTGTTCGGAACATAATATACACATGACTCTATATAGATAAACTTTGCACGTATTTAGTTACAAAATTAATTCTTAATAATGGCTAAAAGTATAGCCGAAAGCGTTCCAAAATACGAAACCTTTGGACAATTCTTATATAATTTAAGTTCTGAAAAGAAAACACGTAATGCATGAAAAATTATACAAAAGATTAATGAAAATGCCTTGTCTGTGATTTTAAATGAAACCAGCATATATATTAAATCTAAAAATAAATATAAAACCATTAATCCCCGTTTATTGTAAATATAAAATTAACAAAATTATTTCGTTTAAATACAATATCTTTTCTTTTGAAAACAAAAGCAAAAAAACACTAATCCTAGTACAATTTATGGACTGCACCAGTATTGCGTTTACCAGATATTTATATTAAAATTCAAATTATGTAACAGTCAGTCTCTACCCAGCACCAGAAGATTGCGTTGTACATGAAACTCCGAGTCGTGCTACCCGCGAGGAATAATGTGCATATTTTTAATATATACTTAATAGCTTTGTTATATTATATCGTGGTGTATTTTATTAACACTAACTATCAATGTGCAATATATATATATATATATATATATATATATATATATATATATAATAAATTTTCAATATTCAACATTGTTGAATAAACATCTCAACATGAAATCCCTAAGAGAGATTTCACATCTCCTTGGCAACGGTACATATTTCAAAATGGAAATAAAAATAAAAATAAAAATAAAAATAAAAAAGAGAAATAAAAAAATAAAAATATATGTACCGTTGCTCAGGAGATGTGAAATCTCTCTTAGGGATTTCATGTTGAAATGTTCATTCAACAATTTTGAATATTGAAAATTTTATTTTATATTAGCTCTGTAATTTTAATTACATTGAGCTCTCCTCCTGTATCATTTTTTAATATTAATTAGGATCTGGTTTTGGGATTTACCTTCCTACTTTTCCGTTTGGATTAAAGTATTTTAATTATATATATTCGGTGATCACTTTCGGAGGCATGAGTTAATAATAATCATCCAATGACATTAACAAAACTTATAAAAATTGAACCTTTATGTTTATTGTTTAAACAATTTTATATTTTCAAAAATGATGCCCAGAAACCGCATTATAATCAATGCATAATTTTTAGTTCATTTAAATAAAATATTTGAATTATTTTATTTTGTTAGGGAAACATATGACTAAAATATTTCGTGTAACGCCTTTCGTCCTTTCCGATTCATTTTACCCAAATGATGTTTACGTTGATGTAACTACGTATGCACACCAAGGCCGCTGACATTTTTTTTAATTCTTTTAGATTACGTTTGTATGAAAATTCGAAAGTTTCAAATTCTCAACACCCCTTCCCATTTATTGGCAGCTCGTATCTGAATATAATCTGTCTGTCTGCTAAGAAAGCTAGCCAATCCCAGTTGCAGACAGATGCTCAGGCGCACTGAGCTTGTTGAACACCTCGGTTACGATGACTTCTGACTTCGTGTTCGCACGACCATCGACTAAAAATCTCGTATACCAAATTTTAATTACAAGATTTGGGTCAACCCGTGTTTTTCAGGTACGCTGAGATGATGTACCCAGGTCGATAACTTCAAGAATCAACTGACAATCAACTATAGGTCTTATGGTAGGAAGGCGGACGTTCTAATAACACGGCCACGCAGACTTATATATATATTTTTTTTCTAAACATATACTGTTAAATATAAGAGACAATGAATGTCTATTATGTTTAATCATGAGCCGTTCTAAACGTCGTATTTTGACTTTAATTTCAGGTGAAAATAAAGATAAAAATTCTCCAACATTTGGATAATATTTTATTAAGATGGTTCTAAGCTTTTGGCTCACATTAAATCTACATTAAATACAAACAACCCAAACTTAATAAAATCAAGTTTAAATCTGGTCATAACATATTACATTGCATTTAAATATATGCTTTTGTTATCATTTCGGGCTCTCACGTGGTGTGACGTCATAGAACCGCATTACAAATTTACGAACTGCGTTTGCTATTTTTTAGTTGATGGTGGATGTTTTTGAGTTAACGTCCTTGTAAACTCTCTGAAGATGGCGCATGTGAGCCGAAAGCTAAGAACCAACTTAATAAAAGATTATTCAAATGTTGGAGAATTTTTGTCTTTATTTTCAACTGAAATTAAAGCCAAAATACGACGTTTAGAAAGGCTCATGATTAAACATAATAGACATGCATTGTCTCTTATATTTAACAGTATCTAAACTTATTTATAAATGGAACTTTGTCTGTGTGTGTGTGTGTGTGTGTGTGTGTGTGTGTGTGTGTGTGTCCGTTACCTATAGACTCCGAAACGGCTGAGCCGATTTTCTTGAAAACTTACACAGTTGTACTATAAGCGTCTGCGAGTGTTCGTAGCTAGGTTTTGTGTCGAGGTACCCCAGATAAATATCGAAAATTGATAATCGAAAAAATCTGGTTATAGAAGGAGTGGTCCGATTTTAATCAAATTTCATACACTCATAGACAAAGACATAATAAACGATATTCAGAAGCTTCAAGGTTGCAGTTCTTACAATAGTGCAGAAAATTTGATATCGCTTTAACTGGAAACAACTATTGCTTTTTAGTCTTTCGTGCCAACGTCCAAAGAGTCTGAGCTCCAGGACCCTGGATTAGTTTTAAAGCTTTCATTACACCCGAACAACGCCGGGCTATACTGCTAGTATATTTATAAAAAGAAATACATATTTTGTGTTGACATAAAACTCCGCTAGGCAACGACAATAGTTACCAAAAATAACAAACTCAGTTCGCAAATTTGCAATGCGGTTCTATGACGTCACACCGCGTGATAGCGCGAAATGACAACAGAACCATGTATTCAAATGCAATGTAATGTGTTATGACTAGATTTAAACGTGATTATTACTATATTATTTTAGAACGGCTCATGATAAAACATAATAGACATTCATTGTCTCTTATATTTAACAGTACATGTTTAGAAAATCATCTGCTGCCTCGATACACTCTTACTCTCTGGGAGGCAAGCCTGGTCCATACTAATGGGAGGTAGGTGCGATTGTCTATGATGGCTAATTGATAGTAGCTTTGTTTTAGAAGCATTAAAGAGGTCCTTTTCAAGCTCGGCTGCAAGGTTAGCTTTGTCGCCTACACCAGATTTTTGGTCGAGGCGAGAGTAAACTGTGGTGTCATCGGCGTACATACCTACTTGGGATATTATGGAATCAGGGAGATCATTAATGTATATCAGAAAGAGCGTAGGACCTAGGATAGAGCCTTGGGGGACACCTGCGTTCGTATGATAGTTCTGGGAGGCATGTCCGTTTAATATCACCTTCATTGTGCGGTTAGAGAGGAATGACTGGATTAGTTCAAACAAATGTCCAGTTATACCATAGCCCCGCAGTTTGCATAGAAAGCCAGCATGCGAAACTCTGTCGAACACTTTAGAGATATCCAAGGCAACGGTTCGGGCTTCACCATTCCTGTCGAGTGCCTGATATATGTACTCGGTGATGTCGTTAGCATATCAGCAGTAGACCTGGTGAAGCGGAAACCATACTGCTTGTCCGAGAGGAGCCTGTGTGCTGTGAGATGCTGAACTACCTCGGCGTTGATAATGGCTTCGAACACTTTGCGGGGTCCGAGGGTTCTCCAGTGTTTTTAAATATAGGAACTACAGAGGAAGATTTCCAACAGGCAGGAAAGCAGGAAGCAGATAAGCAGAAGTTGTAGAGCTTAGAAAGTACAGAGGAAAGTTCGGGGGCACACTTGGTCTCACACTTACAGCGGACCTCAAATGGAATGACTATATCAGATCTATTGCTAAATCCGATGCTATGAAAGTCGGTTCTCTGTGCAGGGCCCGGAAGTTTTTCCGTCTGAATCTATCTTGCACATTTATAAATCTACCATCCGCCCGTGAATTGAATACTGCTGCCATATCTGGTCGGGTGCTCCTGCTATTCTCCTCGGGCTTCTCGACAAGGTACAGCGGAGGGTCTGTAATGTGATCGATACCAACTTGGCAGAACGCCTGCAGTCTCTCTCTCACTGACGCGACGTGGCTTCCCTGTGTCTCTTCTATAAATACTTTCACGGCTTCTGCTCCAATGAACTTAGATCACTGCTGCCCCCTAGATACGAATTTGCACGAGAAACTAGATTAGCAACTAGATCCCACCCTTTTAAAGTGCAACCGATAAAATGCAACCGCAACATCTACTCCATCAGTTTCTTTTCTCGCACTTCCTGACTGTGGAATTCCCTTCCACATGATTGCTTCCCCGACGGCTACAATCTCCAGGAGTTTAAATGTAAGGTCAATAGTCACACTAATTCGCTCCCATTCTTTCAAACACTCTTTCCATCTGCCCAACCCTCATCCTCGGTATCCTTACCCATCTATCACCTTCCTTCTGACATTTCCTACACCTAACCACTCCTCCTCTTTACCTTCTCCTGTGTAGCCCCATGCGCAATAGTGGCAATGAAATGGCTTGCTTGGGGTGAAATGATTAATATATATATATATATATATATATATATATATATATATACACTCCCGATCAAATATTTAAGACCACTTAAAAATTTTTAAAAATAAATTTTTTTACAGATAGATTTTAAACTCCTCCCACTTAAGGTTACCAATACTACAATCTAAAAGATTATGGAAACAAAAAGCTACATTCCAAACATTTTATTTAGAAATTTACATTTTTATAAAATGAGGCGATTTACACATGATCAAAATTATAAGACCAGAGACAACAATTCTACGAAATTGTACAAAAAGTGTATGAAAATATTCAACAACCAAATTTAATAATGAAGTCTACCTCCACTGCTTTTGATGACTTCAAACATTCTGTCGGACATGCTAGAAATAAGCGTTTCCATTAAGGTGCGGGGGATGTTGCTCCAGCTTCTGAAGATGGCTTCACAAAGTTCATTTTTTGTTTAATATTGTTTGCCATTTCGATAAACATCTCTTGTCATCCATCCCCAAACATGTTCAATTGGATTCAAGTCCGGTGAGTATGTAGGATGTCCCAAGAGATGGACTCCATTTTCTTGTAGAAAGGTCAAGGTCCGTCTTACAGCATGGATTGCAGCATTATTCTGTTGGAATAACCATCCATCCCCACACAAACGATGGCCCTCCGTCATCAAAGATGCTTTTTGTAGCATGTTAACACAACCAGCCGCTCTCTGACGACCCTGCATCACCTGGAGCTCCATCGTCCCTCTTTAAGAAAAGGCACCCCATACCATTAGGGACCCTCCACCACTATGACGTGCGGAGTAAATTTCAGGAGGCATGTTTTTGTTATACCAATATCGTTGGAAGTCATCAGGACCATCGAGATTGAATTTTTTCTCATCAGAAAACAGGACTTTCTTCCACTTCCCAACGTCCCATGTTTGGTATTCACGACCAAACTTTAAGCGGTCCACCTTGTGACGTGGAAGCAGCCAAGGAATTTGTTTACGCTTTTTATTTACCATGCCTTTTTGTCGTAAGTTCCATCTGATGGTTACGAGACTGCAATCAGCATCTGTGACTGCCTTAATTTGACTAGAAGAAAGTCACCCGTCTTTCATAACAACCCGTCTTATTCTCCTACTCAATGCAGGAGAAATTTTGGGGGCCTACCAGAGGATTTTGCTTTTCCATAATTCTCACTGTTCTTTAGAAAGTTGCGAATCACAGTTTTACTGCGATTTACCTTAGCTGCGATCACCCGCTGTGACAAACCTTGCTTATGGAATTCTAGAATTCGAGAACGCTCAACTTTGGTAAGTTTGCTTCCTTTAGGCATGGTAACACCTTTACGCAGTGATTGCTAATCTCTAACTGAACTAAAAACATTGGAATTGCCATAGATCTAACAATTTATACCCCTGGTCTTATAATTTTGATCATGTGTAAATCGCCTCATTTTATAAATATGTAAATTTCTAAATAAAATGTTTGGAATGTAGCTTTTTGTTTCCATAACCTTTTAAATTGTAGTATTGGTAACCTTAAGTGGGAGGAGTTTAAAATCTATTCATAAAAAAAAAATTTATTTTTAAAGATTTTTAAGTGGTCTTAAATTTTTGATCAGGAGCGTGTATATATATATATATATATATATATATATATATATATATATATTGTTGATTTGTGATGATGCTTAGAGCCAGGAATTTTTTTTTTCGGTCGTTTACTGATAAAAATATATTTGCAAGCAGGTTTTTTGTCGTAAAGTACTCGACATCAAGATAGAAATAGAGCTTTAATAGAATTAATGTGAATAAGTTTGTCATTTAACTGAGCAGAATCATGCCGACTTCGAAGTTTCGGGAAGGTACAAGTATGACGCCCTCACTCCTCAGGGTTTTTTCTTGAATTAAAAAAAAGCTCTGGGAAAGTCGGCATGACTCAGTTAAGTAACAAACTTCTCCACATTAGAGACAGTTGAGGTTTCTGAGGATTCTATTGAGAAAGGTGGGCTTGTAAAATCTGATACACACGGGACATATAGAGAGAAAGAGGAGCAGAAATAAACAAAGTATAATATACTTAGTACGCTTGAATGAATGGATGGCGAAACAGGACTTAGGAAAAATAACAGAAATACAAAGTTTATTAATAGCTACAAGAGACAGGAAATTGTGGGAAGCTATGATCGCCTACGTCCTGGGAGGTCACACCATATAAAGAAGAAGACGCACGTGAGATGGAGCTATTCTCATAAAGTTTTACGCCTCTGCCTATTGTCGATTTAATTCTATTCTGACATTCTCCTCTCAATCTGTTACTGTACTATTCGTATCTATTCCAATGCATACCTCTTTGTACTATGTCTCAAAATCGTATGCGATCATAACTCTCCACACCTTCCTTTCCTTCGTGGCTCTGAGGAAGATTTGTCTCCATACCATGATCAAATATTTACTAGTTGGGTAGATTATTTCAAGTGCCAAATTCTCCAAGCCCTCTTTCCTCATTATGTACCAGAATTTCAACTGCCTTTTTTTATCATAAGCCAAGTGTGTTTTTCATTCCTATTTACCACACAACTTCCTTGTTGTTCACATGTTTTATCCATGGTATTCTCGGCAACCACATTTTTGTTACCTCTTCACCTCTGGTGAAATTTTTCAGCATTCGCAATGACGATTGCAATTCAGCAGTTCTTTCTTTTAAGGTTGTTGGTTGGTTGTTTTGTTTTTTATGGCATCTCAACCTCGGCGGATCATTTATTGCCAACTAAACTTTATTTATTTATTGCTGGTAATACCTTTTTTCTTTCAACAATTTATTGTTGTTTTTTTATATGTTTTGTGTCTAGTAATACTTTTTTACGAGTATCAAGATTCATTGGGATTTGTTTTTTTAAGGACAGGATCCCAAGTCCTACCCTTATTATTTAACCCATAACTGGAGGGAAGTAACAGATTAATACCTTTCCCAAGGGTATCGGTGCTTAAGTGAATGCTAGGTATTCAACTGGAATTCGAACTCTGCTCACCGATTTCTCTTTCCCAGCCGTTATCCATTGCACCACAACGCACATCCATCACTATACCTTTACAGCACCTGGTGTTCCCAAGCGGTCACCCATCTACGTACTGACCAGTCTCAACGTTGCTTAACTTCGGTGATCGAGCGAGAACAGGTGTATTCAACGTGATAGGCCGTAAGCCCTTTTTCTAACGGAAGAGGCGTCTTTCACTATTCCAACACGCCTTTAGACTGTCAGTTTATTGTAACAATTCCTATCTAACTGCCTGCACGGCCGTCAGGGCGAACTGAACCCGAACCCTTTCAATGAAAAAAATGTACATTCCTTTATTGTAAGTATTAACCAATCGTATTGTAAATGGATTGCGTCAACACATAATATAGCTATCCGTTTCTTTTTTATGGGAGAGGCGGCATGTTGATCTTGCCCTGTGGCAGCGCTAGTCTCATTTATTTAAATAGGGAGAGACGGAGGATTCAGACGCCAGTGTGACAGGGGTCGTAGGGATGGGGCAATTTTTGTCCTTGACCCATATATATACTTATGGGCATCCTGCGTTCAACCGACCATGTGTTACATCCTACCTCTGTGGGTGATGGGGTTAAATAGGCGGTATGAGGATCTTCAAGGACCCTAGAAGTGAAGCACAACAGAACTTTTGTTGGTGTAAATTTATGAAAGTCGGCTTTTAGCTTGTATTGAGCTCTGAGTACGAATGGTGGAAGACTGGTGATTCTATATAAAAGCGGCAAAAAATCCTGTATAATTATAGTTAACAGATTTGTGTACCCACCGAGCAGACCCTGAATTTTCGTCTACTATGTTTAATGGATGTTCTGTCAAGAAAGTTCCTCTGAACGCCTATTAGGGTTCGAGTTCACCCTAGATCTCAAATGGAACTCCGATATACAATCCATCGCTAAAGATGCTGGAAAAATGATCGGTTCCTTGTACCGATCCAGAAAGTAACTGACACTTTCTTCTAAACTCTCAGACCGAAAATGGAGATCTGGGCTGAAGCTACTCAGTCTTCACTTTTCACTCTTTCAGTCAGTCAGCCAAGCCTATGGAACCCAAATTTTCCTGCCATTTAACCCATAACTGGAGGAAGAACAGATGAATCATATCACATTAGTATATTAAGTATAATTAGTGGGGGATCAATTTATAACTTCATAACACTAAAAAACCGATCTCCAACTTTATGTATAGTAGAAGTTTTAATTATGTTTCCAACTTTTATATTCAGTCAGTCAGTTAAGTGACATACGTGATACATGCTTGGGCGATCATGTCTCGCAAGAGACATGACTGACTAGACAGAAGATTATCCCGCAGTAGGTTGTACTTTCTGCAGTAGAATGGTTGCCAACCAAGACTATAGAACCAAATCTGTCCTGTTATTTAACCCATAACCGGAGAGAAGAGACGGATTAATACCTTTCTTTGCGTAAGTGAATGCAAGGAATTCAACTGGAATTCGAACTCGGCTCCCCGATTTCTCGTTCCGAGCAGATAACCACTACACCACAGCGCACATCCTAACGCTTTACAGAGATCGAAAATGTCTACGCGGCTTTGTGGGCAATTTATTATTTTCCATACTGCAACAATTCCTACAGACTAAAAGCTGCAAGCCTCTTGCTACTCTATCGCTATTTCAGCAGAAAATCTTCTGACGAGCTGCATTCCTTAGTTTTGCCAATTCAAACCTTCACAGCTAAGGTTCCGCCATATCACGTACACGGAGCTAAAACATTTCCATTCCTTTCGTGTCTCATTAGTTAGAAGGAAGTGTCACTCGAACAGGTTCTTTCAATAAATCGCTTCTTTATGGGACCTGGCAGTTCGACTCTGGCTTCCCTCTGTCTATTCTACAAATATTTTCATGGCTTTTGCTCTGACGAACTTAGGTCACTGGTGCCCCCTCCACAAGAATTTACTCGTGCAACCAGACTAGCAAGAAGGTCCCACTCTTTTACAGTTAGATCAACCAAATGCAAGCGACAATTCTACTTCATCAGTTTCTTTTCTCGAGTTTCCCGCCTATGGAACTCCCTTTCATATACTTGCTTTCCTGACGGCTATTTTTAAATGCAATGTCAATTCCCATCTCTTATCCACTTGACGCCAGTCTTTTCTACATCACCCCTTGTATTTTGTTCTTTTCTTTTCTCTTTACCTTCGTAACTGTTTTCGCTCCTGTGTTCACATCCTTCTCTTGCCCTTTCTCTTTTACCCCCTGTAGCTGGTTCGTCTTTCTCTTCACTTTACTCCCGCCTAAAACTTTAGATCTCTTATGTAGCCCCCTGCACTTCAGTGGCGGTACCGCCTTGCTTGGGGTGAAATGATTAAAAAAAATCACAGCCAAGAGGATTCTTTCTTGACCACTACAATATTAATTTCTTCAAGTCTAGGGAAACTGTTGACGTTTCCATATATAACTGCACTTTTTACCTCTTGCTGATCATACAACGACATACTTCAATTACCCTCTACTTTGAGTCACTCTTGTGCCTTTTATATGGCCATAATCAGTAAAAAAAAGGCTTTATTTTTCTTTTCTTTAGGGTGCGTGATTACCCTATTTGTCTACCAAATCGCGATGAACGGATGTTTCCTTCCTTAAAACGCCTACTGGGCTTACACGCTCATCTTCTTCTTTCAGGACGTAGGCGATCATGACGTTCAATTACCCTCTACTTTGAGTCACTCTTGTGCCTTTTATATGGCCATAATCAGTAAAAAAAGGCTTTATTTTTCTTTACTTTAGGGTGCGTGATTACCCTATTTGTCTACCAAATCGCGATGAACGGATGTTTCCTTCCTTAAAACGCCTACTGGGCTTACACGCTCATCTTCTTCTTTCAGGACGTAGGCGATCATGACGTTCAATTACCCTCTACTTTGAGTCACTCTTGTGCCTTTTATATGGTCATAATCAGTAAAAAAAGGCTTTATTTTTCTTTTCTTTAGGGTGCGTGATTACCCTATTTGTCTACCAAATCGCGATGAACGGATGTTTCCTTCCTTAAAACGCCTACTGGGCTTACACGCTCATCTTCTTCTTTCAGGACGTAGGCGATCATGGATTTCGACTTGCACCTATCCCTCGTCGCTCCTAACATTTTCCTCTTGGTGTCTCCCCCCACAAACCCCCCCTTTGCACAGACCCACCAAGTATGTCTTGCGTTACTTTCCCTTGTCTCTCTCTTTCCTTTTATCCGTCCTTTGAATATCAAATTCTCCAATCCTCCTTTCTTCAATACTTCTCTCAGAAACGCCAGCTGTATCCACAGTATCCTTTTGTAGAACCACATTTCTCTTGCTTTATCTTTGAGAAGATTGTCTAGCATTCGCTGCCATATAAGAGGACAGATATTACATAACACTCCAGTACTCTTTTTTTGTTTTCAACGAAATCTCCCTGTTTCTCAATACTCTGCTTAGTTTTTGACCATCCTAATGCGACTTCGGATCTCAGTGTCACACTTTCCATCCTCTGTCAGAACACTTCCCAGGTATTTAAATTTCTGCCCCTGTTTACTTTTAGTATCCCCGACCGATAGTTGGCATTTTGAGGTCCTCTTTTTGCTGGTGATCATGCATTCAGTTTTCTTGTAGTTTATATGTAGTTCTTTCTTCTCACTTTCTCTTACTATCTTTTCTAGGGGGAAACGAGCTTATATTTTCCTTTCCGTGTATACTATCAGTACTGTATTATCTACGTATCTTACATTGTGCAGATTATAGCCACCAATGACGAATCCTGGCAGGCCTTCTCTCAGAATTCGTTCGCTGTACATGTTGAATAGTTCCAATGAGAAAACACATTCTTGTCTTACACTACTTTCTATTTTCGTATATCTGCTGAATTCATTCCTTGTCTGTCTGAAGGCAATTTACTACCAGTATAGGTTCTTAATAAATAACTCTGGCTTTCCCGAGTAAGTCGAGGTTGCCGAGCATTTCTAACAAATCTTTATGGCGTACTTATGTCGAACGCCTTTGTGTAGTCTATAAAACACGGGTAAACGTCTTTCTGCATTTTTATTGCTCTTTTTGATAACATTCTGACCATGAACATCACGTTCCTTGTTCCAGTGTCTTTCACGAATCCGTACTATTCTTGTCCTTGGGCCGATTCTGTTGTGCGCTCTATTCATCAGAATCCGGATGATGAGTTTTGTTATGTGGCTCATTAAGCTGATTGTTCGGTTGAGTTCACATTACTTTGCGCCTGGATTCTTAGGTAGTGTTATAAAAAATGATCTGCTTAGGTCTTCCAGTATATTGTCACTGTTTTAGATATAATTCATTATTTCTGTAATCCTGTGTACGCCAAATTCGTCTAAGGCTATCAGCATCTCTGTTACAATACCGTCCGTTCCTGCTGCTTTGTTCCTATTCAATTTGGTTAGTGCAGCTTCCACTTCGGATTTTGATATTTCTCGTCCGTCAGTATTTTTGTGAAGTGTTGGCTTCTCTCTCTTGTTGTGGAAGAGATCTTCAATATATTCCTCCCATCGATGAAATATTTTTCTTTCTCTAATATAAGCGTTCCGTCTTTGGATTTTAATCATCCCTGTTGCCGAGAATGTCTTGTCAGTTCCCTTATTTTTATGCATATCTTCTTTATTTGTCTCCTTTGCATCATGCCAAAACTTTCATCGGAGATCCACTTATTTTTTTCTCCTACGTCTGTTTTCCTTTGGGATAATGTCGTTTGCTGATGTCACTAGTGTTTCTCTTAGTCCATCCCATTTAGTGTTTCCGTTTCCAATTTGTTCTTCGTATTTTCATTTCACGCCGTCTGTATATTTTTTCTGCAGGTTCAGTTCGTTCACTAATTGGTTGTATTGCAATCTGGATTTTGTGTCAATCTCCAGAGTTTCGTTCTTAGTTTGCATATAACTGGAAAGTTGTCGCTTCTGCATTTGACACTTAGATTGGTTTTGCAGTAGAGAATTGCGTTCCCGAATCTCTTATTGATAGTTATATTGTCGATTTGATTTTTTTGTTTCTCCTCCTGGGCTTCTCCATGTCCATAATCGTCTTAAGTGTTCCTGAAACCAGTTGTTGGTTGAAACCTGGTCATTTGCTGTGCACCATTAGACCCATTTTTCTCCGCAGTCATTGCGTTTCCAAGTCCGAAATTGTCCGTTTTTCCTTCCTTCCCTTTGCCAACTTTGACATTAAGGTTTCTCATGATAATTCAAGTAGAACTCCTATATACAATCCATCACTAAAGTTCCTGGAAAAAATGGTCGGTTCCTTGTATCTTTCCAGAAAGTAACTGACCTCCTGGCATGATCCATCTTTACAAAACTCAGATCAGACTAAAAATGGAGTATTACTGCCCTATCTGAGTTGGAGCTACTCAGTCTTTACTTTCCTGTATTAATAGAGTTCAAAAGCGTTTTTTGCGTTTTCCTTGGTGATTGACTATTTTTCATTCTGCAATCCTTTCTCAAGACTCTTGCTACTCTCTTGGTATTTCCGAGGGAAATATTCTTAGGAGCTAAATTCCTTACTTCAACCAGTTATGATTTTCATAAATAATATTTGCCATGCCGCGCACAGTGCAGAAAATCATCCCAATTCCCTTTGTATATCATTAGTAAAGCGAAAGTTCCATTGAGATAACTTCTTCTCAAGAACAACTACTTTGTAGAAAAAGCTCCCGAGAAGATGCTTTCTCGATCACTAAAATCTTAACCTCTTCAAATATAGGGTTAAAAGATATTTTCATGAATACCCCTAGAAATTGCACTTATTACTTTCTCCTTTTATGCTCCTTCAAGATTTACAATTAATGTCACGCTAGCTTGAGGGGCTCTTTAGTATTTCCTTGTGTGAACAAGTTTTAGTTTTTTTAAATTATTTATGGAACTACCTGGTAATAAATTGGTGACCTACAAGAAATGACTGTGTACATATTTTGCCATTACAAGAAACAGACTAGATTTGAAATACGTATGCGATTTACTTTACAGGAAACCTGATTTCTGAAGGCCGAGCATTAGAACTTCAGTAATATTGAGTAGATTTACTTGTGTCATCTAATTTTAAAATGTTTACACATTACTAAATGCAAAAATAAAATAAAAGTTGAGTATTAATCTTGGAAAATACGTTTTACCTGCAAAGCAAGGTTGTTCATGAATAGCGATTATTTTTACATTTTGAATTAACATAATTGAATTTACAATCGTTTATATATATATATATATATATATATATATATATATATATATCCTGGGTTAAAAGCAATCGGAGTCTAACCGTACTGATGAGCTGTGATACAGCGAAACAGATCTGTCTGCAGATGACTATTTACGCTCTCACACCCTGATTGAGCACTCTGGAAGAATGGTAGACTTTGAAAAACAGTAGCTACTCTGGCATGTACGCATCGCTCATTCAGTAATGAATTAGATCACTCTGTCTACTAGGCGTGTATAATGATAATATACACGCTAAAATGTCTGCCTTCTTCTACCAAGCGCCCTTAGCCCAGAGGTAGAATCGCC
Organism: Ascarosepion bandense; assembly: GCA_037127315.1. Taxonomy (NCBI): domain Eukaryota; kingdom Metazoa; phylum Mollusca; class Cephalopoda; order Sepiida; family Sepiidae; genus Ascarosepion; species Ascarosepion bandense. Next base: position 733,016 of record JBBBDQ010001507.1, read on the forward strand.
GACTGACGCCTATTCACTCAGGTTTCAATCCTGGGTTAAAAGCTATCGGAGTCTAACCGTACTGATGAGCTGTGATACAGCGAAACAGATCTGTCTGCGGATGAATATATAGAATTCAATTCGCACAGGATGTTCCATACTTTCGGCTTTGTGCCACATCTAAGCTGCGCTTAGAAAATCACCATACAAGTTTGTTTTGCTCGAATTTTAAGAGAAATTAAAGCACAAAACAAAATTACCCCATAAAATATTTATTCCACTAAATATGAGCAATTTTGTTACACGACCTTTCTCCATTTTATCTTTAACTAAAAGATTCCGTCTTCTCAGAATTGTGATTGTTTAAAAGCATCTAGGGATAGGGAAATGTGGAAAGCCATGATCGCCTACATCCTGAAGGGACATGGCACAAAGAAGAAGAAGAAGAAAGTTGGTTAATGTAGCTTACCCAAGAATCTTTTTCGCTGAACATTGTTGTAAACAAACCATTTCTCATCCCCGTCACAATTTGCTAAAAAAGGGTATATTATTATTATTCCGTTTATACAGAAAATCACAGACAGAAATGGAATCCAAAAGATTTTTTTACTCGGATCGTGTTATACCCAAGCAACATATCGATTTGAGTGTCCAAGATCCAATAAGTGATCATGGCTGGTGGATTTTGATAAATTTAGTGTTTCTGCCACTTCCTGCTTTGCGTAATTCGGGTTATTCATAATCAATGTCTTGATTTGGTCATCAACTGTAGTGAGGAGTCTGCCTAGGTTTTTCTTCATCAATGAGGCTACAATCACCAACTTTAAGCTTAACAAGCAACTTCCGTACAGTTCTGTCAGTTAAAACATTTTCACCGTACATTGTCTATACTTTTGTTAACTGTGAGGCAATTTATACTTTATAGTAATAAAAAAAAGCATCAATTATCAAAAGTGCACCTTATGATCTTTCTTTCTCACTCGAAATTGACACGAATTAAGTAATTTTAAACTTTCTTTTCTCAAGAGATTTTTTTAATCGTTTCACCCTAAGCAAGGTGGTACTGCCACTGATGCGCAGGGGGCGACTTAAGAGTGAAAGTTTAGGCAGGAGGAGAGTAAAAAGAACGACGGACCAGTTACGGAGGTGTCAGAGAAAGTGCAAGATATGAATACAGGTGTGAAGACACTCGCGAAGGTAGAGAGAAAAGGAAACATATACAGGGTGATGTAGAATGAGCTGGAGTCAAGTAAATAAGAGATGGGAATTGACATTGCATTTAAATTTATGGAGGTTGTAGCCGTCAGGAAAGCAAATATATGGAAGGAGGACTACAGGCGGGAAGTGAGAGAAAAGAAACTGGTGGAGTAGAATTGTCGCCTGCATTTGGTTGATCTAACTGTAAATAGGTGGGACCCAGTTGCCAGTCTGGTTGCACGAGTAAATTCTTGTGGCAGGGGCACCAGTGACTTAAGTTCGTCGGAGCAGTAGCCAAGAAAATATTTGTAGAATAGACAGAGGGAAGCCACAGCCCGCCGATGAGAAAGTGGCTGGAGTCGAGCTGCCAGGTCGGGACCTATCACATTACAAATTCTCCCTTGGAGCCTGTGGAGAACACTGAGATGATAGTTTAAAGAGTGCTCTAATCGGAAATGTAAGCATATTATATATATCGGTAAATTTGATGTGTTATAACGTGCTAGAAAAAATTGGCATGAACTTTTCGAACAACTCCACAGATTCGCCAAAAATAAGCCTTCTTCTTTTTCATGTGCCGTGTTTTTTTAGGACTAAGGCGATCATGGACTTCCACGTGGCTCTGTCTCTTGCCGCTCTCAATATTTGTCTCTTGGTATCACCTCTAAGCTCTGCTCCGCTATCCATTGGCTCAAACTTAACAAGTACGTCTCGCGCTTCTTTCTCCTGTCTCTCCTTCCCTTTATGCGACCTGTGAGTATTAAATTCTCCCGGCCCTCCTTCCTCATGACGTGTCCCAGGAACCTCATTTGTCTCTTTCTATTAAGTATGAGTTTTCTTCTCGTTTGCATCCTTTCCAACCCCTATTCGTTGCACACCTTTTTCCAACCCCTATTCGTTGCACACGTGTTCCTTGATGAGATCATCCAGCATTCACTTCCATACAGAAGGACAGATATCACATAGAAATCCAGCACTCTTTTCTTTGTTTCTAATGGAATTTTTCTCCCTTTCAGTACTCTGGTTTGCTTCTGAAATTCGTCTTTGGTCATGGCAATGCGTCTTTGGATCTCCATATTGCACTTTCCATCCTCTGTGAAAAAACTTACCAGGTATTTGAATTTTTTTTTACTTGTTTTATCTTAGTTTCTCCGACTTGTAGTTGGCATTTTGGTCTCCTCATTTTGTTGATGACCATACATTCAGTTTTCTTGAAGTTCATGTTCAGTCCTTTCTTCTTACTTTCTGTTGCTACCTTCTGTAGGAGGTCCTGCATTTCCCTTTCCGTGTCTGCTATCAGCACTGTGTCATCCGCGTAAGCATAATATGATGAAAAAAACTACTAAAACTTAATAAAAGGATTGTTATTATCAAAATCGTGTTATCATGAAGGAGAAAGACCAAAGGACTTTTTTTTCATTATTAAATTATATTATTTATCCTTTTAGAAGGTTCGAAATTTTCGTTAAAAATTTAGAAATTGTTACAAAAATCAAATAATTGTCAGATTTTAATAAAAATTTTCAGGATTTATTTACATACACACAAATATACGAATATAATTTATCATCCGAATCTCGCAATAACAAACTGGACTTATGATATACATACACACATGAATTATACACACGAACACTGCTTGGCAAGACTGATTTTCGTGATGTCTTCTTAACCAATCAAAAATAAACGACACAAAAATAAAAAAAAAACAGAATTTTCTTTTTCTCCTCCATATTTTATTCTCTAATGACGTTTTAATGAAAACGAAACATTTATAAACGTTTCCTATTTTTTCCTTAACCTATCAACGCTGTTCAATGTAAAAAAATAAATAAACCTCAAACTTTGTTGTTCCAGTAATAGCGGTAAGGTATAAAAATCTACAATATTACTTTGGGGACTTGGTTTTGGCCTATCACGCGTTGAATACACTGGTTCTCGCTCGATCACCGAAGTTAAGCAACGTTGAGTCTGGTCAGTACTTAGATGGGTGACCGCTTGGGAATACCAGGTGCTGTAAGCATTTAGCGATGGATGTCCGTGCTTACGGTCATATCACGTTGAATACACCGGTTCTCGCTCGATCGCCAAAGTTAAGCAACGTTGAATCTGGTCAGTACTTAGATGGGTGACCGTTTGGGAATACCAGGTGCTGTAAGCGTATAGTGACGGATGTGCGTTGTGGTGCAGTGGATGTCTGCTCTGAAAGAGAAATCAGAGAGCCGAGTTCGAATTCCAGTTGAATACCCTGTATTCACTTAAGCACTGGTTCCCTTGGGAAAGGTATTAATCCGTCCCTTCCCTCCAGTTATAGGTTAAATAACAAGGGTAGGACTTGGGGACCCTGCCTTTAAAAAAAAAACAATAAATCTTGATACTCGAAAAGAAAAAGTATTACTAGACACAAAAACTTACATAAAAACAACAATAAATTGTTGAAAGAAAAGGTATTCTTCTTCTTCTATGTGCCCTGTCCCTTCAGGACGTAGGCGATCATGGCTCTCCACGTCTCCCTATCCCTTGTTGCTCTTAGTATGTTTGCTCCTGTTGCTCCTGGCAACCCCCGTTCCGTCATCCACCTGGTCAGTCCCTGCAAATAAATTTAGTTGGCAATAAATGATCCGCCGAGGTTGATATGCCTTAAAAACCAACCAACCAACATTGAATACTGTTGTCATATCTGGTCGGGTGCCCCTCTTATTCATCTCAAGGTTCTCAACAAAATCCAAAGGACTATCTGCAATCAAACCTGACTTAACAGCTCGACTTCAGTCACTTTCTCGCCGACATAATGTCGTTCCCTCCATGTTTTCTACAAACATTTTCAAGGCTTCTGCTTCTGACGAGCTTCTTTCCCTGGTGCACTGACCACAGTAATTAACTCGTGCTACTAGATTGGCGTATAGGTCTCACTCTTTTACCGTCAAAAAATGTAACCCGCCACTTCTACTCCATCAGTTTCTTTTCTCGCACTTCCCGTTTGTGGAACTCCCTTCCATAAACTTACTTCCCTGAAAGCTAGAATCTCCAAAAGTCTAAAAGCAAAGTCAATTGCCATCTCCTGCCTCCCTAAACCGCAGCTACCTCCGTAAATTTCATCCATCTCTTATCCTTTCTTCGGCATTTCCTGTACCTTTTTTCTCTCTTGAAAACAGCGACGGCCCTGCCTAGCTTGGGGTTAAATGATTATAAAAAAATCACTAGTTCTGGAGATGCGGTCTCACAGAGTGAAGTATTTCTAGTCGGTACTCACAATGCACGTTTTCTTTTTAATGTACACAGAACGAAACACTTACGATTACTAATTAAATTATTGTAATTGTAAAAGTAATTGCACTATTGTAATGATCAAACTAATGACATCATTGTAATGATCAAAATAATAACTTACAGTAAGTGTTCTGCCTTCAGCGTCTAGTTGTTGCAATATTTTATATTTTTGAATGTTATACACGATTTTTATTTGAACTGGGAAAATTTAACATTTTTTTTTACGAATGCAATTATACCAAGCGATGGCAGATATTTCACAACGTCGCCTTTTTAAGGGGCCCAACGAATCACATTGTCGTCGCCTTTTTAAGGGGCCCAACGAATCACAAGGTCGTCGCCTTTTTAAGGGGCCCAACGAATCACAATGTCGCCACACGTACTGCAGCCGTAGCAGTAGTAGTGTTTCATGGGTGAGATACCCTGGCTGATTTTAATTCAGAAATTTCCTTTTCCTAGACTAGTTGCAACCCAGGCTATAAAACAGGACTGTCTGCGGACGACTATATATATCTAAACTTATTTATAAATGGAACTTTGTCTGTGTGTGTGTGTGTGTGTGTGTGTGTGTGTGTGTGTGTGTGTGTGTGTGTGTGTGTTACAATACGACAAGATGTCTCTGTTTAATTTCTTATTGTATTATTCGAAGTCTCGAATGTTTTTGTTCAACGCCTACAGGACTCACCTTTAGTTTATACTGCAACTATGATGAGCGGGCTTGAGTTACAGTTTCGATGTGGAAATATATACAAACTACCCACTGTTCTTTTCTTTTTAATTGTTGAAAATTAATTCTAACCTGGAAACATTTTCTCAATTCTAATACAACTGGAATAACATCTTATATATATATATATATATATATATATATATATATATATATATATATATATATATATATATTGCCCAGTTTCTTCTGCCATTTACCTATAGCTTGTGAGATACATAGCACGTAAGTGAATGTAATTAAATTAACCCGACTGGAATTCGATTTCGCTGATTCCTTAATGCTAGACGCTACGCTATCGAAAGATTTCAACTATCTTCTGAGTTTAACTTCTTCTTTTATGGGAGGTGTCTCTTCAGAACGTATGCGATCATGGCCCTCGACATCTTCATGTCTCTTGTAGTTTTGTCTTTTTGTTATTTCTCCAAAACCTGTTCTACCATTCATTTGCTCAAGCCCCTCAAGCATGTTATGCGCGGCTTTTCTCTGTCCCTCTTTTCTCTGTCCCTCTTTTCTTCAATCTGTCACATGAGTTTCACATTTTCCAAGCCTTCCTTTTTCATTACTTGTCGCAGAATATTCGTCCTGTTAAGTATAAGTTTGTTTTGTTTTCCCTTTTCTCTAAAACCTCGTTGTTGATTACGTTCGGTCCATCCTGACTCCAATTAATACAATTATTAAAACTACCTCGGTATAAAATTTACCCAAAAAATTAACTTTTACATACTTTGTTGAAATCTGATTTCTATCTTAAATAAAATATTTCCAAGTAACTTTTTTTATCGAAATCTGTACTGATTAAAGGGACATAACTCGTACTTTTCTTAAGTTGGCCAGAAAATATCGATTTTATCTCCTTTTACATGTTAACATATTTTTTGTCATAAAAAAATTAATCTCTATAAATAACAACCAGGACAAACAACATACGGTCTGTTTGTTTGTTGTTTTTTTTTTCTTGTTTTAATATAAAATAACAGAAACTGAAGATATGCAAAAATCTGAAGTTGGCACCAATAAAGATTCACTAAAAATGAATATGATGTCCAAATATAAAAAGTTTATATAAAAGTTTATATAAAAGTTTTATCTTCAAAATATTTATGTAGTTATTAAAAGGAAAGATCAAAGAATATTTTTATCATTTAACTGTATTTTTAATTCATTTTAGAACCTTCAAAATTTTAGTTAAATATTTTATTTTTCATGTGTCAACGAGTAACCATATATTAGTATAGGAAATACAAAATTCTTTAAAATACTGTAGGGTCGCTGAATAGTAAGCTTTAGAATTTATAATTAGTAAATAGTAAATATAGTTTGACTTAATTAAATTTTTTGTAATTTTTTTTTTTTTTTTTTTTTTTTTTTTGTAAATTGTAAAAATTCGGGATTCAATACAATAAATTCAAATATTGTTGCGGAACTTCTCATAATCCTACGACTTTAATGGAAAGAATAAAATTCAGTAAAAAAACAACAACGTAGTATTAAGAAATAACAATTATTTTCTATAACTACAAGAATACAAAAAGTCGGTTGAATGTATGAAATGAGTAATGTAGTTAGTTGTTAGTAGAGTTCTTGAATAGAATATGAACTGGATTGCATATGTATCTAATAACGGGGAAATGTTTGTGTTTGTATCAAAAAGTAAGTATGCATATGCGTGCGTAGTAGTAGCGTGGATAAAGAAGATTAGTAGAATTTAATTCTTACTGTGGACGATGGCGCCGTCCGTAGTCTGAGGCGGTTTCTTTGTAGTTTGGTCAGCGCTGAGTTGAGCGCTGCTTTTGCGTGTGAACGTGAATGGGATTCTTGAATATCGGCAGCTAGTGACGTAGACCTTGGTGGCAATTGTGAGTTTCTTTCTTGGGGTCGGACTTCATGGTATTTATCCATTTTCTTTACTAAGAAATAGTCTCCAGAAATATGTAACAGTTCATTCATTCCTAATTGAACCTAAAATGTCAGGTGGTATATCTACTATTACGTTTGTGCAATATTTTCGTGGTATCTACCTAAGTTATGCTGATTAATAAAACCATCTTTCTGATTTGTATTCATAGGTTTTGTACTGTACGGTTTAATTGTTGTTTTAAGATGTAAGCACTTGCGTGTTATTAGTTTATAACCATTTTGTATACGTGTATTCGTGATCGTGCAACTCTTGTTGATTGAAAATACTCCACATGTTTAAAATTAATAAGTTTTATTGTGTAAAATACGTTACATATTTTATTACTTCTTTTAATTGACTCGACAACTTGAGCGGTATACATTTATGAGATTCAAAACTTCATAAATTATTTTAATAAAATTTTTATAAATGAAAACAATTCTTGTAAAAATTCATTATTCATTTAACGTTTTTCTTAATACAATAGTGTCCATAATATGTTTTATTTATAAAAGCAATTAAAATTATTTTTAATTTAATAATGCCTTAGTTCTATTGCATTTTTATTTTACGATTCATAGCAGATTTTCTGTAACTGGGGACACTGTTTGAGCAAAAAGTTTCATGATTCCCCAAGGACTTGTCCTCATAAGCATTAAGCGCTACAAAAAAAGCAAAAAAAAGGTAATTATAGAGCAACAGATGTAAAAAAGGTAATTATAGAGCAACAGATGTAAAAAAGGTAATTATAGGGCAACAGATGTAAAAAAAGGTAATTATAGGGCAACAGATGTAAAAAAGGTAATTATAGAGCAACAGATGTAAAAAAAGGTAATTATAGGGCAACAGATGTAAAAAAGGTAATTATAGGGCAACAGATGTAAAAAAAAAGGTAATTATAGAGCAACAGATGTAAAAAAGGTAATTATAGGGCAACAGATGTAAAAAAAAAAAGGTAATTATAGGGCAACAGATGTAAAAAAGGTAATTATAGAGCAACAGATGTAAAAAAGGTAATTATAGGGCAACAGATGTAAAAAAAAAAAAGTAATTATAGAACAACAGATGTAAAAAAAGGTAATTATAGGGCAACAGATGTAAAAAAAAAAAGGTAATTATAGGGCAACAGATGTAAAAAAAAAGGTAATTATAGAGCAACAGATGTAAAAAAAGGTAATTATAGGGCAACAGATGTAAAAAAAAGGTAATTATAGAGCAACAGATGTAAAAAAGGTAATTATAGAGCAACAGATGTAAAAAAGGTAATTATAGAGCAACAGATGTAAAAAAGGTAATTATAGGGCAACAGATGTAAAAAAAAGGTAATTATAGAGCAACAGATGTAAAAAAGGTAATTATAGAGCAACAGATGTAAAAAAGGTAATTATAGAGCAACAGATGTAAAAAAGGTAATTATAGGGCAACAGATGTAAAAAAAAAGGTAATTATAGGGCAACAGATGTAAAAAAGGTAATTATAGAGCAACAGATGTAAAAAAAAAAAGGTAATTATAGGGCAACAGATGTAAAAAATATTTTTATAAAAGTTTTCTAAAAAAAACATTTAAAAATAATTTCATACATTTGTGAATAAGTTCTGAAAGTTTTATTTGAATGCGACAAAAATCCAACTGAATTTTTGTGAGTATATCCAAATCAATGTGTTTTACGACGTTAAAAAAAACGGTCAAATTTCCTGTCCATATTTATGATATAATGTTGAAAAACTAAATTTTCACCAAGATTTCAAAGGTTCTAAAATGATTTCAAAAAATAATTTTTACATCACAATTTTTCATTTTTACCCTAATGAAAAAACAAAGATATTGGCGATAAAATTTTATTCTTATTAAGTTTTGGAGTATATATATATATATATATATATATATATATATATATACTCCAAAACTTATATATATATATATATATATATATATTGGAGCTTCTCCAAAATCTACAGAAAACATAAAAGAGGAAATACTCAAATTAAACGAAAAAATGTATTTCATATTAAATCACCTCACAACCGAAGAGATCAAAGAAATACAAAGAACAGAACAACTAGTGGAATGTTTCAAGACACATTATGAACGATTTGATGAAATTTCCGAATCATACATCCAGGAGAAAACGCAAAAAATAAAGAGACAAAAGCTCAAAATGTAGGCAGCTTCATGAACACAAGAAAACTATCATTTTACAATGCTATGAAAAATAAAGAAACTGCCACCATATACAGAGCATATAAAGAAGGGGAAAATGCCTTCATACCCCAAAAAATTTCGGGAAATAATAACGACCCAGGATACTGAACAACGAAAACAAATCAAAATGATCCTAAGCCTAAACAAATTACAGGCAAATATCGACATACAAGAGGACAGAGCAAAAAAATATAAAAACAAATACACAGAAATAGACAACACAATTCTTACAAAAATAAAAGACAGGTACCGCGATGGGAACAAAAATGGCACCGACATATGCAACACTCACCTTAGCATATCGAGAGGAAAACCTATACAACCAAACAGAGCATAAATATGGGGAAAACATAAAAACAAAATTCACGAAATCGTGGAAGAGATTCCTGGATGACTCTTTTATCTTTTGGAAATCAACAGGGGGGAGCATAAACAAACTACACAATATACTACAACCCCTGCTCCCCAAAATCAAGTTCACGCTAGAATATAGTTATAAAGAATTACCGTTCCTAGACATACTCATAAAAAACGAAAACAATCACATCATCACAGACATTCACCACAAACCCGCAGACACCCAACAATACCTCCATTTCAAGAGTCACCATCCAAAAGGCTGTTTAAAATCCATCCCCTATTCCCTAGCACGACGAATTTGCACGATAGTAACTGACAAAACCCTCTTTCAAATACGCCTAGAAGAACTACGAAAGACATTACAAATAGACAAGGGTTTCCATCTAGCAGAAAAAATACCATTAGAATCCCTCCGGAATCCAAAAAAACAACCAGAAAAACACGAAAAGAAGAAAACATTCTAGAATACGTTTCCACTCACAACAAAAACAATCCAGAATTATTCACAAAGATCAAAACCCACATGGAATTACTCAACAAAATTGAAAAAATAAAAGAAATCTTAAAGACAACCAAAATAATTAACAGCAAACGCCAGCCCCTAAATTTAAAAGACATCCTAACCTCATCGAAATTCGAACAACAATACACAACACAGGGGGTCACAAAATGAAACAAAAAAAAGATGTGGCGTATGCAACATAATAATAGAAGGAAAACACTTCCAGTTCGAAAACGCAACTACATTCGAAATAAAATCGGATCTGAGCTGCAACTCGAAAAATGTAGTTTGCGCTCTAAAATGCGACAAATACGCAAAGATATACGTAGGAGCGACACAATGCTTGAATAATAGAATACTTTTCAAAAAAGCAATATCAGCTTATCATATAACAGGAAATTATATATTTCCCACCATTTGCATGAATGTAGTGATGACAAATTCAAAGTTATACCTATATATCAAAACACAGATTATGAAATTTTAATAATGCAGGAAGAAAGATTCATAAAAAATACAAGCCTTCGCTCAACAAAACAACATAAAAAACACACACACCGAAAAACATACAGACACACACATACATACACACCCACACGTACACACACCCACATACATACACACACACACCAAATTCAAAAGATAACCACAGACAATGAAAAAGAACCAGATGACCCATAAAAAACAATTCTAAAACATAAAGACGAAATAAAAAACGCTTACGCACACACAGACACACACACACACCAAATTTAAACCACCGTCAAAGCAATAAAAACTGACCACCAACTCACCGATGAAAAGGATTATAGATAAACAAAGGTGACTAGATGATAATTTTAACATTCCAAATAAGGTAACCCAGACCAATATAATTTCAAAATGATATTGATTCATTCATCTGTTTATTTATTTATCTGTTTATCCATTTATACACATTCTGATGTGAAAAAACACAGACCATTCAACGTGCCAACATTTGATTTATTTTATCTTATTTTATTTTATTTTACTGATTTTATTTATTTTCTTAATTTTTCTACTTATTTATAAAACAGCAACTTGGCGATCAGAAACAAAAGGAACACGATACGTAAAGCCACAAATTTATTCGGCTGAAGAGAGTCAATTTTAGACTCGAAACACGTGTAGTGTCACAAATACCATTATGGACACTTAATGTATCATAACATGTATAATAACAACACCAATAAATATACACTTTAAAGAAAGCGTTCACGGCCTCTCACACATTTTATTCTATACCAATTTCTCTCGTTGGAAAAACCCTATTTCTTTTTCCTATATATATATATATATATATATATATATATATATATATATATATATATTCTTCATCGTTCTCTCCCTATATATATATATATACAGCGTGATGAGATCTTTCGTTCTTTAATATATTTTGGCTTTGCATAGTCATTTCCTTTAATTGTGCATGTAAATAACCGCGTCTATTGCACTAAAACATTTTTAATGATTTTACGCTATCGCCCATCGATTGATCTCTCTTGAGAAATGGTAGACTTTAAAAACAGTAGCTAATCACCGCTATTTACGCATCGTTCATTCAGTAATAAATTTAAAAACTCTCGGCTACATTGTGTATATAACACACTAAAATCTGCCTTCCTTCACTGATCATCTTTAACTTAGAGGTAGAATCACTGGGTGATGGTAACTTGGTCGGGTTTCAATCCTGGCTGGAAGCAATCGGCTGTCTAGCCGTATTGATGAGCTAACAGGACTGTCTGCGGAAGACTATATATATCACACTCTGATTGAGCACTCTGGAAGAGTGGGAAACTCTGAAAACAGTAGCTACTCCGGCA
>JBBBDQ010001507.1:750000-807500 GCA_037127315.1 Ascarosepion bandense
GATATGAACCCAAAAACAATATACAACAAATTTTTGAACTAAAATAATAAACAATGTTAGTAAGACCCGTCCATCCCAGAAAAAGAGTGGCCGCTGTATTCCGCCAACTGACGAAATCAAGAGGTAACGCTCGCTAAGTGAGTGGCAGGGGGGTAAAATAATTAATGGAATGGGACAATCAAAGGCTGAACCAGCCAATATAAAAGGAGGCCAAAACAAACTGGGGAGGTTGAAAATCTCGACTTGGATCATAACAAAAGAGAAGGCCAGGTACAAGCTAGGAACACATTCATTCACATTAACTAGGTACACAAAAGAGAGCTACCTTAACCAGGGAAGGGCTCAAAAGGAATCCACCCCGATGTAACCAGCAGATCTAAAAGAGAAAATCAAGGCTAGCCCCGTTCAAGCGAACCAGGCTCGCCACATTTACCCAACTTTTACTGAAGTCTGTCGAAGTTAAACGTTTCCAATCAGTTCTAATCCTTATTTTGAGCATCAGTTCAAAATATCGGATCAGATCCTGATGTGAAAGCCGCTTACTTCGCAAGACTTCCTCCGTTCGCGCCGTCCAAATCACTATTCGAGCCGTGACTAGCAGCGACGGAAACACCATACGCTTCATCCCAGAAAACGGGGGTGACACATCGTCGTAGGCAAATACATTATCGATGAGCACAAGCTCTCGCGGCGTGATACGAGCAGTCAACACGCCGACACGGTACCATAGAGGGCGAACCCGCGAACAATGGTAGAAGGCGTGCAAAGCCGTTTCTTCCAAGCCAAAGTTGCAGCGTTCATAATCTAGCAAATCCGCCAGGCCCCATATGAAGGCCATGTCATTGAGAGGCTACCGATTCCGAGTCAATCACCAAGTGAGTGAAAACTCAGCGTTGCTGAGATAATCGGTACCTGGCGCCCAAGACCAGAACGAGCTAAACTCATCCTCCAACAAGCGGAGCACATTACGTAATTAATCAATCACGACGCCCTCCACTAATCATGATAGAAGACTCTCCTAGGCTGTGAAAGGTCAGTGGACCGTGGAATGGCCCGCAAGGCCACCAGATATTCGAGGAGAAAACTCGATCGCTCTCGAGGCTTACGGCACCGCTTCGAGATTGGGGGAGTGATAGTAAGGCTAGGGAGCATGTCCCTTACTATCCCCGCCAGCAATGAGTCTTCCAAAATCGCTCTCCTGAGAAAAACCAACCTTGACGCAACCTTGTGGCTCATCAAGTACGGCATTCCCAGACCCCCATGACACTGACGTTGGTAACAGACACGTTTGTCGATGTAGTGTTTGTGTCCTCTCCACAGAAGGGAGAATAGCAAACGGTCTATCGCCTTCCTACGCCATTTACAATGTGGAAGTACTGACAACCAGTAAAGGATAATGGGGAAGACGTGTGTACCACAAGCCTCAGCCAAACCCTTTAAGGATCCATTCCTTCGGCGCCAAATCTCGACCGACGCGCCGATCTTTACTCGTACTTCTGATCAATCTTTCTCCAACTGAAGGTCGGACCCAAACCAAACTCTAAGAATGCGGACAGGGCCGTCTGTCCAGTCGAAGGGCCCCGGGAGAATAACACTCTTCCAGGTACCTAACGAAAGTAGTGACGTCATCGGCGTACGCGAAAACCCTGGTTCGAGCACCACAAGGAGGGGCTCCAACGCCAAAGTATAAAGTAGGGGCGACAGTGGACAACCATGTCGGACAGACCTAGACAGCGCCAGGACGCCCGACAATTTCCGTTCACCTGAACCACAGCCGTGGAGGATTAATACAGGAGGCTAATCCAGCGGCGGAAGTTGGTTTCGAATCCAGCGGCCTGCAGGACAGCCGTCAGGAAACGATGGTCAACCCTATCAAATGCCTTGGACTGATTCAAATTGATCAACGCGGCTTCTTCATCTTTTATCCCCTCTATGATAGTGCGTAACAGATGCAGGTTGCTCTGAATTGTTCGGCCCTTCACAGCACAAGTCAGCTCAGGTCCCAACAGAGACAATTGCAAACGATTTTGCAAGATCTTGGCCCAAATCTTTAACTCTGTGTTTAGCAGAGTTATGAGCCGGTAACCATCTAACACTTTCTCCACATCCTTGCCTTTTCTTAACAGGGTGATCACACCCCTGGTGAACTGGTTAGGGATGGACCTTTGCTGGGACCAGTTGTTGAACACGACAGTCGAAATCGGGACAAAGATGTGCTACAGACTCAAGTAAAATTCATAGGGCAAACCATCGAGACCCGCGATTTGCCTCTGCCGACCTACTTCAAAGCTGCGTAGACTTCGCCCTCCGTAATCTCTCCCTCGCAGCTAGCTGCATCAGCCGGCAAAATCCGGGGGGAAGTCAGCCAAATAGCTGCGAAACTCCTCATCACGGAGACCAGGCTCCTTGGTAAACAGGACCTCGAAATGCCGCCGAAACGCCTCGCATATGTCGTCAGTCGACCGCAGAGTGTGTCCCTTCGTGCTACGAACCTCTCGAATGTACCGGTCGCCGCCTCGACGAATCTTTTCCTTGCGGAGATCTGCGCCCATGTTCACAGCTTCGGAAGACATCTTGATTAATCTATGTTTAATTACCTGACCCATGTAGCGATCGCTAGTCGACCGCTCCAGGGCCTCCTTAGCTATAACTATCTCTAGGAGATCCCCACCAGCCTCCGTCCGGGAGTAATTAGCTCTAAGTGGCTTTACCATGTCAGCCTTATCTAGTTTGAGCTTTTTTATTGAACTTGGTGGGGAAAGACCTAATACTTTTATTAAGGGTCTCCCACCACAATATACCCAGGCACAAACGAGTTTGTGGTCCGAGTAGTCTAACCCGTAGAACCTGGGACAATCTAAAAGATCTATGTCCGCTTCACGAACTAATATTCTATACAGGTAGTTAGCTACCTTAGTAGGTCAACTATTAACCCACGTCCACATCTTCCTACCATTGTGATCGACCTGGTATCTATTAACAAGACCGAACTCTTCGATGAGATCGACCAAGCTACGATCACGTGCCTTCCTGCTAGCTCCCCACCCTCTATCCAGCTTGGGGCCCAGAATCGCATTTCAGTCCCCTACTAAAACGAGTCGCGTTTAATCCACCAGGAAGGGCTCCAACCGCCGAAAAACGAGACGCGCTTCTCCCAGTCGTTGGGCGCATAAACCGCAACCAGTCGAAACGCATTTCTTTTCACTGCAATATGGCCACGATCAGCCGGATCTCGGCACCCACATGGACAAGATCCACCCTCACGTCCAAGGTACGCTTAACCAGCAAAGAAACTCCTCTAGCTAGCCGGTTCCCATATGCTGAATAGACGACAATTCGTTAGACAGCACACAGACGTCGGACTTGCAAACAAAGTGAGTCTCTTGGATCGCGGCGACATACACACCGAAAGACAAGAGGTCCCGAAGCAGACAGGCAGCCTTACTCCGATCCCTCAGGCCCTTCGCATTCAAGTTGGCTAACTTAATTGACATCTTTTAGACCTGAAAAGAGAAAGCATAAAATTACTTCTTTGTCACAAATCTGTGGGAACAGAGACCCCCTAAGGATTGTCCCATGAGAACCGGTGCCAATATCGGACGTAATTCGTCCGTCCAGGACAATGCCGCCGACGTCCATAGGGAAAGTTAATTTTAATGCCCTATATAAAGAAGGATGGAGGATGGCAGGGACCCTCCCCGCACAAAAATTAGCAAGTTTTGCAAGTATCTTGACCTAATCTGTGCCATTCTAATGTTTGGAAAGGCCTCCACGGCCCCCTGCAGAAAGTCCCACACTTTGAGGTTTCCCCCGTTGTTCCTAATTAAATTCATTACTCCTGGGGACTTGGGAAAATTGTTGGGGTCCTCGATCGACTTTCCATCGCCCGAAGGTAATTTAAACAGTGGCCTTAGGAGGGCCTTCTTCTGGGTGGAAAGGTCCCTCTCTGAGGCCGACCTGTCAATGCGACAGATATCATCTCTTTTAAAGCGATTAACTCTTTTCTATTTCGTTGGTTGGCTATTGCTAGGGGAGGGTTGGTAATTGTTAGGGGAGGTTGTTTCCAAGTGGGAAACATGGAAATCCAAAGATGCATTAGCATGACTAAAAACGCATTTCAAAAGCTAACGTGAGTACTGAAGGACAGGAAAACTTCATTAAAAACAAAGAAAAGCGTGCTGGATTGCTATGTGATATCTGTCCTTCTGTATGGAAGTGAATGTTGGACGATCTCATCAAGGATGAAGGAGAGGCTTGAGGCAGAAGAAATGTGGTTTTGCAGAAGGATGCTGAGGATACCATGGATGCAACGATCTGATCAAGGATGAAGGAGAAATGTAGTTTTACACAAGGATGTTGAGGATTCCATGGACGGAGTAAATGTGCAACGATAAGGTGTTGGAAAGAATGCAAACAAAAAGAAAACTATATACTATATATCAGGAAGAGACAAATGAGGTTCCTAGGACACGTAATGAGGAAGGGGGCTCTAGAGAACCTAATACTCACAGGTCGGATAAAGGAAAGAAAAGGCAGGATAAGCAGCGTGAGACGTACTTGAGCAAAGGATGGCGGAGTTGGGGGGGGGGGGCTTAGAGATACCAAGAGAAAAAATATTGTAAGCGACAAGAAACAGAGCCAAGTGGAAATTCATGATCGCCTACATCCTTAAAGAACACGGCACAAGAAGAAGAAGAAGAAGAAGAAGAAGAAAACTTACTGAACTAATTTCCTGTCCGTATGCGGACAGTTTACTGCCAATATAAATTCAGGAGTATTCTAATATCTTTCCCACGTTAGCTAGCACTTCCAACAATTTATTTTTACGTACCATATTAAACTCAAAAATTTCAAAAATATGTACTTTTTTAAAATAAACCTCAAGCAAGGCGATAATGCCACTAAGACGCAAGTGGCTACTGGTAATGAGAATGAAAAAACTTTAAAAGGAACCGGAAGCCCAATACTAAGCAAGGAACAATAATGAAACTTTATTCCTCTTCAAAAGACCAATAGGCAATCATATCTTCTTCTATTAAGGTGAAAATAAATAAACAAATAAACAGTAAATAAAATTTTGTGAGTTCAAGCGGAGACGCTAGAAATATAGAGTTGAAATGAAAAGGAACCGGAAACCAAAACAGGAAAAAAGGATTTCGGTTCAAATGAACAGGGAGGTGTATGAACCGTGCGATAGCCTTGCGTGTCTATTTCTAATAACAAATAATGGTGAATATATAATTGAACAAAATTTAATTAAAGTATTCTAAATAATTAAGTTGATGAGTAAAAACGGAAATTATTTATGACTCAACCAATTAATTTTTTTTCAAAGATGGTTAATGCCACGTCAGTAGTTTTACTTCTGCACCTAAACCCTGATATTTTTCCTATAATAACCACTTCAAAAATAAATAAAAAATGTTTCCAATTTTAACAATATTAAACTGCGTGAACTTATACCTACCTACCTACCTGCGTACTAACCAGCATAAGCAACGACTGAAACAACTTTGGACAGAAATACCTAGCTACCTACCTTCCCACTTTCGACTTTCCAAGAATATTCAACCAATTTTGTGCACGTTTGGTATAAACCTATTTAGTAATACATTCCATGTATTTATCGTCTTACCACTTTATTTAGCCAGCACTAAAATATAAAATACACCTGGGGCATTTTTCGTTTTTCTTTTTTCTTTTTTTTTTTTTTTTTGGTTTCTGATAAGAATATTTCTGCAATGGGCCAAAGGTCACTAGAGCTTCTTTGAGACGTATATAACTGCATTACCTACAGAAAAATATTTGGCTAAATTTAAACGTAAACTGATTAAACAAAAATTATCTCTGTCCTCGGTTCTTGTTTGTATATGATTAATTATTGCGAATTCAGTGATATTAACTCAAATATACCAATCTTTCCAAAATAATTATCTAGAAGGTTTTAATAATGTCAGAGATTTGCTCATTTTCAAACGTAAAAGCTTCCAAATGACTGATATCTATATATGTGTGTGTGTGTGTGTGCGTGTATACATATATCTATATACATACACACACACACACATATATATATATATATATATATATATATATATATATATATATATATATAAACGCAAACTTATCACTATACTCGTTTAAAAAAACCCTCCCGAAAAAATGGTTGTAAAAAAAGAAAGAACTAAGCACATGAACATCAGCCAAAGGGATTCGGACCGAGCCAGTACGTAGCCCAAAGAAAAAATCCGAGACGAGCAATCAATTAACAAAAAAGCGCCAAATACTTAAGCAGAGCAGAATAAGTAAATGACCTAGTGAGCCGACAAACCAACGAAGGTTTCACCTAAACGGATCTTCAGGGAACGTTGGCCAATGATCCGTTTTGGTGAAACCTTGGTAGGTTTGTTGGCTAACTAGGTTTAATTTACTTATACATACACATATATTTTTACATATACATATATATACAAACATATATATATACATATATATACATATCTAAACTTATTTATAGATGGAACTTTGTCTGAGTGTGTGTCTGTGTGTGTCTGTGTGTGTGTGTGTGTGTGTGTCCATTACCTATAGACTCCGAAACGGCTGAACCGATTTTCTTGAAAATTTACACAGTTGTACGATATATATATATAAAAGGCAATATGCTTGTGTGTGTATCTGTTTATCTGTCTGTATGTCCTTTATACAAATCCACAATTTTTATCCTATTCTCACCAAAATTCACACAAATAGTCTTTAGGCTGAGTCTGAGCTCCAGAACCATGGATTAGTTTTAAAGCTTTCATTACACCCGAGCAACGCTGGGCTATACTGCTAGTACATATATATATATATACATATATATATATATATACATATATATATATATATATATATATATATATATATATATATATAAACTAAATTTATATATATATATATATATATATTAATACAGGTTTCATTGAATAATATAGACAAGTTCTGTCTATTTATTTTGTGCAAGAACCGTTCGTATGATATGATTAGCTTGATAGTGTTGTCATGGAAAGACGACAAGAAATCGCAATAATTGTTGATTTTTTTATCAGGTCTGAGCTTTCGGCTTACATAAGCCATTATCAAAGGATGAACATTTAATGTTCAGTGAACATAGAACATTTAAATTGTTATTAACAGAGTGGAGTTATACAGAGAAAATTAGACAGGTCCATTTTTTGTGTCGCACATGGCTGTAGGCCGGGAAGGAATGGTGGTAGTGGGTTTTTTGTTCAGTTGAGTGTATAGTGGCATGAGGGATTGGTCTGGGAACTGCTGCTACTATGGTGTAGGGGGTAAGTATAATAACTATGACCTCTCCCGTCGATTATAGGCATTGAAGTATGTTAGTAGAGGTTTTTATTAAGCCTATATAACACAATTTTCGATCCATCGTAAACAAACATATCTGCTCTGAAATGTATCGTAATGTCAACAAATGTAAACATGTTACGGAAATCAACGAATTTTAGCGAAACTTGGTTATAAGCAACCGACAATTTGAAATGAATTGTTTGAACATTATTTTTTATCGATAGTCATATTTAAGTAGATATTCTGTTTTTAATGCAACACTATAATATATTTTTATCTACCGGCCTGATTATTTACGATAAATTTTTAATACGAAAATGTGTGCCATTCGGCAAGATTTGAACCTGCGACCCCTATCTATGTAGGGGAAGCTACCATTGGCACACATTTGTGGAAATAAAGTATTTAAAGTTTTGTTTTGTTTTGGTGTTTTTTAATAAAATGATGATTACGTGATTTCCAGTGCGCCGCTGGTGAGAGCTTGGAATGAACGCTCTTTTTCAAAAAATAAAACAAAATAAATTACTACGTAACAGCCAAAATATGAGAAAAAAATAACAACAGCCGAGACATAAACCCTGTTGAAAGTGGCTACGTGTGATTTGATTTCTGTGACTTAATTCAGCAATCATCTTAGATCTTAGATGTTTTACGGAGCAAATGTAAACAATCGGCTCCATTGGCCAAAAAGTACGAAAGAGAAAATTGCTTAACTTTAACTCAAAATGTATGTGTCGACCTGGCTTCCCTGTAGATATGTGTCCCTAGAAAGTTTGAATGGCGTAGCTTAAAAAATGTAGGCGTGCATAGGGAACAGTCACACACAGACTCACAGATTGCCTTTTAGATAGATAGATAGATAGATAGATAGATAGATAGATAGATAGAATTAATATATTCTACTTGTAATCTTAGTAGAGCAGATGTACATGTATAATTAGCATATATATATATATATATATATATATATATATAAACAATATTCTTTTTTCGCAAATTTAAAGTGGATCTCTATTTTGATTAGTTAAACTGAACACACAAATATTTTTTTCTGTCTTCCCACATCCATCAATAACAAACGTATTGCTTCTTATATTCAAATGAAAATCATTTTCACAACAATGAGCTAACATTGCCTGATGACGAGGTAAAAATCTCAAAACAGAAATTTTTGCGTCACAAATGCAAACTATATTAATTTTAAATAAAAAAAAAACAAATTTAATTATATATATTTTTTGACGTCGGGAGAACACTCGTATAAAAATAAACACACAATGGTCTTTATTATAATTGAGAGGATTGGCTGATGATATGCAATTTGATTGAGCTATTTTTGGCTAAATGTTAATAATGTTAAAATGTGCGGTAATATAGAGATTGTATAACCAATATGCCTGAAGTACTTTAATTAGAGATACATTTTCCAGTTGCGAAAATGATTTTATAGACAACATCAGAATGTTTTGAAGTTTTTAATCTTTTTGTAACCCATTAAACCATCAGCTCACCCACAGTCGGATTCATAGTCATTTCATAAGAGACATAGTATATATTTCCCCAGTGCGACATAAGGTCTTAAATTCAGACTTTCCTTCTCCTAGACTGGTTGTCAATCAAGGTTGAAAAGCACTGTTTACTTCACTGTTTAGGAATAACTTAAGTTGTAGAAGAGATGGATTCTTGATATTTCCAAGTGCATTTGCACATAAGTGAATGTAGAGGCCAACTGGAATTCAAACTGGGTTCGTTGAATTCTCGTTCCGAAACGCACGCCATATTACAAGCGCATTTTCCTGTATAAAAATATGTAAATATCCTTTCTTTTCCTTTTTTCCTTTTCTTATTTTCATTTGTGTTTTTTTTTTTTACAAAATAAAAAGAGTGGTTAAACTAAGGAGTGTAGTTCATCTGAACATTTTCCATCGGAAATAATGAGAGACTTGCAACGTTTCCTCTGTGGGAAAGGAGTTTAGAGGGTGAAAAAAGGAGTTTATAGGGTGAAAAAAGGAGTTTATAGGGTGAAAAAAGGAGTTTATAGGGTGACAAAATAAATCGTCCCCCAAAAGGACGCAGTGACGCTTTTAGACTCTGTCGAGAGTAGAGAGTGAATACCGGGCTGCTCCTAATCAGACATGGCAGGAGTACTAATTTTTTATCCAGATCTGGATGTGCGTTGTGGTGCAGTGGATATCGGCTCGGAACGACAAATCTGGGAGCCGAGTTCGAATTCCAGTTGAATTCCTTGCATTCCCTTACGCACAAATACCCTTGGGAAAATTATTAATCTGTCTCTTCCCTCCAGTTATTGGTTAAATAATAGGACAAATTGGGTTTTGTGGCCTTGGCTGGCAACCAGTCTACCGCAGAAAGCAATGGCAACCTACTGCGGGATAATCTTCTACTCAGTCAGTCATGTCTTTTTCGAGACATGATCGCCCATGCGTGTATCACGTATGGCACTTAACTGACTGACTGAATGGTTCTTTTAAAGCTAAAGGATAGCCGAGTTCGAATTCCAGTTGAATTCGTTAAATTCACTTACGCGCAAATGTCCTTGGGAAAGGTACTAATCCATCTTTTTCCCTCTAGTGGGTTAAATAGCAGGACAGATTGGGTTTTATAGCCTTGGTTGGCGACCAGTCTACTGCAGAAAGAAACGAAAACCTTCTGCTAGAAAATCTTCTACCTAGTTAGTCATGGATCAAAAGAGACATGATCGCTCAAATGAGTATCACATATGGCACTTAACGTGTGTGTGTGTGTGTGTGTGTGTGTGTGTGTGTGTGTGTGTGTGTGTGTGTGTGATATCATTGGAACCGTAGTTTACAGTGTAACTGTTTAGCATCTGTGCACTTGTTTACTGAACGACCAACGGCAGGAGATATTGGCATAGACAATATTAAGTGATATGAGGAAGGCAAGCATTTCGTCTCAGAGAAAAACATACAGCAATTAGGATATGGATTTTTCAAGTAAATATCAAAAACACTTATAACGATGGAAAAGAACAGCATGAAACTATTTTGGCATTCTTTTTTTTTTCTATCGTACTTTTTTATACATTGGGTTAAATTCGATCATTTTTAGTGAGAGATAACAAACAAGTTCTTTCTTGTTTGCTTTTAGATTGCATATTACGAGATGCTTTACTGAAAATCACAAGCAAATTTAATTTCATATTGCTGTGAAAATTTACATTGAGTAAAAGTTCAAATGTTTTTTTCTAATATCGAAAGAACGTACTCAGGTCATATGGACAAATGCTGACCGTTACAGTTTATACAATTACGTAAAAAAAATGACGGCAAAATATTTATACCGATATACCGTCTAAAATAACGGCAAAATATATCTTGATGTACCTACTATTGAGTATCTTGCATTCAAGGATAAGAAAAAAATTACAAGATAATCTAAATCCCTGAGCATGACAGGAGGGAAACTATATATATTACGAAAAATTCCGGAGATTAACGAAATGGATTTACAACCGACATATTTAATTTATTTGTCTGAATATTACTTTTAATCGATACTCGGATTTGAGTAGATATTCTGTTTTTAATTAAACAGAATATCCACTAATATTAAAGATTTATATACATATATTTCTACCGGCCTGATTATTTATGAGAAATCTTGTGAGGAAAATGTGTGTTATTCGGAAGGATCCCAACCTGCAACCTGTAAGAACATGACACACATTTTCCTAACAACATTCCTCATAAATAATACATATATATATATATATATATATATATATATAACGGCCTGATTATTTATGAGAAATGTCGTTAGGAAAATGTGTGTCATGTTCTTACAGGTTGCAGGTTGGGATCCTTCCGAATAACACACATTTTCCTAACAACATTTCTCATAAATAATCAGGCCGATATATATATATATATATATATATATATATGCATAAGTATGGGTGATATTGTAACATATCCATGTTATAATTTCTGAATAAATATATATATATATATATATATATATATATATATATATATATATATATATATATTAGAAGTAGTACAAACTAATGGGTTGGCATTCCGCTGATTGTAGCGATGTACTCTAAGAGAGCTCGATACTTAATAGAGTGTTATATATGGTAATTTTTTTTATTATAAGTTTATAATAAAAACATGGTTTACAGCAACGGTATTTACCCACCTTCCCACTTAAGGCGAGATGTGACACAAGCTCTTTTTAATGTGGGTCTTCCCGGCCATATAACCAGGCCAAGAATATCTGTCTATTTTTTTCTACCCTTCGGCGGAACCACGACTGGGTTAGTGCTCTCTGCCTTCGGGCAGAGAGCTGACAGTGTCACAGTAGCTGAGGCAAATGCTGATTGCAATGGTTTACAGCAACACAAGATTAATTTTGTTTCGCTACTATCCTATTAGCACCTCGTCAGCCAGTGAAATACTTTTTTGTTAGGAATCACTACATATAGAAGCTTAAAGACAATTTTTACCAAATTCAGAGATTAAAGGTGGAGACATTCTCGGAGGGTTTGTCTCAGGGAACCAATAGAAAGTTAGGTCATGATGGACAGAAGAAATTAGCAAATTCTATGACACTGCTCTTAAAAACAGCAACTATAAATGCCCTGACCCGAAATATAACAAACATAATGGCAACAACGATAAAAATAGAAATAGAAAAATCATTTAACCAGATAAGTACTAAGTTAGGGCATAGATTCCTAAAATTAATTTAAAAACATTTCCAAAAAATAACCCCCTTAGCAAAATTGTTAACAGAAAAACTCTAAAATTGAGCTATAGCTGTCTGGATAACCTTGAGAAGATCATCAAAAAACAGAATAATAGAATTTTAAGCAGATATAATCACCTAAACAATCAGCAACATCCTAAAAGGTTTAACGATCACAATAACAATAATTGTAATTGCGAAAACCTAATGAGTGTCCATTAAAAAATAAATATCTGACTCTGTAGTTTACCTACACTCTATTTCTACCATAGAAAATTCCACAGTAATAAAATTTTATATTGGTTGAACCAAGAATCCTTTTAAAACCCGCCATTATTTTCATACCTTATCTTTTAATAATAAAACTTTCACATCATTTTCTACTTTTTATTGGCAATTAAAAGATGCCAATAAAACCCCTACCGTAAAATGAAAAATATGTAAAACAGAACTTGTAAATTTTTACACGTTTTCTATGTTTACAGGAAAAATTACAAATTATCAAATTCCCAAAACTAAACTTGCTCAATAAATGTAACGAAGTAACTTCCATTTGTCATCATCGTCTAAAATATAAATAGTATAGTTAATTTTTCGTAATATATTATAACTAGGCATCTATAATCCATCCCTAACATATATTGATTAATTCCCCCATCTTTTGATAATTAATTTGTTACGACCTAACGGATAGATCACCCACTAAGTCAACTACATATGTTTGACGTGCAGTGTATTAAAAAAAAAAAGTTTTCACGTCTTTTTCTTTTGTTCACTACTTTAAGGTAAAATATTACTTAAAGGAAATACTGTAATCATTTCACGAAGACACGCGATACCTTTTTAAACTTGGTAAATGCTATATATGTATCATTCAATTTATTTCATCATTGGCATAGAAAACGTCTGGGTCTCAAGTCATTACTAGCCTATATCTCCCTTTACTCTTGCAATCAAATTTCATCTATCCGTCATGAACTGGCTTTTTTTTTTAATCATTTCACCCTAATCAAGGCATTCCACTGCCACTATTGCACAGGGGGTTACATAGGGGAAAGTGATGAGAAAGAGTGGTTAGTTAGGAGACGGATAAGGATACCGAGGATGAGAGTTGAGTAGATAGGAAGATGTTTGAGAGAATGGATGCGAGTTAGTGTGATCAGAGGTGTCTATTGACCTTACATTTAAATTCCTGGAGATTGTAGCTGTCGGAGAAGCAAGTATATGGAAGAAGTATACAGGCGGGAAGTGCGAGAGAAGAAGCTGTTAGAGTAGAAATTGCGGTTACATCTTATCTGTTTCACCTTGTTGCTAATCTAGTATCTCGTGCAAATTCACACGTAGGGGGCACCAGTGATCTACGTTCATCGGAGCAGAAGCCGTGAAAGTATTTATAGGAGAGGCACAGAGAAGCCACATCACGCCGGTGAGAGAGTGACTGCAGCCGGGCTGCCAAGTCGGTATCGATCACATTACAGATTCTCCGTTGTATTTTGTCAAGAAATCCGAGGAGAATAGCAGGGGCACCAGACCAGATGTGGCAGCAGTATTCAATACACGGGCGGATGATAGATTTATATATGTGCAGAACGGATTCAGACGGGAAAAACTTCCGGGCCCTGTACAGAGAACCGGCTTTCATAGCAGCGGATTTAGCAATGGATTCGATAGAGTCATACCACTTGAGGTCCGCTGAGAATGTGAAGCCAAGGAGGCGTAGTGTTTTACTCTCAGGGAGGCAAGCCTGTTCCATGCTAATGGGAGGTAGAAGCGATTGTCTATGATGGTTAATTTATATCAACTTCGTTTTGGAAGGATTAAAATTTACGAGCCATTTCTTACCCAAGTCCACTACGCATTGAAGGTCCTTTTCAGGCTCGGCTGCGAGGTTCGCTTTGTCGCCCACACCAAATTTTTGATCGAAGCGAGAGTAAACTGTGGTGTCATCGGCGTACATACCTACTTGGGATCTTATAGCATCGGGGAGATCATTTGGTTCATTGAGACAAACCCTCTGAAAATGCCCCCACCTTTATTGTCTGGATTTGCGAAAAATTCTGTTGTTTTTAAGCTTCTATGTATAATGATTCCTAACAGGAAATATATTTCACGACCTGATGAGGTGCTAATAAGTTAGTACTGAAGCACAACGGCTTTTGTATTGAAATAAACTATGTTTGCATTATAAACTTATAATAAAAATATTACCATATATATATATATATATATATATATATATATATAATATTAACTATAGTAATTACAATACCAATAGTAACAGAACTAACTCTGCCAAAACTAGTACTAATTAAGCTATAATTTAAATCGTCTTGTACAACCCACCGAGAACGAACTCGGAGGGAAAAGAAAGGAAGTAAAAAAAGAAACAAACGAAGTACATGAACAAAAAGTCAAGCACTCGTAAGAAAGAAAAAAAAAACCCCAAGACGAAAACCCTAACACTAAAGGGCTCAGTACGAAAGTAGAGCAACAATATATATACATATACACAACGGTCTTTACTATCAGAGAGAGCATATGCTTTACATGGCTTATAATTAATAATGTTTTAACTGCGTTTTTGGAGAGTACCAAAATAAGTTATATCAACTACCATTGTGCGCTGGTTAACAATCTTGTCACCCGGATTAATTAGTATTACTAATGTTTTGATTTCGAATTTCACGGATTCCGCACTATTTAGACGTTGTACCATAAAAAACTGAAATTAATAAATAACGACAGATTTTTTTTACCAACCTTAGTGGGGCATTTATACGGAAGTCTTTATACAAAATATAATTACGCAAGAACGACTAAAAGGAATCTAAGTAAATTATAATCCGCCTTTTTTCGCAATGCTATTTTTCGAAAGCGTTTAAATTGCTGAGTTTTTAAGTTTATTATTTAACTGAACATAACAAATAATCATAGACTTTTTTTGTATTCTGACGTTTATTTCTTTCTTTTTTACTTTGGGTTAAATTGAATCTTTTTCAGTGAGATGATACAATGTCTTCTTCATTTGCTTTCAGCATGAAAGATGCTTGAATAAAAGACAGAAACAAATTTTATATTACTGTGTGTATTTGTATTGAATAAAAGTTCGAGGCTGGCAAGACATCTATTATCGAAAGAATATAGAATATTGATTTCGTTCTGGTAAATACTGACCGTTACAATTCGTAGCTTTTGACTAAAGGTAGCTAGATGCGTCACGAGGACAAGGTCAAAAGTGTGGAGCACGCAGTGAGAATCGAACTTACTACTCAGTGATTAATATTGCAAGATAAGCTTGTAGAGCATCACACAGAGTGGAAGTGTCCCCTTTGCAATTTGTTCAACTCTTTATCGATTTTTTGTTTGTTTTTTATGTTTGTTTTTTTTTTGTTTTTTGTTTTTTTTGTTTTGTTTTTTGTTTTTTGTTTTTTGTTTTTTTGTTTTTTGTTTGTTTTTGGTTTTTGTTTGTTTTTTGTTTTTTTGTTGTTGTTTTTTTTTTGTTTTGTTTTTTGTCTTGAATGCAACAAAGTCCAGCAGGGCGATTACCATTGCGTGTTAGGTTAACAATATTAGGCGGTGTCTCAGCGCCTAACTAATATACTAATGTCTTGAGTTTGATCCTACAAGACTAACTTATACTTAATAATTATATACATGTTGGTATCCAATTTAGAGTAATCCAGATAGTTTAACAGGTCCATTAAGGATTTTCGTCTTTGTGACTGGACCATTACGCCACTAAAATTGAGTCAAGCTTAGTGAATATTTCAATCTGATCTCTCTTCTATGGGCCATGTTTCTTACTCTACCTTATAGCTCTGAATAAGGCTTGCCGCTTCACCATCGTTGTTCAACCACTCATTTACACAATGATCATGGCTCTCCACAATTTCCTATCATTCGTAGCTCTAATAAAAATTTGTCGTCTTACTATCCGCTTTAGTCCCTCTTCTGCCATCCATTTACACATGCTCATTAGGTAGGATGAAGATGGCTCTCCACAACTTATTAATACCTATCGTCTTACTATTCCTCTTAGTTCCTCTTCTGCCATCCATTTACACAAGCTTGTTAGGTAGGTTTAACATGGCTCTCCACAATTTCCTGTCATTTGTAGCTCAAAAAATATTTATTGTCTTACTATCTCTCACAGTTCTTGTTCTGTCATCACAGGCAGGGTTAGGTAGGTTATTCACTGCTTTCCTCTGTCCCTCTTTAATATGTTCTATGAGTGTCAAATTCTCCAAGTCCTCTTTTCTCATTATATGTCCAAAATATTTAAAATTTAAATTTTCTCTCTCTCTCTCTCTCTCTCTCTCTCTCTCTCATATATATATATATATATATATATATATATATATTGGTTAATTAAATTTTAACGAAAATATTTTCGATTTTTACATAATACTGCTAATTCGTCTCTACGGTTCAATAGTTCAATAATGAGTGTTATGTAAACATCGAAAATATTTTTCGGTAAAATTTAATTCAACAAAAAATACCTCATTCACAATCTTTTTTTTTTTTTTTTTAATCATTTCACCCCGAGCAAGGCAGAAACGCCACTGATGTGCAGGGGGTTACATAAATGTAGAAAGATTAATTAGAAAAGAGTGAGGAGTACAAGCTAGTTAGAAAGGAACAATAGAAAGCTGAGAAAGCAGGTGCAATGACAGATACATGGGCGGAGAGAACGTGAAGATTATACAGGGGAGGGGAGAGAGCTAGAGTCCAGTGGTTAGTAGGTGAGTATTAACTTTGCTTTTAAATTTCTGGAGGTCGTAGCCGTCAGGAAAGCAAGAATACGGGAGTGAGTTCCACAGGCGGCCCCTCCAAAAAGGTCATTAATACCCATGTTTAATCCTCAAAATAAAAAAACGAACATCGTATAAATAAAAGAAAATAAACTCACATAACATTAATAGCAACTTTATTCCATCCACTCATAGATAGTAAAATAAAAAGTATCTACCCTTTCTTAAAAAAAACTTACATCCCAATATAAGAATTACCCAGTCAAAACTAAAAACTGACCTGTCCAAAACTAAGCTACTCCGCACCCCTCTTCTAACCCCAAGGCTGTATCACTACGGCTACAAACTGCCTGCTAAATCGTACTAACCTCCCACCACATTCACTTACATATCATATTACCAAAAATAAATCGTTTTCACCATTTATTTTTCATTTCAACTTATCACCAGATGAGGAGCAAACGTAGCTCCGAAACGCGAAAATTTTTGTGTAGTGATACTATTCTTTTATAAACCATTGTAACAACCATTACAATATAAAGCTCTACGTTGTATCGAGCACACTTTATAAAAGTAAATGCATGAACAGTGGATTTAAACTTTCTTACAACTATATATATATATTCTCACTCTCTCTCTCTCTCTCTTTATATAGAACCACATTTATGTTTTCATTACTTCACCTGTGAGAAAATTGTTCAATAAAATTGTTCAATATAGAAAGACTTATATTGCGTAACAGTTCAGATAGACAGTTCTATAGATATTTATTGTGCCTCTTGCCGTGATGTAGTTAGCAAGGGCTTAATGTTTTAAATTTGAGCCTTATTAAGTGTTCAAAATTACTGACCTTGTGCCATACTAAACTAAGCTTACTAAATGTCGTTAGTTGCAAGTACCAATACTCTCTCATTGATCTATCGCTATTTCCATAGGAAGTGTTCAGGCAAACTATATTCTTTAGCACCACCAGGTCTAACGTTCAGGACTAAGACCCGCCCTGCCACGAATATTCTCTTCGTATCAGTCAGTCAATTAAGTACTATACGTGATACACGCTTTGGGCGATCATGTCTCGAAAGAGACATGACTGACTGAGCAGAAGATTATCCCGCAGTAGGTTACCATTGCTTTCTGCGGTAGACTGGTTGCCAGCCAAGGCTATAGAACCCAATCTGTTCTGTTATTTAACCCATAACTGGAAGGAAGAGACGGATTAATACCTTTCCCAAGGGTATTTGCACGTAAGTGAATGCAATGAATTCAACTGGAATTCGAACTCGGCTCCCCGATTTCTCGTTCCGAGCCGATATCCACTGCATATCCAATCACATTGGTAAACTATAAGTTGCCCTCGAGCAGCTTCTTCCCCAGAACCAGTGCTCAGTGGAGCCGACTCTGTAAAGGATCCTTCCCTGATCACTACAAACTTAACTTGTTTAACTTTCAGTCCTTATCTGTGGAACGGACTCCCAAGAGGATGTTTCCCCGATCACTACAGTCTTAACCTGTTCATGTCTAGAGTCAACCGTATTTCTTACCCACATATTCCCATGAACTGTGGAGGAGTGAACATTATTGCAAAAAAACATCCACAAGTGTTTCAGGGAATACATATATATTCTATATTTCCCAAATATCTCATAGCTTAGACGAACAACAACGCACACACAAACAAATAATGAATAAATAAATCCCTAGTAATTGGTAACAAAAAAAACAGACTAAATTTATATTCACAAAATATACAAAATGAGGAGTTGAGATTTTATGTTGAGAGTGTACAAAACTGTTTCTTGAAATAGGACGCTTAAAAGTAAGTTTAAAGGTGTATGTAGAAAACCTTTGTTCCTCTGAATGAATTAAAATGAGTGCGTGATTGAGTTGTAATTTTGGTTGGTATGTTAAGACTAAGTGATACTTAACAAAATTCAGCTGTTCGTATTTGCGTGGATTTCAGTCACGCACGGATGATGTTCGAATTCTCTCTGAGGATTAATATTGAATGAGTGAATAAGAGTTCAAATTGAAGTGAGTGAGTGGAATAGAATTAAAAAGTAAATTTCTCACTTGAGGATTCAGGTTCGCGCCGTATGGCGAACGAAGTGGGCGATTATTCTTGTCTTTTACACGGTGACTTGCATGAACATCTGCTTCCTGTCTAAGTGAAGTTTCACACTGGGTTTTATAATTTAAATACTGGCAAAATGGATAAAACGAAAGTTGCAATTTTATCCGGGCTAAACATGTTCTATGACGTTTCCACGTGTCTCCGGTTTATCAGCCAATCAGCAGAGACTAACGCGAGCTTCAAACTTTGTGTTTTTAATCCAGCGTCTGTGCTAAACAAATATGAGTCCAGAATAAGTTTTGTGCTAATTTTATTTTTTTTTTTATCGGAACTCATGGCGAGTGCGATATGTAAATTGTCGTACCTGCTGATTTAATTAAACTTTGAAAAGTGGATTCCGCAAGTGTGCGGCACACGGTGAATATTAAACTACAGTTGCAATGATTTGTGAGACGACTTTATCAGATTTATTATACTGGTCAATATCATTTTTTTTTCTAATCATTTAACCTCCAAACAAGGCAGAACTGCCACTGGTGCGCAGGGGGTTACATAAGAGGTGAGTGATGAGAAAGAGGAACAAGTTACAGGGGGTGTCAGAGAATGAGTAAGAAAAAGATGAGAATACAGGTGTGAAGAGATCTGCATGAGAGCGGAGTGGAAAGGAAGAAGAACATGATACAAAGGTTGTCATGGAAAGGATGTGAGTCAAGAAGATAAATAATGGCAAATGACTTGCATTTAAATTCATGGAGATTGTAGTTTTCAGGGAAACAAGTTTACGGAAAGGAATTCCACAGGCGGGAAGTGCAAGAAAAGAAGCTGGGGCCGTAGAAATTACAGTTACATTTGATTGATCTTACCGTAAAAAAGTGGGACCTAATCGCTAGTCTAGTAGCTCGACTAAATTCATGCAGAGGGGGCGACAGGGAGCAAAGCTCATTTCAAGCCGTGAAAGTATTTGTAGAAAAGACAGAGGGAAGCCACGTTATGTCGGTGAGAAAGTGACTGCAGTTGATCTACCAGGTCGGGATCAGTTACATTACAGATTCTTCGTTGTATTTTGTCACGAAGCCCGAGGTGAATAGCAGGGGCACCCGACCAGATGATCCACTTTGTCACGAAGCCCGAGGTGAATAGCAGGGGCACCCGACCAGATGATCCACTTTGTCACGAAGCCCGAGGTGAATAGCAGGGGCACCCGACCAGATGATCCACTTTGTCACGAAGCCCGAGGTGAATAGCAGGGGCACCCGACCAGATGATCCACTTTGTCACGAAGCCCGAGGTGAATAGCAGGGGCACCCGACCAGATGATCCACTTTGTCACGAAGCCCGAGGTGAATAGCAGGGGCACCCGACCAGATGATCCACTTTGTCACGAAGCCCGAGGTGAATAGCAGGGGCACCCGACCAGATGATCCATTTTGTCACGAAGCCCGAGGTGAATAGCAGGGGCACCCGACCAGATGATCCATTACAGGACTCGACACAATGCCGTCAATGCCATCGACACTTCCATGCAAGAATTCTTCTACTCAGTTTTCAACACCATCATCATAAATCAAGCGATCAGCAAAGAAGAAATTAAATCCTTAGATACTTGATAAAGCCGAAGATGATTACAGTTTAATTAGAGTAGATAGACTAAACTATCGCCCGGTTCACACTCCACCCACGTCTATTGAACAGGTGAAGAGGCTCATCCTTCGTTCCCTGTTTAGGATGTGGTTTCCGGCTTTCTCTTTTCCAATCTTTTCATTCTTACGTAGCCCCCTGCACATCAGTGGCGTTACCGCCTTGCTAGGGGTGATATGATTAAAAAAAAAAGTACATCTTCGATTAGCGGATTTCAATTATCAGGGCGTTAAATGAAGTCGTAAATTGTTTTGATCCGGACACTTTTCAGCTGTTTGAATTTAACCCATTCGAAAATGTCATTTCAGACAAGGAAAATATTGAAGAGGCGGAGGATGATAATGACGTTGATGTTTAACAGACCCAATGCCTTAATTTCTGCCACCGAAGCAATGCATGTGTTTAGTATATGTTTAAGTTGACGTTTCAACCAGAAATTAACATTAAAAAATAAAATCTATTTAAACAATTTTTTTAAAAAATGAAAAAAAATTATTGTAAAAATTCATTATCTACCGAATTATTTTTTAAATACTAGTATCCATTATTATCTTATTCATAAGAGCAATTAAAAGATTTTCTAATTAAATATTGTCATGGTTTTATTGCATTTTATTTTTTTATAACGAAGAAGTTTTTCTTAACTGGGTGTCCTGTAGACTCCTTGTATAATCTCCTTTTTCTATACTCGTTATATAATCTCTTTTTGTCTATTCATTGTATAATCTCCTTTTGGTATAGCAAAAGGAGATTATACTTGTATGATCTTCTTTTTCTATACTCCTTGTATAATCTCCTTTTCTATACTCGTTATATGATCTCTTTTTGTCTACTTATTGTATAATCTCCTTTTGCTATACTCCTTGTATGATCTTCTTTTTCTATCCTCCTTGTATAATCTCCTTTTTCTATACTCGTTATATAATCTCTTTTTAGTCTACTCATTGTATAATCTCCTTTTGCTATACTCCTTGTATAATCTCCTTTTCTATACTCCTTGTTAGACTCCTTGCATAATCTTCTTCTGTAGAAACCTTGTATAATCTCCATTTCCTCTACTCCTTGTATAATCTTCTTTTGTAAATCCCTTGTATAAAGTGAATGCTTTTGCATGGCAATAAAGACCTAAAAGAATGTGTAGAATTTTTGAAAGAAGAATAAAATTTATTTTAATGAAATTTGCTTAGTAACAGAGATAATTTCATACTCTTCACTAGATTTTTGAACGCAGATTTTCAAAACAGGTAAAGCCTCCAACCCTCTCCTCGACTAGGAAAATTGTCTTAACACATATTTCAATGTCCTTTCCATTTGATCTTTTGTTGTACTAAGGTAAAATAAGTAATTATAAATGTCTTGATGTTTACTTCAATTTGACTAAATCATTATTATTCATTTGTTACAGATGCTCAAAATGTAAGGGAGGCAACTCTATTTATACTCGAAATAAACCTTGGTAAAAAAAATGCACTAGGAAGACACTGCTTCTAAGGTTTTATAAACTGGTGTCAACGGTTAGAGTGGAGGGCTCTCCACTCCTGAATGGAAACAATTTCTGTGCATTGACCATGCGATATAAGATAAGACTCACGAATCAACACAGTCAAACTATCGTCTTATCCACTTATATTTTTAGAAACGTCCTTACCAACACGCAAGAAAAGTTTTTACACAAGAAGAGTGATGGCGCAACATCGCGACTGGACTGCATTTCTATTTGAAACTTAGCATCATTTGGCGCTTAGTATCATCATTTAGTACAATGTGCTGTTTTATGTGAGTCGGTTGTTTTAGTCTTCTTCAATCGAAATTATGAGACTTACGCAAGTTTGCTTTACAGAAATGGCTACGCCTGACGTGTAGATAACCCACTGCATTTTCAATATTTAACATTTAAACTGAATTTTTAAAAAATGACTAATTTTTCTTAATACTTTTATTTTAGTTTTAATTGAAAGCTAAATGATTAAATTTACTATTTCTAGTAAGCAAAATACTCTAGTTTATTTCAAACAGAAATTATATTGACTGAAATATAAACGTTTGAGTTTTTTTTGGTTTTTTTTTTTCAATTTTTGAATTTTGTAGCCATTTTTGAGCGATTGACACATTTGTAAACAAAAGTTAATTCTCTTAAAAAATCTTGCAAAAATAAAATAAACATCTGTGACACATTATTTTTTAAAATTAGCAAATTTTATGTTAAATTAATCTGATTTACACAAGCATTACTTATTTATAGCGTAAAATTTAGAATAAAGCTATTTCTTAATCACAGATTTGAACTTTTTGATCTGTCCACGCCGTAAATCAAGAATTTGTTGTTAGATTCTTGATCAGAGATAAAGTGTATGGCGTTTATAAGTAACAAAATTGTACAACTTTTTTCGGGCAAGGGAGGAAACTCTGACCTTTTAATTTGCACATAGAAATTACAATACAAAAAAACTTCAAATGCACAAAAAAAAATTTAATTATTTTAATTATAGGGAGGCAGAACGACTTTTATTGAACTTTTCAGTTTTCGATAAATTCTTAACAAAAAATTTAGCCGCAACAGTTATTTGAAGATTTTTAAAATATTTTTTGAAACTTTATAAATTATTATAATAACAAAAAAATGAAAATTCTATTAGTAATCAAAATGTTTTTCTTGAGACTATAAAGCCCTTAACTTTTATTATTTATTCAAGCAATTAAAAGCTTATCAAATTAAATAATATCAGAGTTTTATTGCATTTTTTATTTTATTCTTCGGAGCAGATTTTCAGATACAGAGACAAAAAAGAAATGGATAATTTATATTTCCTCGTGAGTCCTGCGTCAATTAATAAAATTATAGACCGCAACACATTAAAATTTATTAAAATTTCATGGATTTACATGGAAGTGAGTAACAGAGGTAAAAAAATATAGTTTTACCTAGATTTTTAAAAAATAATAATTTCAAAAATAATTTCATTCATTTGCGAACGAGTGCTGAAAGTTTAATTAAAATACAACAATTATTTGATTTTTGCGAGAATTTCCAAATTAATGTGTATGTCACCGGGAAAATGTGGGTGATATAATTTTTACTTTTTACATTGTAAACAGTCGTAAACGTTTTGTTTACCCGCTAACTCAAAATTTCTGCCAGAATTTCGAACATGTGAGAAGGGATTAATTTTTTTTTTTAAATAATTAAAAATTACTTTGATCTTTCCTCTTAATTATAATATAAACATTTTGATGGAAAAAGTTCGTTTTTATTAAATTTGTAACCTTTTTTATTCATGCTATGCTCTTTTTTTAGCGGTTTCAGTGAGGTACCTGGTGTGTTGACAGCGTATGACACTGCAAAAGACAATGGAATTTTTAGAATACAAGTACGTCGCAAAAAAAAAATGTTATTTAATTGTGAATGTTTTTGTCATAGCTGGAGGTAGAAGAAATACTTTTCTCGTAAGTGAACACAACTGGAATTCGAACTCAGCTCTCCAATTTCTCATTCCGACCCGATATCCATTACACTACAACGTACAAGTAACTACAATCTTTAAAAATTTAAATGCAACATCAATCGCCACCTTCTGTCTTCTTAAGTCATCCTTAATATTTTATCTTTTCCTCAGTCTTCTCGGTTTTCTCTTTTACTTTCACTTTCACTTTCACTTTCATTCCTGTAACTTTCACTTTCACTTTCATTCCCTGTAACTTCCTGCGTACTTGTAGAATTCTTGTCTTATTTGGAGATGAAAGTATTTTTTTCAAAATGCAAGACCTTGAAGTTTTAAAAGTATGAAATTTATAGATTAAATAATTAATTTGATTGGGGAGTGCGTTATGGTGTTTTGGCTAACAACTCGAAATGAGAAATGGAAGAGTCGGGATCGAATCCCAGTCGAGTTCGTTATATTTACTTACGCGCAAATACTTTTTGGAATTGTAGGAATCAATCTCTCAACCCCCAATTATAGGTTGAATAGCAGGACACACTGGGTTCTATAGCCTTGGTTGGCAACAAGTCTACTGCAAAAACAAACGGCAACCTAATTATGGATCGAAAAAGAATTGGTCCCTAAAATGTTTATCATGAATGGCACTTAATTGATTGACTATTCATTTGCTCAAACTTCGTAAATTAAAAATCGTCGAAGTATAAATTTATGTTTGGTTTTGATTGATTTGTTATTTACGACTTACCAACCATTTGCAGGTTATTTAATGCCAGAAAATATTTTAAGATATTTTTCTTTTTCTTTTTCTTTTTCTTTTTTCATTTCCTCTTTTTTTTTTTTTTTTTAATAATTATATTCTAATACACGCCCCACTGTTTAAATGTAAAAGAAGAAGCGATGGATTCATACTTTTCCCAAGGGTATTTGCACGTAAGTAAATATAACGAACCCGAGTGGAATTTGAACTCCGCTCTCCGATTTCTATTCGTTAGCCATTACACTATTATTCGTATAACCAAGTTTACAGCAGCTGTAAATAGATACTGATCAGGCTCGACGTTGCTTAACTCCAGGGATCAAACGAGAACTGGTGTCTCCATCTGGTATGGCCGTAAAAGATCATTTATTTTTGGAGGCGACAAAGAAAAAATCAGACAAGCAGTATTTTCCCTTTTATTTGGCTCCATTTAAAAAATGTCTAAATGATCCACCGATAAAATAAAAACAATAAAAATAGTTTATTCAAGGGAAGTAACTTTAATATTTTATTGTATGAATTACTTCCCTTAACATTGTTCATATTTTCTTGGCAATATGGAATTTTAAATGCTAAATTATCTATTTTTATACAGTATAAAAAACATATTTTTTAATCAATGCACTTTCTCATAATATATCTGACAAAAAATTGATTCTCCAATGCCAAAATCACACTAGCTTAAAATATTGTCTGCTCAATGAAGGACAAGTTTAAAAATGATGAGAAACCCAAAACAACAAGAGTGTGCGAAAAAGACTTCAACTGGGATTCCCAAACAAAATCTGCTGATTGGTTATTTGGGTCAAGGAATTTTCAGCATCCACTCAGTGGATAAAGAATTAGAATGAAAAACAAATAAATATTTGTTCGTTGTTTTTCGTATTTGCTTTGTTAACAACAATAAAAAAAAATATTAGAAACATTCATCCAATGAATACGCGTCCTGACCATGTAAATTGTCAAATTGAAATTTAGTTTAACTCCCAAACCCATTTTAGCTCTAAGCGTTGGACTTAAACGCTTTAGGTACCTCCACTAAATTGCTAAAAAAAGACATAGTATGAATAAAAAAAAATCCCCAAACTTAATAAAACAAACTTTTTCCATCAAAATATTTATATTATTATTAAGAGGAAAGATCAAAGTAATTTTTAATTATTTTTTTTTTAATTTTTTAATCCCTTCTAACATTTTTAAAATTTTGGCCGAAAATCCTGTTTTGATTTGAGTTAGCGGCTAACCAAAAGGTTACGACTGTTTACAATGGAAAAAGTAAAACTTATATCACCCACTTTTTTCCGTTGACAAACACATTAATTTGGAAATTCTCGCAAAAATCAAATAATTGTCGGATTTTACTGAGACTTTCAGTACTCTTTCACAAACGAATGATATTATCTTTGAAATAATTTTTTTTTAATCTTGGTAAAAATATTTTCTTTTACCTCTGTTACAACCCCTCCACGTAAATCTATGAAATTTTAATAAATTTCAGTGTTGTGGTCTATAATTTTGTTAGTTAAC
This sequence comes from Ascarosepion bandense, assembly GCA_037127315.1. Taxonomy (NCBI): domain Eukaryota; kingdom Metazoa; phylum Mollusca; class Cephalopoda; order Sepiida; family Sepiidae; genus Ascarosepion; species Ascarosepion bandense. The sequence goes on from JBBBDQ010001507.1 coordinate 776,269, forward strand.
GCAGGTCTCATAAAGAAATATAAATCATTTAATTTTCTTATTTTAAATTAATTATTTAAGTTAATAAACTTTTAATTGCTTGAATAAATAATAAAAATCAAGGACATTACACTCTGAAGAAAAAGAAATTCGGTAACTAATGAAATTTTAAAAGAATTGTTTTCATTTTTTTGTTGTTGTTATTATAATAATTTATAAAGATTTTAAAATATTTTAAAAATCTTTAAAGAACTGTTGCGGTTAGATTTTTTAGTTAAGAATTGATGTTTATATTGCCTATCGAAAATTGAAAAGTCTGATAAAAATCGATAAAAAACCATATTTTTAAAATATTTTAAACTTTTTTTGTGTGTGCATTTGATGTTTAGTTTTTTGTTTTTGTTTTTTATGGTAATTTCTTTGTGCAAATTAAAAGGTCAGAGTTTCCTCCCTTACCCGAAAAACATTGAAACAATTTTGTCACTTATAAAAAGCCATATATTTTCATCTCTAATCAAGAATCTGTCAACAACTTCGTGATTTACGGCGTGGACAGGTCAAAAAGTTCAAATCGGTGATTAAGAAATAGTTTTATTCTAAATTTCACGGTATAAATAAGTAATACTTCTGCAAATCACATTAATTTAATTATAAAATTTTCTAATTTTCCAAAAATAATGTTTTATTTTTGCAAGATTTTTAAAACCGAGAATTAACTTTTGCTTACAATGTGTCGATCACTCAAAAAAAAGCGGCAAAATTCAAAAATTGAAAAAAAAATCTCAAATGTTTAGATTCCAATCAATATAATTTTTGTATGTGTTATGTCTTGAAGGCTGTCACAATGCGTTGAATGAAATAAAGGAAGGTCGGGAGGTATTTATATGACCTGTTTCCTTATATTTCTATTTCGAGACTATAATCTCATCGTCAGAATGGCAGAAAAAACTTCAAACTGTCCGTGCTTTTTGTTGTCCATCTATGAATGGCTGACTTTATCCACTGCTGGTGTACGTGTGTGCGTGTATGTACGTGTGCGTGTGTGTGAGTGTGTATCTATGTGTGTTCTAGTTGTTTTTTGTTTTTTTTATGTGTGTGTGTGTGTGTGTGTGTGTGTGTGTGTGTGTGTGTGTGTGTGTATGTGTATGTGTGTGTGTGTGTGTGTGTGTGTGTGTGTGTGTTCTGGGCACTTCTGCTAATACGGCCCGGTGGGTGGGGGGAGAAAGTGTGTTAGCGTGGTTATTGTAATTATTATTTTGTGTGTAAAGGCTATGTGTAGTATTGTAATTAAATCTACCTAACTTATTTATCTGTGTGTGTGTGTGTGTGTGTGTGTGTGTGTGTGTGTGTGTGTGTGTGTGTGTACGTGTGTGCTTTAGCCTGGTTAAGGGTTTGTTATAAGGGAGGAAGAAGTGTGTGTGTGGTTATTGTTATTGATTGCGTGTGTGTGTGTGACCTATGTTGTCGTGTTAAGTGCATGTTGTGTGCGTCTTGGTGTCGTCTATACTGTTACATAATCTAGGTTTAATTCTTGGCGACTGTTAATTGAAGGATGTAATTTAGATATTAGATTAGATAATATAATTTTTGTTTGAAATACACCAAAGTATTTTGTTTACTGGAAATATTAAATTTAATCATTTAGCTTTCAATTAAAACTAAAATAAAAGTTTCAAAAATTTTTTTTTATTTTGAAAAATTCAGTTTAAAAGTAACCATGCAGTATTTTGGGGTGTTTTTTTTTTGTTTTTTTTTGCTATTTAGTGGACTGGAGGTACTTAGTTCAGATGAACAGTTGTTTTATCCGCACCAGCAATGAAGTAGGAAAATGACAAGGAATACACGGTTCGATTTTTAACAAAACAAGATTTACTAGCAAATTTTTTAAACGCTTGATGTCGTGTCAGTAGCTCGTTTCAGGAAAATCGATTAGAAATTATTAAAGTCCGTAGTTTTAACGAATTGTAATGAAGAGGAAATGTTCATACAACAAATTAAATAATCTGGCACAAAATATTATTAAAAAATGTTTTACTTTTTAAAAAATAGGTAAGAGAGTTCGTTACTCATCGAAGGGGTGGTTTGCATCCGTTCAAAACTAGACGAAGTGAGATAGTTTAAAATAGTTACCTTTCTTGGATTGTTGGGAGAAAAGTTTTGAAGTGCTACCTGCTTGGTTAAAGGCCAATAATATATAATTGGTAAGTCATTTTTACACCAGCGAAAACTTTCACGCTGGTCGCAAGGAAATGAAACGAAACCTTTCACGTGACTTCATACAATCCTTCCTTATTAAAAAAAAAATTTCACATAGGCTCTTTCATTTCTTTCTTCTTGGCTCAACGGCTAATTTATGGAAAGACATTGGTCCGAAAATAATTTCACATTGATACGAATTGATTTCTTCTTTTCAGTTTAAAAAAAGGGGTTTACTACTACTTCTCCCACATAATTTCTCTCCTCACCCACCCCTAATCTAAATGGGCCTGTTTGATTGGCTAAGACGATTTTACTTGACCAATCAGTGGACACCTAATTTTGGCGGGCTCAATTTAAAAATCATTCTATCTTCCTCTTTTTTTCAAATGTTCTAGCAAGGAACAACAGGTATGAAATTTCCTCTCCTTATTTGAGGCTACTTTGAACATTCTAAGAACCGTCTAATTTATTTGGACGTTAAAGAACATTTCATAGTTGGACTTCTAAAGCCGCAAACACAACTCGTTTTGCAAGGACTTTTTTCTCTGTTATTGCCTTAACTATTAATACTTGTTTCTTTATCTCTGTCTTGTGTCTTTTGTATTCCAACTAAATTCACCTTATCAGCTCACCGGTCAAATTCTGGTGAGACAAATGTGGTGAATACGAAATAAAAGTAACTCTCTTCTCTTCACTGTTTACAAATTCGTGAGCCAGTGACTAATAGGAAGAAGGATTGACTCTGTACTGAAAGAAAAAAGATAAAGCCCAATTTCGCTAGCCTGTTCTGAATTATTTTCTGACCAATGAAACGGGAATGATTACAAAACTGAGAGAACTTTACAAACCAGTGTCAAAGGGTTATTTGATATAAATAGAGTCTTTTTCTTCTATGTGCCCTGTTCTTTCAGGACATAGGCGATCATGGCCTCCCACGTCTCCCTATCCCTGGTGGCTCTTAGCACGCTTTCTCTTGTAACGTCTCGCACCCCCCGTTCTGTCATCCACCTGCTCAGGATGCTTTCCTCTGTCTCTTTTTCCCTCTATCTGGCATGTCAGTATCAGGTTCTCCAAGCCTTCCTTCCTCACTGCATTTCCAGGGACTTCAGTTGTCTCTTCCTGGTGCTCAATATATATTTTGTTTTCGTTTCCATTCTTTCCAACACCTCGTCATTGCTCACATGCTCGGTCCACAATATCCGCAGCATCCTTCTATAGAACCACATTTTAGCTGCTTCAAGTTTTTCCTTCATCTTTGATGATATTGTCCGGTATTCACTGCCATATTGAAGAACCGACATCACATAGGTATCCAGTACTCACTTCTTTGTTTCTAGTGAAAGTTTTCTGTGTTTTAATACTTTACTCAGCTTCTGGAACGCGTCCTTCGCCATGCCAATTCGCCTTTGGATCTCTGTGTCGCACTTTTGTCTTCAGTTAGAACACTTCCCAGATATTTAAATTTTCGTACCTGCTTGATTTTAACATCCCCCACCTGTATTTGGCATTTTGGGCTGCCCTTTTTACTGATGACCATGCATTCAGTTTTCTTGCAGTTTATTTGTAGTCCCTTCTTGTCACTCTTTTCAGCTATCTTCTGCAGGAGGTCCTACAGTTTCCTTTCCGTGTCTGCAATCAACACTGTGTCGTCTGCGTATCTTATGTTGTTCAGATTGTGGCCTCCGATGACAAATCCTGGCATAACATCTAGGGTCCTCAAAATATTCTTACTTTTACAAGTTAAATAGATCCGTTGAAAATACACATCCTTGTCTTACGCCCCTTTCTATCTTTGTATATCTGCTGAATTCGTTACCTGTCCGTATGCAGGCAGTTTGCTGCCAGTAGAGGTTTCTAATTACCCTAATGTCTTTCCCAAATATGTCGAGGCTGCTGAGCATCTCCATCAATTCTTTGTGGCGTATTTTGTCGAACGCTTTCGCATAATCAATAAAGTACAGTCCTTCCTCATTTGTATTGGCCTTTCAGAGAGCATCCTAATCATAAATATGGCGTTTCTTGTTCCAGTGTCTTTGACGAACCCGCACCGTTCTTGTCCTATCTCTAGCCTGATTCTGCTTCTTACTCTATTCATCAGTATTTGGACGATCAGTTTTGTAATATGACTCATTAAGCTGATAGTTCTGTGTAGTTCGCACTCGTTTGCACCTGGCTTCTTAGGCAATGCTATGAAAATAGATTTACATAGGTCGTCTGGTATTACAACACTATTATAAATTTCATTTATTATTTCAGTAATTTTCTCTATGCCGAATTCTTCCAGGGGCTAACAGCAGCTCTATTACAATGCCGCCTGGATCAGCTGCTTTGATTCTATTCAGTTTGGCCATTGCAGCTTCCACTTCGGACTTTAATATTTCCGGTCCGTCCTCATCTTTGTGTATTATATATTCTTCCCATCGCTTGAGTATTTCTTTTTTCTCCAGTATTATCGTTCCATCCTTGGCTTTTATACATCCTGTTGAGGAGCAAGCTTTTTTGTCCTGTCAGTTTTCTTATCTTTTTATGCATGTCTGCTTTAAAAGCTGACTCAGTGAGATGGGAGTGGGGATCAGATAGGACAACGTCACAATGTAAAAGAGAAATTTCAAAACGCTGAACCGGACATAAGGTCTTCTCGACATACATTCGTTCTTCCTTTCCTTCTTGCGAGCAATTTTCCTTTATCTCTTTTTCTTCGTCCTCGCCTTCTCTCCGTCAACAAAGAAGATGAAGAAGATAACAGCAACGTTAAGATATTTCAACTAACTCCTAAAATTAACGTCGATCAGTACATTTTTCCTTTATCGCTTTTTCTTCCTATTCACTTAATCGCCGGGCTATAGCCATATCATACTGAAACATCAGTTCTCGTACAATCACCAAAGTTAAGAAATGTCGAGCTTGGTCATTACCTAGATGGGTGACTGCTTAAGAATAACTTATGCTGTAAGGCTGGATATGCAAGTGGTGTAATGGATAGCAGATGAAAATTTGAAATTGGAGAACCGAGTTCCAATTACGGTTGGGTTCGTTATATCCACTTACGCCCAAATACTTTTGAGGAAAGTAACGAATCCACATCTAGTCCCTCCAGCTATGGGATAATTAGGAATAATTCTATCAGGAAATCATTATTATCGCCAAAATATTTTATAATCTAAAAATATTTTCTGACCTTAAATGATCGACAAAAGGTTAATAAACCGTAAAAAAGAAACCAATACATTTCCTGTTTTAACAGGAAATATACTGATTTAATATTTAATATTTAACAAACCAAATAATATGAAGTTTCATGAAATGATTACCAAGAATATTTCTTTTCTAACATTATATTTCAATTTTGATTACATACATGACGAATTATTGTGTTCAGAAAGCAATGCCTCTAGCCAAATAATAACACAAAAATCATTCATTTATTTACATATATGGCTTAATATTATGTTCAAAAAACCAATACCTCTAGCCAAATAAAGACAAAGTCATTTAATTTATTTATATATTTGACTAAATATTGTGTTTCGAAATCAATGCCTCAGTCACCAAAATACCAAATACAGGTATAAAACAAGTAAATAAATTAAAATACCTGAGAAGCATGCTGACAGAGTATGAAAAGTGCAATGTTGAGCTCAAAAGACGCATTGGCATGGCCAAGGACGCATTTCAAAAGCTAATCAGAGTATTGAAGGACAGGAAAATCTCATTGGAAACAAGGAAGATAGTGCAGGATTGTTATGTGATGTAGGTCCTTCTGTATGGCAGTGAATGTTGAACGATCTCTTTAAGGATGAAGAAGAGGCTTGGGGTAGCAGAAAAGTGGCTTTACAGAAGGATGCTGAGGATATCATGGACAGAGCACGTGACTAACGACCAGGTGTTGGAGAGTATGGAAATGAGGAGAAATCTCATACTTAACATAAGGAAGAGACAGATGAGGTTTCTGAGACTTGTAATGAGGAAGGAGGGCCTGGAGAACTTAATACTCACAGGACGGATAAAAGGAAAGACAGACAGGGAAAAACAGTTCGAGACCTACTTGATAGGCGTAAGCAAATGAATGGATGGGTTTGGGAGAGATACTAAGCGGAAGAATTTTGAGAGCGACAAGAGACAGAGCCAAGTCCATGATAGCCTACGTCCTGAAGGGACACGGCACATGAAGAAGAATATGGCTAAATATTGTGTTCAGAAATGAATGCCTTTAGCCTACTAACACATCACTCAATATATCCCGGGCTTAACTAATAAAACAACAACTTTTAGGCAAAATTCGACTTTAATCATCAACATAGTCTCCTTCTAGGGTGATACATTGATTTCCAACACTTCTTTAACAATTCGTTGCCTTTTTGGTAGAACGATTTGTCTTTGGCCTCAAAATACGCCTCAGTTTCCGACATCACTTCTTCATTGGAGCCAAAACCTATTCCTTGAGACATTCTTTTGAGGTCTGCGAACTGACAGTAGTGGCAGGAGGTCAGATCTAGAAAATAGGGTGGATGCGGAAGCAATTCAGTATGCAATTCATGTAGTTTTACCATCGTTGCGATCGACTTCTGACACGATGCGTTGTCTTGGTGAAAGATCCCTTTTATCTTCTACATTTGTGGCTGTGTTTTTGTTTTTATTTGTGATTTCTTCCCTCAAGCGCACCAATAATGCTATATAATATTCACTATTGATATTCTTCCTTTCTCAAGGTAATCGATGAACAAAATACCTTGCGCATCCCAAAATGCCCGCTGTTTGCATTTTTGGTCACTTTGAACGGCTTTCATCTGCTGCTGTCCACTCAGCTGACTGCCGATTTGACTCCACAGTGAAGACGTGGATCCATGTTTCACTCATTATCGCATATTTACACAAAAACCCCTTCTTGTTGCGTTGAAACAGTTGGAAACAACGCTCTGAATCGTTGACGCATTGTTGTTTTTGATCGACTGTGAGCAAACGCGGCACCAACTTTGAACACAGCTTTCTTGTTGACAAATATTCATGCAAAATGGTGAAAATACTGCCTTCTGATATGTTCAACACCTCTGCTATATCACTGAACTTCAATTTACGATCGGCCAAAACGAGTTTAGTGGATATTTTTGGTGTTTTCCGGGACAAATGCCGATTTGGGGGTGACCTGAACGTTCAGCATCATTTGTGCCTGTACGACCGCGTTCTAAGTCAGCATACCACCTCTTAATAGTTGTTTCCGACGGAACAGGGTCTGAATAATTTATCAAACCATTAATTTGCTTGAAAAGTATTTTTCCCATCAGAAAGCAATGCTTTATCAATACACAAAATACAGATTTTTCCATTATTTTGAATAATTTGCAACAATAGCTTCACTTGAATGAGTGTAATTTGTAAACTAATAACCCGTTTGGGCCCAAATTTTGCCCCGTGCCATTTGAAGGTTAATACTTCATAAAAATTAAAGATATTTGTTATTAGTGGATCTATGCATATGTCAGGCCCAGGACCTATTGAATGATGTGTTAATAACAAATAAAATCATTTATCTTATTTACATATATATATTCTTCTTCTTCTTCTTCTTCTTCTTCTTCTTCTATGTGCCCTGTCCCTTCAGGACGTAGGCGATCATGGTTCTCCACGTCTCCCTATCCCTTGTGGCTCTTAGTATGTTTGAGCCTGTTGCTTCTGGCAACCCCGTTCCGTCATCCACCTGATCAGACCCTGCAAATATGTTATCCGCTGCCTTCCTCTGTCTCTCCTTCCTTCTATCTGACCAGTCAGTATCAGGTTCTCCAGGCTCTCATTGCATGTCTCAGGAACTTCAGTTGTCTCTTCCTGATGCTCTGCATCAATTTCCTTTTGTTGCCATTCTTTCCAACACCTCCTCGTTGCTTGCATGCTCAGTCCACGATATCCGCAGCATCCTTCTGTAGAACCACATTCCGGCGCCTCCAGTTTTATCCTCATTTTCGATTATATTGTCCAGCATTCACTACCATATTGAAGAACTGACATCACGTAGCAGTCTAGCACTCTTTTCTTCGTTTAATATTGAGATTTTCCTGTGTGTTAGTATTTTGCTCATCTTCTGGAACGCGTCCTTTGCCATGCCAATTCGCCTTCGGATCTACGTATCGCAATGTCACAATATCCATCTTCTGTTAGAACACTTCCTAGGTACTTATTTTATATATATATATATATATATATATATATATTAAAAAAGGATTAATTCAAAGATGTTGAATGGCCATTTCGATATGACGATCCCCACGGGGAGCGACACATCACCTCAGCAACAGAAAAAAACCTTTCAGAAACTGGAGAAAAATTAGTCTACTTTTCCTTTTTAAATAGATTGCAAAGAAATTAAAAAATAAATAATAATAAAATAAAAAAAATAAAATAAAAATAAAAATAAAAATAAAGGGAAAGAAAAAGAAAAGGAAAAAGAAAAAGAAAAGGATAGAATAAAATCAAATAAATAAGAAAAGAAAAAAAATTGACATCGTCTGGGTTTGCAAAAAAAAGGGGAGAATGTAACTAAAAATTAACAGACCCCGTGTTGAATCATTTAAAGCAACACGGAAAAAAGTTGGTAAGAGAGATAAAAGAAGGAAGGGAGGGAAAAAGAAAGAAACTAAAGAAAAAAATTTTTTTTTAAATATTACAGACGCTGGACAAATTCAAAAATCTAATTTCCCCAAAACGTTGAAGTATTAAAAAAAGCCTTTACTTAAAAAGGCATAAATTATTGATAAAAGGGAATAAAAAGATATAGGATTTGAAATAAAATTATTTTTTTAAAAAAATTAGGTCATTTGAAATTAAACTAAATAAAGACAATACTAGGTAAAAAAAAAAAAAAAAAAAAAAAAAATTACAATTATTATATATACATATCAATAGAAGTACACACACATATATATATATATATATATATATATACACACACACACCATTTAACGAATAAGAATACATATATACATACACATACACACACATACATTCAATTTATTACACACTAATATACATATACATGCGCATACACACATATACATATATATGCATGTGTGTGTACACACCTATATACAAAAAATTCATATAGACATAATATACATGTGTACACATACATGCACACACATACACACACACGCACACACATAGACATAATATACATGTGTACACATACATGCACACATATACACACACACGCACACACACACACATATATATATATATATATATATATATATATATATTCTTTATGCACTCACACATACATATTAATGAATATTATGAAAAGGAGCATTTACATAGCTAAAAAAATTTTTTTTCCAAAATAACATATAGCCCACATACATAAATACATATATACAAATATGCACATCCACACACAAACATACACATAAAAAAAAAAAAAAAAAAAAAAAAAAAAAAAAAAAATTAAAATTAAAATTAAAAAATTTTTTAAAATAATAAAAAATTATAGAAAAATATAGAATTTAAAAATTAAAAATTAGAAGTTAAATTTTAAAATCCGCCTTATGGCGGCACTTGTTTATAAATTCCCTTCTAAAGTTCAAAAGTAAGTCCTGATGAGGATACTTCAAAATCAGAATCTTCTCCAATAAACACAGACGACACCTATCACGAAAACTTTTAGGAGTACAAGCTGAGCCTATTAATTTCCAGCTGATTATGGGGTCCTGCCCCTCCTCCTTCATTTCCCAGAACCTACGTGACAGTGCCGTCTGGAATCTCTGTTTAGGGTTCGAAAACGAGTACCTGTGATTATAAAGCCTCTGTTTGAAAGAGCCCGCGGACATGCCAATATAGCTCCGGTAACTGTCCTTGTTATTAGATGGAGAAATGCGGGCTTCATAAATTACATGAGTGGATTTACATTTGCCTTGCACCGGGCAGGCATCCACAGAATAACAATTGCATTTGTCGACAATTCCGGATTTAGCTTCCGTATTATTTAGGTTCGTTAAAACTTGTTTATTGTGGGAATTAATTATATTATCTATATTAGAGGTGCAAGAATAACTAATTTTTAGGGTGAATCTATTAAAAATTTTATTTAAGGGATTGTTATTATTATTAAAATGTTTATCAATTAATTTGAGAAAATACCTACCAATATTTATATTAGTTAGCTTACAATAAGGAGGGTTAAACCAAATTATCTTCCTTTTTCTACATTTTCGGGTGTTTTTAGTTTTTGAAGATTCAGGGTTTATAGCAGGCTTATCATACTTTAACTTATTAACAAAACCGCTTTTTTGAAGGGCCTTATCGTAAATTTCTTTGCTTGCGTTGAAAATTTTTATATTGGAAGATAATTGGTTAACCCTATTATTTACTATCTTGGGTATTTGTCTTATAATATTCTTAGGGTGGTTGGATAAACTATTTATATAGGTGGGGGAACTATTTTCTTTGAGGAAGGGTTGGTAGGAACCATTCTTTAAGTTAAGGGTGATATCTAGATAGTTTACAATTTTGAGATTGGAAGTAACCTCAACCTTAAAACCAAGAAAATTTAGGGCTCTGATAATTTTCTTATGTATTCTATTAGTGTAAGGCCCATTGGAATTGGGAATACATATCAGTCCATCATCCCGATATAGGCCTATTAGTTTAGGGTCTAAAAATCTACCTAAAATATCTAAAATATAAATGCCTATTAGATCTGATACCTGGGCAGAATCATAGGCTCCCATGGGGACATCAAAACTATCCTCAGGCTCTTTAGTCCAAGTAGAATTATCAAAGGTGAGAATAGATTTTCTAGCTCCCAGTATAATTCTATAGTCACAATCCGAAATATTAACATAACCCCTGGCAAAGTCTAAACAATCCACAAAAAGTTTTTTTGATATAGAGGAATAGAAATCCACAATATCAAATTTAAGGAAAGTGGATTTAGATTTGTCATTGATATTATCAAACCATTTTATGGTATCTAAGGAACTCTTCCAAAGATTCAGTTGTAAAATGGATTGTAACTCCTCTATTAAGTTCTTCAGAACCCCCCTAGAAACTATGCCTAATTCACTCTTAGTAGGATTAATTAGTCTAGTTTGTAATTTATTTTGGAAATTAGGCTTGTGGTCCTTAAATAAAATGTAAGCTTCTTTGGTAGAAATTTTTCCAATTCTATCACTAATATTTAGTTCATTTGCAAATTTAGCCATATCGGAGTTAATTTCTGATTTTTATTTTTATTTTTATTTTATTTTTTTTATTTTATTATTATTTATTTTTTAATTTCTTTGCAATCTATTTAAAAAGGAAAAGTAGACTAATTTTTCTCCAGTTTCTGAAAGGATTTTTTTCTGTTGCTGAGGTGATGTGTCGCTCCCCGTGGGGATCGTCATATCGAAATGGCCATTCAACATCTTTGAATTAATCCTTTTTTAATATATATATTTGCTCTGTAATATTTTATTACATGGAGCTCTCTTCCTGTATCATTTTTTAATATTAAAATAAATTTTTAATATTAATTAGGATCGGGTTTTTTGGAATTTACCTTCCTGCTTTTTTCCTTTGGATTGAAGTATCTGAATTAAAATATATATATATATATATATATATATATATATATATTAACGAAATATTGTGTTCTTAAACCAATACTTCTAACCAAACAACGACAACAAAATAATTTGTTTTATTTACATATTTGCCTAAATATTGTGTTTAGAAATCAATGCCTCTAGCTAAATGATGACAACAAAATCATTCATTTAATTTTCATATATGGCTTAATATTATGTTTAGAAATAAATAACTCTCAATGATAACAAAAACATTAATCTTATTTACATTTTTTTATTTGGAAAACTGTCCTCATTGTTAGGCAGTTGAAATGTTTGGCCTTCGGAAAACTTTGAACTTAGTTCATTTTTTAATCGAAGTTAGTATATTGTTTTCGTTTAGATGATCATGTCTGGAAATAATCTTGTTCATTTCTTATTTAGTATTTCTCAGTTATTGCTCGCTTCAATTCAACTGACGCCAAGTACTCACTTCCCGATACAGAGATGGAACAATGACCTAGTGAATTAAAGCGTTGTTTCATAAATTTGGTGACAGTAATTCTGAATTCAATTCCTGCCTCAGGCAAGGTGTTCTTGGACTAAGTGAAAATCAATAACTGAAAGATTAGAGGCGATACGCCTTCACATGGACTGTGCAATGAAACTATTCCTCTTCCATGGATAAAATAAAAAGGTCAGTTTCTTGAGAGTGAACTAGAAGAAGGCTGGAGAACGCAATGGTCGAAACGCCGTGATAATAACAAGAGAAATGAGATGATTAGTCCAGTTATAAATGACGTAAATATTGATAACTCTACATCCCATAAATTTAGACAGAAAGTATTTATGTTACTTGGCAAATACTTAATTTTCAACATAATCCCTTAATGACACTATTCTAGGTACGACTTTTTTTTCTCTCATCTTCATCAACAATCTCCCTGATGTTTGGTTTGGTTGGTTGGTTGTTTTGTTTTTATGTCATATCAACCTCGGCGGGTCATTTATTGCCAACTAAATTTTATTTATTTATTGCTGGTAATACCTTTTTATTTCAACAATTTATTGTTGTTTTTTATACAAGTTTTGTATCTAGTAATATTTTTTCTTTTCGAGTATCAAGATTCATTGGGATTTGTTTTTAACGGCAGGGTCCCCAAGTCCTACCCTTGTTATTTAACCCATAGCTGACGGGAAAGGATGGATTAATGCCTTTCCCAAGGATACCAGTGCTTAAGTGAATGCAGGGTATTCAACTGGAATTCGAACTCGGCTCACCGATTTCTCTTTCCGAGCCGATATCCACTGCACCACAACGCACATCCGTCACTAAATGCTTACAGCACCTGGTATTCCCAAGCGGTCAACCATCTCAGTACTGACCAGGCTCTCCCTGATGTAAGCAGATCTCAAATATGCATCTACGCTGACGATACCACCATTTACTCCCGCCTCGATAAGAAATCTGCCGAGGCTGACAAAGCAATCCTCACTGCCGATCTTGAAAATGACCTCCAGTCTGTTGTGGACTGGGGTAAGAAATTTTAATGCTTCCAAAACGAATTCCTTAAACACTATAGACAATCGCTAACCCCTGCTATTCATCTCGGGTTTCTTGACAAAATGCAACAAAGAATCTGTAATGTAATTCAGGGGTTTTCAAACTGTGGTCCGCAGACCACAGGGGGTCCGCAAGGATAAGATAGGGGGTCCGTGGATTATCTCATCACGTGAAATTCAAAGCATAAATTTTCAATTTATCTTTACTTATTAAGGTTATCAAATGAGAAAAGCTTGCACTATCGCCCATTACATGTCAACATTATTTATACAAAAACTTATTTTACACATGCAAGAGCTTGATGATCAAATTTACTTTTTTTTTCAGGGTGCTAGTGTCACCCATGGATAAATTTTTAAAACAGAAACCTCACGATGAAATCAACAAAGAATCCGCTATAGAAACGGAAGAGATTGTTGAAAGAATCGAATTAAGAAAGTATGATACGGAATATATTCGATTTGGATTCATTAAAAAAACTTGAAATATAAAGGGGTCCGTAAGTCAAAAAGTTTGAAAACCCCTGATGTAATTGACCCCGCCCTGGTAGCTCAGCTGCAGTCACTTTCTCACCGACTTAATGTGGCTTTCTTCTGTCTCTTCTACAAATACTTTCACGGCTTCTGCTCCGTTGAGCTTAGCTCCCTGGTGCCCTTTCGGCATGAATTTTGTCGAGCTACTAGGCTAGCGAGTAGGTCCCACACTTTTATAGTGAAACCAATCAAATGTTACCGCAATTTATACTCTACTTCTTTTCTCGCACTTCCCGTAAACTTGCTTCCCTAACAGCTACAATCTCCATGAATCTAAATGCAATGTCAATTACCATCTCTTATCTCTTTGAATCACATCCTTTTCCTAGCAACCCATGTATCCTGTTCTTCTCCCTTTCCACTTTACTCTCGTGCAACTCTCTTCGCATCAGTGTTCTCATAATTCTCTTATCCATTCTATTACACCCCTTGTAATTTGTTCCTCTTTCTCATCACTCACCTCTCACTGTAACCCCCCTGCGAACCAGTGGCAGTACTACCTTGCTCGGGGGGAAAGGATTATAAAAGGAAAGTTATTGGTTCAATGTCTCTAAGAACAAAGCCGTCAGAAGTCCTAAACTCCTAATAGAGCTACACTTAGCGGAAATGTCAAAGACGAAAACTCAGAATAAGCGGGACCAACCTAAAACTCCGACAGTGGAACAAGCGGATGATGATCTGTTATGGAGCAAGTAGTAAACAGGATAAAGATGAATGGCTCAATGAAAAATGTGCAGAAGTAGAGAGATTGAGCAGGAATAATAAAGCAGACACGAATAAGGAACTGACAGGACAAAAACACCTGCTCTTCAACAGGATGTATAAAATCTAAGGATGGAACAATTATTTTGGAGAATATATTATCCCAACGATGGGATAATATATAAAAAAATATTTTCCATGACAAGAGAGAGCAACCAATAATACGCAAAGATGAGGACGGACCGGAAATATTAAAGTCTGAAGTGGAATCTGCAGTAGACAAACTGAATAGAAACAAAGCAGCTGGACCAGACGGCATAGTCATAGAGCTGCTGATAGCATTGGAAGAATTTGGTATAGAAAAAATTACTGAAATAATAAATGAAATTTATAATAGTTGGGTAATACCAGATGACCTCAGCAAGTCTATCTTCATAGCACTACCTACGAAGCAAGGAGAAAATGAGTGCAAACTCTGCAGAACCATCAGTTTCCTAAGCCATATAACAAAACTGATCAGAATCCTGATGAATAGAGCGAGAAGCAGAATCAGGCCGAAGATAGGACAAGAACAATGTGGCTTCGTTAAAGACACTGGAACAAGGAATGCCATATTTATGATTAGGATGCTCTCTGAAAGGGCAATACAAATGAAGAGGGACTTATACCTGTGTTTTATTGATAATGCGAAGGCGTTTGACAAAATACGCCACAAAGAATTGATGGAGATGCTCGGCAGCCTGGACATATTTGGGGACTTGAGAGTAATCAAGAATCTTTACTGTCAGCAAACCGTTTGTATATGGACAGGTAATGAATTGAGTAGATATACAAAGATAGAAAGGGGCATAAGACAAGGATATGTCTTTTCACCGGATCTGTTCAACTTGTACAGCGAGAATATTTTAAGGACCCTAGAAGCTATGCCTGGATTCGTAATCGGAGGCCACAATTTAAACAACCTAAGATACGCAGATGATACAGTGCTGATAGCAGACACAGAAAGGCAACTACAAGACCTCCTACAGAAGTTAGCTGAAGAAAGTAACAAGAAAGGACTAGAAATAAACTGCAAGAAAACCGAATGCATAGTCATCAGTAAAAAGGGCAGCCCAATATGCCAAATACAGGTCGGTGTTACTAAAATCAAGCAGGTACAAAAATTTAAATACCTGGGAAGTTTTATAACAGAAGATGGAAAGTGCGACACAGAGATCTGAAGGCGAATTGGCATGGCGAAGGAAGCATTCCAGAAATTGAGTAAAGTATTAAGAAACAGGACAATTTCGCTAGAAACAAGGAAGAGAGAACTAGATTGCTACGTGCTATCCATCCTTCAGTATGGCAGTGAATGCTGGACAATATCATCAAAGATGTAGGAAAAACTTGAAGCAACTGAAATGTGGTTCTACAGAAGGATGCTGCGAATATCATGGATCGAGCATGTGAGCAATGATGAGGTTTTGGAAATGATGGCAACAAAAAGGAAATTAATACTGAGCATCAGGAAGAAGCAGCTGAAGTTCCCGGGACATGCAATGAGGAAAGAGGGCTTGGAGAACCTGATACTAACAGGCCAGATAGAGGGAAAGAGAGACAGGGGAAAGCAACGGATAACATATTTTAAGGACTTAATCAGGTGGATGATGGAATGAGGATTGCACAGTGTAACGAGAAGGCGTGCTCAGAGCCACCAGGGATAGGGAGACATGGAAAGCCATGATCGCTTACGTCCTGAAGGGACATGGCACATAGAAGAAGAAGAAGAAGAAGACACACCCAGTAAAACAAATGAACTTGGCAAGATGCCTTAAATAAAGAACTCAAAGAGAGTTCAGCACATGTGTTTCACCCGAAACACTACTTGTCAGACTCTCTGCCCCCCGAGCGAAGAGGAACCCAGATGAGGCTCAGACGAAGGCAGTGCCTCGTCTGGAGGGTAAATAGACAGGCTCCTGACTCTGCCTTGTGCAAAGTTTAAGGGAAATTTTTGCCCGGTTTTAAGGGCTTTGAGTTCCCACTATAAAATGGCCTTGTGCTGCATCAATCCTTGGTAGATACCAAATGTTCCACTCTGAACTCTATTTGTCGGACTCTCAGCTTTCGGGTGGAGAAGAACTCAGATGAGGCTCAGCCAAAGGGAAGTGTCTTGTCTGGGAAAAATACATGTGCCCGACCCTGCCTCGCAACATAATGTCGGATTTTTCTACTTTCAAATGGCTTCATACCGCATTCCGCCTCAGAGGAGAAGCTGATAAATAAGAAGTTCCACTCTCTGTCTTCGGGCGGAGAACGTCTTGGTTGGGGATCGGTCTGCGGATTGAAACTGGGGTGAGAAACACAGACAAACGATCTGCCTTTGAGCAGATTTAAACTCAGTCGTGGCTTCGTGTAAGGACAGCGACTCGTCTTAGAAAATAAAACCAGTTAGGTGCCCAATCCATCAAATGCGAGGGCTTGGCACATTTTGGCCCTTTGCCCGAGTGTCCGCGCTCGGGTTCACCACATAACACTCGACATTGTGTCACATACCATCTCAATGATTAGGCACTATGAAAACATTAAGAATTCCGCACAGATAGGAAACTGTCAGTTGAGATCACTGTCTTCTGAAAACAACGAAGTCGGGGATGGGTCTACAGACTGAGACTCAACTGAGAAAGACAGATGAGCTCTCTGCCTTCGGATAGATACCAAGTCAATTTTTAAGTCTTAAGGGCTTCGAGTTGCCACTATAAAATGGCCTTGCGCCACATCCAGTCTCGTTAGATACCAAATGTTTCACTCTGAACTCTACTTGTTAGACTCTCTGCTTTTGGGTGGAGAACTCAGATGAGGCTCAGCCAAAGATTCGGTCTACAGACGGATTCGGCTAAGAAAGACAAATAAGCTGTCTTCAGGCAGATTTTAAGTCAGGTGCATATTGATCCGTATAAGCTACATGAAATTATAAAATAAACCCTTTATTTAATCAACAGGAGTAGACTGTTCTCATTCTACTGCATTTGTCTAAGAATATATCATCTATTTTTTTTATATAGATTTTATAAAGAATTCCCTGTTGGTTACCCAGATCGATATACACCTGATGAAGGCTGGTGGACACAACCCAGAAATTTTGTGAGGACAACAACAAAGTTGAGGACAATGGTCCGAATGGAAAGAGTATAAATAATGATGTGCATTGTGGTGCAGTGGATATTGGCTCAGAACGAGAAATCGAGGAGCCGAGTTTAAATTCCAGTTGAATTCCCTGCATTCACTTACGCAGAAATACCCTTGAGAAAGGTAATAATCCGTCTCTTCCCTCCAGTTATGGGTTAAATAAAAGAACAGATTGGGTTCTTTAGCCTTGGCTAGTAACCAGTCTACAGCAGAAAGCAATGACAACCTACAGCTGGATAATCTTCTGCCACAGAAAGTGATAGCAACCTAGTGAGAGAAAACATTCTACCCAGTCAAGCATGTATCACGTATGGTACTTAACTGACTGACTGACTGACTGACTGACTGACTGACGTGAGTGCAGAATGCGCTTTGCAGGACATTACTGATGAGCAAAACAAGAATTCGCAAGTGGACTACTGTTCTGGATACCTAGCCATAGTGCTGTATGAGAAGGACAAGATTCATCTACTAAGGCTGACATGGAAGGTTTGAAATACAACAGTAACCTTTGGCCTTTAAGATGCATGATAAATTTTCAAATCTTATTTCTAAACCAAAAATAATCTTCAATACCAGTGTTAAAGAATAGTTTAGTTGCTGGGGGGGTTCTTTATAAGAATTTCCAATGTATTTCCAAAAGTCACCTAAAGACTTAAAAATATAACAACTTTATCTGTTTTTTTTTAATATTAAAAACTTTATTAAATGAAACAATCCCCCCCCCACAAAAAATATAAACAAACAAAAACAATAAAACAAATAAACTAAATAAAACAAATCAAAAACGATTTTCAGCATTAAATTACCTAATGAAGGCTGCTATGCTGGTTAAATAAACCCCAACCAACCAAACAAAATGCTCAGTTTTGTTTTTTGTTTTTTTTTTGTTTTGTTTTTTCAAGAATCATTTTCTTATGTTAATCTAAGTTTGAAAAAAAAGAAAAGAAATAAATATTATGTAAAATGTGATATTTTTAAATACCTGGGTTACTTTTGCAATATTCTGTATACACAAATATTTATTTATAATTAACAACATATTTTATTGCTTGAACAGAACTAAATAGAAGGAATACAGCAGATGTGATTGATTGTATGTAAGTGAAGATGTTCGTATATGTGTGCAATTTAGAATTGAAAAGAGTTTATTTACCTGTTGGCTTCATATAATTATTAGATATTATATACTGTGTCAATTTTGCACATTGTATACTATGCTCAATATCACATGAAGTTCACAGTGGATCAAAAGGTCTCCCAGAAGGAAACGAGATATATCTTAATTTGGTATTTACACGAGCATCCCCACAAAGGCAGAATGTGGCACAAGAAAATTTTTTACTGTGGAGCACCCTGAGCGCATACGCTCAAGTGAAAATTCCCAGCAGACCAAACATACGCGAGGTCGAACTCTCATTTATTTATCCCAGACGAGACTGTGCCCTTCGGCATAGCTTCATTTGAGTTCCTTTCTACCCGAAGGCAGAGAATCTGACAAGGTTGTCATTTTAAGATGTCCTTTTGTACCCTTTTCTTATATACTGCATTGGCAATACCATATGGTAATCATTGGTAAAATCTCTTTGACAGAAAGTAGCGTAATCCCATACCAAAAAATATAGTAATTTAGATATATGTTTGGTTTTCATAAAAGTCAAAAAGATTATATATATCCAGTTTGTACAAGACACAGGTCAAATTTGTACAAGGCCTAGTTTGCACAGTAGTCAGAAAGGCAGATATAGGCCATGTTTGCTCAAGAGTCACAATGACAGATATATGCCCCGTTTGTTCAAGTGTCAGAAAAGGAGACACAAGCCCAGTTTGCACAAGAATTAAAAAGGCAGAAACAGGCTTGCTTTGCACATGTGTCAGAAAGATTGAGATAAGCCCATTTTGCATAAGAGTCAGAAAGTTTTGAATGTCTTGAAGTTTATCTCAGTCTTTGTTTCACCAGATCCCAAAATACAGCCTGTTCAGACATGTAGAAGCCAAAATATATTTCAAACAGATAAAGACATTCACCTGAAAAGTATAAATAAAAATTAAGCATATTTTTAGTTTCTGACGTGAAATTTTTTCACTATTTCTTCCCCATCTTGTTGGTTTTTATTGCAAGGTCCTTTAAGCAACGCCCTTCTTTATTATTTTTTTTTTTTAATCATATCACCCCAGGCAAGACGGTAAGACCACTGGTGTGCAGGGGGCTACGTAAGAGTGAAAAGATTGGAAAAGAGAAAGCCAGAAACCACATCCTAAACAGGGAACAAGGGATGAGCCTCTACACCTGTACAATAGACGTGGGGGGAGTGTGAACCGGACGATAGTTTAGTCTATCTACTCCAATTGAAAAAAAAATAAGAAAAAATAAGTAAAAGAAAAGTGAAAAGATTGGAAAAGAGAAAGCCAGAAACCACATCCTAAACAGGGAACAAGGGATGAGCCTCTACACCTGTACAATAGACGTGGGGGGAGTGTGAACCGGACGATAGTTTAGTCTATCTACTCCAATTGAAAAAAAAATAAGAAAAAATAAGTAAAAGAAAAGTGAAAAGATTGGAAAAGAGAAAGCCAGAAACCACATCCTAAACAGGGAACAAGGGATGAGCCTCTACACCTGTTCAATAGACGTGGGTGGAGTGTGAACCGGGCGATAGTTCAGTCTATCTACTACAATTGGAAAAAAAAATAAGGAAAAGTGAAAAGATTGGAGTTAAACTAAACTTTGAGAATCTATAATATAATGTTTTCATTTCTGCTTTTCAGTGTGTTACTGTAATACAGTAAAAATGGCACATCATAGTGAGATTTTTGTTAGGGTAATACTTTTAAAATGCTTTAATTTGAAGAATTAAGTAATTTTGTGTCCATTTTACAATTTAAGAGGGCTTACAGCCTATCACATTGAATACACCGGTTCTCGCACGATCACCAAAGTTAAGCAACATTGAGCCTGTGCGTTGTGTGTTGTGGTGCAGTGGATATCGGCTCAGAATGAGAAATCAGTGAGCCGAGTTCAAATTCCAGTTGAATACCCTGCATTCACTTAAGCACTGGTACCCTTGAGAAAGGTATTAATCTGCCCCGTCCCTCCAGTTATGGGTTAAATAACAAGGGTAGGACTTGGGGTTCATGCCGTTAAAAACAAATCCCAATGAATCTTGATACTCGAAAAGGAAAACGTATTATTAGACACAAAGCTTATATAAAAAACAACAATAAATTGTTGAAAGTAAAAGGTATTATCAGCAATAAATAAATAAAGTTTAGTTGGCAATAAATGACGCACCGAGGTTGATTTGCCATAAAAACAAAACAACCAACCAACAATTTAAGAGTGATAGCCTAAGACCTGTATCCAATAATGATGATCATATTTTTGTATGCTTGTGCTTTTTTTATAATCATTTCATCCCAATCAAGGCAGTTCTGCCACTGGTGTGCAGAGGGTTACTTAAGAGGAGAGTGATGAGAAAGAGGAACAGTTTACAGTGGGTGTCAGAGAATGAGTAAGAGAAGGACGGGAACAATCAGGATCAATTACATTGCAGATTCTCCTTTGGATTTTGTCAACAACCATTAGATGATTGGAAGGGTGCCCAACCAGATGTGACAGCAGTATTCAACCGAGGCCGTGGCTGGTAATATATAGCGACGGCCTCGATTCAACACATGGGCAAATGTTTGATTTGTTACAAGAACTTAAAAAAAAAATGTATACTGAAAGAAAAAAGGGATGAAAATAATATTAATTGCTGTCAAAAATAATGGTTTTAATTTTGATTGCCTGTTTATTGATTGGACAAAAGTACCCCACTTTTTTTTTTCTGATTCGTTAACAAAAAATTATCTTGCTCATGATTGGTTAGCTCATGAGAATAACTTGAAATAGCATCATGTTGTCCACTGCACTTCTTTAGAAACATTCTTTCTTTTTTATGAAACTATTTTTGTTGCTGTTTATCAAACCATTTTTTAAATGAATTAATAAACTTTAACTCTTTCAAATACCTCAGTTTCGGGATCAGTTAGAAAAAAAATTATAAGATAAGGAAATTGGACATAAGATAGTTCATGCTAAGAATAGTTTTGTCCAACACCTCTTCCTCACAGACCATGTACTTTCATGACATATGCAGTCATGGCTCTCCACAACTTTCTGTCCCTTGTAGCTCTTAAATTTTGTCTCTTTGTTACATCTTTTAATCCCTATTCCACTGTCTATTTATACAAGCTCACTAAGTATGTTATGTGTTGTTTTCCTTTATCTCTCTTGCCCTCTATTTGTTATGTGAGTATCAAATTTTCCTAGCACTCTTTCCTCATTATATGCCTTAGAAAGCTCAACTGTCTCTTCTTGATGTTCACTATTAGTTTCCTTTTTGCTTCCATTTTTTCCAAAACTTTGTCACATGTTCAGTCCACAAAATCTTTAGCATCTCTCTGTAGAACCCCATTTCTGTTGCTTCAAATCACTTCTTCATCTTTGAGGAAATTGTCCAGCACTCACTGCCATACAAAAGAACAGATATCACATAGTAATCTT
Organism: Ascarosepion bandense; assembly: GCA_037127315.1. Classification (NCBI taxonomy): domain Eukaryota; kingdom Metazoa; phylum Mollusca; class Cephalopoda; order Sepiida; family Sepiidae; genus Ascarosepion; species Ascarosepion bandense. The sequence goes on from JBBBDQ010001507.1 coordinate 798,493, forward strand.
TTCCTAATTGCTAGTGAAATTTTCTTATTTCTCAGTACTCTCCTTAGCTTTTGGAATGCTTCTTTGAGTATGACAATATGCAATCAGATTTCAGTGTTACACTTTCCATCCACTGTTAAAACAATTTCCATCCACTGTTAAAACACTTTCCATCCACTGTTAAAACACTTTCCATCCACTGTTAAAACACTTCCCAAATATTTAAATGTCCACACTTACTTGATTTTGATACCTCCAATTTGCATTTCACACTTTGGGTTTGTCTTTTTGCTAACAACCATGCATTCTGCCTTCTTGCAGTTGATTTTTAATCCTTTTCTCTCAATTTCCTTCACTAATTTCTGTAGGAGTTTCTGTAGTTTTCTTTCTATGCCTGCTAACAACAACTGTGTGATTTGCATTGTTAAGATTGTGGTCACCAATAATGAATCCTGATAAGACTTCTAGTTCTCGCAGAATTACCTCATTGTATAAATTGAATAAGTTTGGTGAGAAGACAGCTCTTTGTCTTACACTCCATTCTTGTATATCTGCTGAACTCATTTTCTATTTGTATTCAAGCTGTTTGTTGCCAATACAGGTTCTTGATTATTCTTATATCTTTCTCAAATATATCACTGTTGCTGAGTAGTTCCAACAGAGCTTTCCGGTGTATATTGTAGCGTAGCTAGCACCTCTTCAGCACTCTAACCAATGTACTGGCTCATAGCCTGAAAGATTCTACAAGTATGTATTTAAAAGGTTGTTTTTAATAAGCTGCAACAAGCAGATTGATATTCTGACTGATTTACTTTGTTGACTATTCACTATTTAGACCCTCCGATGAACTTAAATCACTGCTGCCCCCTAGATACGAATTTGCACGAGAAACTAGATTAGCAACTACATCCCACCCTTTTACAGTGAAACCAATAAAATGCAACCACAACTTCTACTCCAACAGTTTCTTTTCTCGCACTTCCCGACTGTGGAATTCTCTTCCACATGACTGCTTCCCCAACGGCTACAATCTCCAGGAATTTAAATGTAAGGTCAATAGACACCTCCTAACACAATAACTCGCTCCCATTCTTTCAAACACTCTTCCCATCTGCCCAACCCTCATCCTCGGTATCCTTACCCATCTATCACCTTCCTTCTGACATTTCCTACATTTAACCACTCCTTCTCTTTACCTTCTCCTATGTAGCCCCATGCGCAATAGTGGCAGTGGAATGCCTTGCTTGGGGTGAAATGATTAAAAAAAAACTTTATCATGTTAATTGTTTGTAAATTATTGTTCTACATTTTTTGTATATATCCGTCAGCATCGGATTCTGTGCTGAATAAATATATTAAGCACTCATTTTTCTCAGTGTATCATTCACCGAAGACATAAAACAATGTACTTTATCAAACACCTTTGCATCAACACTAGAAGATATTAAAGAATCAAAATGTTAAGCTAAGAAATTAAGTCACGCTCTTAAATACTTTCATCAAATCTAAACTTCTGTATGGATACCATCTATAATCTACAACTCATTCAGAAATGTTTAAACTATCAGCTAATCTAAAACCATTTTCTTGTTAATTAAACATGATTTCAAGTGAATAAACCCTGTATGCCTTAAAAATGACAATCCTTCATCAGATCTTAACAGATTGCTGCTACATATTCACAAACAAAGAACTTCACGAAACAACAGAGGTTACATCACTTCCAACAGCAATAATACAAAAATGGAGAGTACATATAACTAGAAGAGAAAATGATGATATAATCAAGATGTTGACTTTTCCCACAACCTTAAATAACAGGTTGGGAAGGAAACTCACATACTAGTACTAAAAAGATTGATAATAGTTATTAGATTTTCCTGAAAAAATTGTTTTAACAGAAATATTTTGTAAATTTCAACTAACAATAATTTTGTTTGGTCAATGAACGCCAAACATTTCCTTGTAAGAAAATTGCCGTTCTCACTTTTGAAATTACTCTTGACAGCTGAAGAATGGATTAACCATTATTATTATTATTATTATTATTATTATTAACCATTATTATTATTATTACTATTATTATTATTATTATTATTATTATTATTAACCATTATTATTATTATTATTATTATTATTATTATTATTATTATTACAATTAGAAACAGTAAAAATAGATGAAGAAAACAAGTCAAAAACGTGCTATAAAGTATTAGGCAAAAGTTAATTTCTCAAATATGAAGTTTGAAATCTGAATTAACAAATCATTATTAGAAAAAATCATATTTCTTCCTCTGTGTGTTTTTTTTTGTTTTTTTGTTTTTTTAAGTTAAGGTCAGCTCAGGGATTTTTCTTCAGGATTTGTAAAGGTGATCTTAACAATATTCTAATATGGCTGTCAAACAAATGAAGACCAAAGTTGAGTTTTTTTTAATTCTCTGTTCAGAGAAATTTTGTAAAGGATATTAATGAACCAAAAAAGTGGTGAAAGATTTGTTGAAAAAACAGAAAATATACTAAAAATTTTAAAAATGCAAAGAGAGCAAACAAAATAATTAAAATCAAAAAGAAAAGGTTGAATAAAGCAGAAAGACAAAAAGAAAAAAGATCTAAATTAAAAAAGCAACAAAAAATATTAAAATTAAAAAAGAAAGAAACATCAAAATTTAAAAAATTGAATAAAACAGAAAGAAAGAAAGACAGAAAGAAACATCAAAATTAACAGAGAAAAGATTGAATAAAAAAAGCAAAAAATGATTAAAATTAAGAAAAAAAGAAAAGAAACAAATAGATAAAAAATAAAAATAAAACAAAATAAAACAAGAGGAAATAAAGAAAGAAAACATGTAAGTGTTGAATTAAAAGGAAAGAAAAAGCTACAAAAATATCAAAATTAAAAAAAATGGTTGAATAAAAAAAGAAAGAAAAATGCAATAAAAATAATAAATATTCGAAAAGCATGAAGGAAAAATCAAAATTAAAATAATTAAAAATAAATATTTGAATAAAGAAAGAAAGAAAAAATCGAAACTGAAGAAGAAAGTGTTGAATAAAAAAGAAAGAAAGCAAAAAGATCAAAATAAAAAAGAAAATTTGGATAGAAAATAAAGAATAAAAGCAACAAAAAAATCAAAATTAAGAAAGAAATACATAAACAAAGAAAAAGAAAGAAAGAAAAAGGGGAAAATGAAAATTATAAGACAAAAGAAATGATTTAATAGAAAAACAGAAGAAAATGAAGACTAAAACAAAAAGAAAGGAATAAAAAGAGAAAGAAAGAAAAAGAAAGAAGTACTATTAAAACAGAACATGAAAAAAAATAAATCAAAAAAAGAATAAGCAAAGGAGAAAAAAAGGAAGGAAACCAAAGAGAAGAAGATGAGACAGTATGCAAAAACAGATGAAAAAGAGAAAGTAAACCGAAAAAAAGAAAAAAGAAAAAGTAAGCAAAAAAAGAAAATAAGGAATAAAAGCAACGAAAAAATCAAAATTAAGAAAGAAATACATAAACAAAGAAAAAGGAGAAAATAAAAAAAACGAAAAAAGAAAAAAGAAAAAGTCAACAAAAAAGAGGAAAAAGGAAAAGTAAGCCAAAAAAGAAAAAAAAGAGAAAGTAAGCAAAAAAATGAAAAAGGAAAAGTAAGCAAAAATGAGAAAAAAGAAAAGGTAAAAAAAGAGAAAGTAAGCTAAAAAGAAGAAAAAGAGAAAGTAAGCAAAAAAAGGGAAAAGAGAAAATAAGCAAAAAAGGAAAAAGAGAAAGTAAGCAAAAAAAGAGAAAGTAAGCTAAAAAAAGAAAAAGGAAAAGTAAGCAAAAAAAGGAGGAAAAAGAAAAAGTAAGCCAAAAAAAAAAGAGAGAAACTAAGGTAAAAAGAAGAAAAAGAAAAAATAAGCCAAAAAAATAAAAAGGAAAAAGAGAAAGTAATCACCAAAGATACCCAAATAAAAGGTCAACTATATTTTTATGTCAAGCCTCAAAGCAGGAAGTACATTAGACATGCTTGCATAAAAAAATATATAGATTCCTTTACACACACACATATACACACAGAGGGAGGTTGACTTTTATGTCAGATATCATTAGTTGTAGTGGTAGTTGTAATTGCAACAGAAGTAGTAGTAGTTGTGACATTTCTGATAATTCTTTTATTACCAATCTTATGTTGTAATGTTATGATATGAGGAACCATTCCATGACCTTAAAACATTTTAGGGGGAAAAATTCCAAATATTTCAAGAATCAATGCAACCATTATGAAGCTGTCATTATGTTTGTTCTGCCTTGGTGTTGACACAAAAAAAATATTGTTTTATCAGCAAATGCACATAAATATAAAGTATATAAAAAATTCTCTCTCTCTCTCTCTCTCTCTCTCTCTCTGTGCCATGTCCCTTCAGAATGTGTGCAAACATGTCTCTCCACAACTTCCTGTCTTTTGTTGTTCTAAGTCTTTTATTGTGAAACCAATAAATTGTAAACACGAATTCTACTCCAGCAGCTTCTTTTCTCACACTTCTCGCCTGTAAAATTCCCTTCGGTTTACTTGCTTCCCTGACAGCTACAATCTCCAAGAATTTAAATATAAAATCAATAGTCATCTCCTATCTCACTAACACGCATCCTCTCTCTCATACTCCTTCCTCCATCCATTCCACTCTCATCAGTATACTCATCCTTCTCTTACCCACTTCCTGACACTCCCTATAACCTGTCACTCTTTCTCATAACGTTCCTCCTATGCAACCCCCTGCAAAACAGTGGCAGTAAAATGCCTTGCTTAGGGCAATATGATTATAAAAAAAAAAGTCTTAAGCTTTTATTACCTCTTGTTGTGGTCTTTGTTTCACAATCTAGTTGCCCAAATTGTTTACCACTCCTGTTTCTCTTATCTAGTGAGTGTTAATTTCTCCAAGTATCCTTTCCTCATTACGGCTTCTGCTCCGATGAACTTAGATCACTGGTGCCCCCTAAATACGAATTTGCACGAGATACTAGATTAGCAACTAGATCCCACCCTTTTACAGTGAAATCGATAAAATGCAGCCGTAACTTCTACTCCAACAGTTTCTTTCCTCGCACTTCCCGACTGTGGAATTCTCTTCCAAACGATTGCTTCCCCGACGGCTACAATCTTCAGGAGTTTAAATGTAAGGTCAATAGACACCTCCTAACACACTAACCTGCTCCCATTCTATCAAACACTCTTCCCATCTGCCCGACACTCATCCTCGCTATCCTTACTCATCTATTACCTTTCTCCTGACATTCCCTATGTCTATCCACTCCTTCTCTTTACCTTCCCCTATGTAGCCCCATGCGCAATAGTGGCAGTGGAATGCCTTGCTTGGGGTGAGATGATTAAAAAAAAAAAAAAAAAAAAAAATGTTTTCTGAATGTTAGCAAGAATTACTTTATAGTAAGATACTCTCTCCATGGTGCTGTCAACATTTTTCAGCAGAGTGACATCTCTGTCACTTTAAGCTTTTTCTTCATTTGTAAAGAAGATATCCAGCAATTACTGCGATATAAGATCAAAGGCATTTTATTGCACCCCAGCAGTTTTGTTTTTTTTTTTTGTTTCTAAGGGCATTTTTTAAATGTTGTTATTATTTACACTTTTTACATGCTGAATATTATTCTAATCTTTGTTGTTGTTATAATGTTTCAGCTATTGGCCTTCATCATATATAAATCAATCTGGGTAACCTACAAGGGATTTGACACTGAGCCCCATATTTAATTTCCTCTAAGTCTTATTTTATCATTGCTCAGTTATTGTTCACACTGAGTTTCCACTGTCCAGTCCAGGGATTGAACTCACAATTACTATGGCACCAAATTCATGATTCAATGCTTTAATTCTAATAGGCTATTGTTCTGCAGGACAGTGTCTTGTTCTGTTTCTGAAAAAACACCTTTCACTATTTCAATACACCTTCAGATTTCTGTGTCACAATATTCTTCATTTGTTACTATACAATCCAAGAAGTTAAATTTTCCTCATTGAAGAAGTAAATTACTGAAAATTAATTGAAATTCACCTGAAGTGAGCTGAATGTGTAATGCTCCTCATGCCAATAACATTTCCACCGAGCTTCTCTACGACATATGATTTCATTTAATTTATTGTTCCGCTCAAATTAATATTTAAACTGGGGTCATTAGGAGAGAATGTGCACCGTTTCGGTGCCTTCCTCTCAACGGTTTCACTTGCACACCGCCCCCCCTCACTAATGTGAGGCCCCATTATAATGATATACAAGTGTGTCATAGATGTACAAACTCAAATGTCTAACAGCGAAATGAGATTTATGAAAAATTTCAAAAAACGGCAAACCTTGCGTTCTGAGAATGCAACGTGAAACTCATTACACGTTCACAATCTTTCTTCTCAGCTCTTTACGTAATGTTTTGCTAATGATGTTGTCTAGCATACACCATGCTTTCAATCCGGATGCTAGTGGAAATTTGATTCTTAGCAGTAGTTAAATTTTCCTCATCTACGAGGTCGTTGCATTCATCATATATAATACACATCATTTGCTGACAATCATGGATTCTGTCTTCTTACAGTCAATGATTCTTCTTTTTCTTCACGTGTCATGTCTCTTCAGGACGTAGGCATTCATGAACTTCCACTTGGCTATGTCTCTTGTCACTCTCAAAATTCTTCCTCTTGGCACATCTCTCCCAATCCTTGCTCTGCCATCCATTTACTCAAGCCCATCAAGTAGGTCATACGCTGCTTTCCCCTGTCTCTCTTTCCCTCTATCCGTCCTGTGAGTATTAAATTCTGCAGGCCCTCCTTCCTCATTGCTTGTCATAGGAACCTTATCAGTCTCTTACCAATGTTAAGTATGAGTTTCCTTCTTGTTTCCATTCTCTCCAACACCTCATCGTTGCTCACATGCTCAGTCTATGGTATCCACAGCATCCTTCTGTAGAACCAAATTTCTGCTGCCTCAAGCATCTCCTTCACCCTTGAGGAGATCATCCAACATTCACTGTTCTAGAAAAAAACAAATATCACATAGGAGTGCAGCACTCTTTTCTTTGTTTCTAAGATTTTCCTGTCTTTCAGTCCCCTGGTTAGATTTTGAAATGCATCCTTAGCCATGCCAATGCGTCTTTGGATCTCAACATCGCACTCTTTATCCTCTGTTAGCATGCGCTTTCCAAGTATCTAAATTTCTTTACTTAGTTTATTTTTCAGTTTCCCTGACCTGTAGTTGGTATTTTGGGGTCTTTGTAATGGTTAATCACAAAAAAATGGTTCCACTCTCAATGAGAATCTATGTATTGAATATCTTTGAGATCTCATGTTCACTCCAGTGGTACACATTTTTGTTAATCATCGCCACCCCCCCAAGTAAGGTAATGAAGCCACTAAGATGCAAGCAGTTACTGCACATGAAAGAATACATGAATAAAAAGACATTATTGAGGAGGGTGAACAATAAAAAAAAACAGGGATTAGGATGACAGAAGATAAAAATTAAAATTGCATTTAAAATTCTGAAGATCAAACTTGATTAGTAAGCAAGGAGCTGGAAGAGAGTTCCACAGGCAAGAAGTGCAAAAAAAGAAACTGTTAGCATAAAACTTACAGTTACATCTTGCCATTTCAACTGTAAAATGATGAGACCTTGCTGCCAATCTAGTATTGCACTTAAATTCATTGAATTATTTTCTCTTTTTCTCCTTTTTTTACTTAATTTCTCTTTTTCTTTTTTTTTCTTTTTTTAGCTTACTTTCTCTTTTTCTTTTTTTAGCTTACTTTCTCTTTTTCTTCTTTTTGGCTTACTTTCATAACAAAAACAATATCGGAGAGAAGTCCATGATACCCACGTCATGAAGAAGAAAAAGCAATATTTATTTTAATACAAATATGTGGCACAAGACCAAAAGGGAAAATAAATAAAGGAAATCTTCAGTTTGTCTTATTTTAAACTTAGATAGCCACTGTCACTGACCCAAACATACAACAGTATTCCTTATGCCAAAACAGCACATTCTTACCATTCTTACTACAGCCCCCATAATACCTCAAAGTCTCTATGAAGTCCTAAGTAGTTCTCTTATGTACAATTTGTCTATGGGAAAGCTCATCAGAACAATTACCATAAAAAATATTTATAGAAAAGTCACAGGGAAACAGTGGTAGGAAAGCGATTGAAACTGAGATACCAGGTCAGAACCAATGATATTGCAGATTCTTTGGATTTTATCAAGAATCTTTAAATATACAGCAGAAGGATCAGACCAAATGTGACAGCAATATTCAATGCATGGATAACTGACAGACTTATAAGTGTGTAAGATAGATTTTGGTGAGAAAAATTGTCTTGCATGACACAGTGAACAAATATATAGTCAGCCTATTGCCAAAGATGTTAGAAAAAGGGTTGGTACATTTTATTGTTCCAAGACATATCTAAATTGTTCTGTGATGCTTTATCTTTACAAGATTTATATTAGACCAAAAATGGTATTTGCTACCTGAGCTGAATCTCTCGAATTCTTATTTACCAGCATTAAGCTGTGAAATTTATCCTGCAAAATTCAATTTTCTATGGAATCAAAAGATTAATACCAAACATAGTGAGGCTTTGGCTCTGTGATCCACATCGGTGGGTGGGGAGACTCTACAGGATTAACAAAAAAACATTAGATGCTATTAACATATCTGTGTGCTTTTTCAAATATTTTACTTCTGTGATCATGAAAATTCTGCTAAAACATTTTATCAAGAACTATTCACAATATGAGGCTTGTTAAAAAATGTATCATATAAATATCCAAGATTAAATAATATCACAAAGAGTTTGTGTTATTCTTTTTATTTTTCTATTTCTTATTTTGCTTCTTTTTCTTCTTTTTCTCTTTCTTTAGTTTTTTCTTTCTTTCTTCTTTTTCTACTGTTTACTATTTCTTTTTAGTTCTTTTTCCTTTTCTTTATCTGTTTCTTTTTTCATTTTCTTCTTATTTTCTTTTATTCCTATTTGTTTTTGTTTTCCAACTGTTTCTTATT
>JBBBDQ010001507.1:1430000-1445000 GCA_037127315.1 Ascarosepion bandense
GACGTAAGAGTTTGACAAATAGAACACGTCCGGTCCAATACCGGAAATACCCGACTGACTACCGAGGTATTCCTCGAGATATAATTAATACTACTTTATGTTGTGCTTAGAACAGTCCAATGCTGTAGAAAAAGGTGGAGAGCGCCCCAACACAGGTATAAGAATTATTTACAGGTATAAAACTTGTCACTAGAGTGAGCCAGGATTCATTTAGACGTAAGACAGATTCTATATCTTATAATTGGTAGTTCGTTTAAATTTAGGGAATATGAAAAGCTTGATCATGTGTCAACTTACCTAGTTTTTCCCGTGTCTTACCAGAAACACAAAAAATAAATTTTGGTATTGCTTAAACGTTGATTTACTTAGCATTGCAGATATGTTAGCTGTTTTCTGTATTCTTGTCATGTTGCGTATCCGAGATGTGCAGGTTCACAAAGATGAAAAAATAGGAATTTTTCTGTGTAATGTAACTGAAGTATGTATTCCTTTATATAATGAGTAGCGGGAATTATACCAAGGATATTTCATGATTTCTCTGGCGACATCATAATGCAGGTTTAATGTTTTTTTTTCATTGTACTACATTTTAGTTCTTGGAATAATAATTTATGACAAAATTAATACTCAATTCTCGCGTATATCCTATATGATAGTGTCACCAGTGCCGTAAAAGAAAAAGTATTGTGGAATATGTTTTAAAGGCGTGTTTCGATTATTAATGAAGCAAGAAATTTAAAGGCATAAACATAAAAGCAAAAAGCAAGAATGAAAACATAACTCCAGATTTATTCAATTTTTGAAAATTTATTCATTTATTTTTTTCATTCATTTCTTCGTTTTCATTTCGTATCATTTTCATTCCATTCAGTTATTTCTTGGGAAATTTCGTTTTGAATGATTTTCACTTAATAACATCGTTTTTTTTTTTTAATTTCATTTGTATTGAATTGTAACAAAATATACAGTGTATAATGAATTAAAGGTGAAAAGCTGAAACTTTGAACGCACGGTGCACTCTTGCTGAGGCGATTCACAACAGCAACTCTTAACCTCAGAGTTATTTCCCTTTGGTTTAATAATAACAGCTTTCGTTGTTGCGGGAACTTGAAAGTCGCAGACAACTGGCTAAATCGAAAAACAGATTCACTAATAACAAATGGAACACGGCACGGTATCTCTCTGTCTCATTCTCTCGCTCTCTCTCTCTCTCTCACACACACACACACACACACACACACACACACACACACACATATATATATATATATATATATATATATATTGTTTTTTGTTTTCTTTAATCCGAAATGGAAAAAGCAGGAAGGTAAATTCCAAGAGCCTGATCCTAGTTAATATTAACAAATTTTTGTAATATTCAAAAATGATACAGGAGGAGGGCTCAATGTACTTAAAATTACAGAGCCAATATAAATTAAAGTAACTTTTCAAAATTCAAAAATGTTGAATGCATATTTCAACATGAAATCTCTAAGAGAAAATTCACGTCTCTTCAAGTCTCAAGTTAACGACCTCCCATTTCCTATATTCTCTCCGTCTATTAAGCTAGACATACCATTCTCCCATCTCTTCACTTACAAAATAAAAAACAAAAATAGACTGACTTTTAGAAAAAAATTCTTTGTGACGTATATTTCTCAAATCTTAACCGTTATTTATTATTTCTTTCCTCTTCTTAACCCTATTTTTCTTCATTTTGAAATGGAACTGTGTTGCTGAGGAGACGTGAATTCTCTCTTAGAGATTTCATGTTGAAATATGCATTCATCATTTTTGAATTTTGAAAAGTTACTTAAATTTATATATATATATATATAAGTACAAAAGGTTTTTCTTTTCACTGAGCTGATTCATGCTAACTTCGAAATTTCGTGCGGACAGCATTATGTTCTCAATCGTCAAGGTTATTTGCAAATAGCTCTGAAGACGGTGTATTCACGAAACTTCGAAGTCGTCATGAATCTGCTCAGTTAAAGAGAAAAACTCTCTGTCCTTCTCAACGGTCTATCTTCATCCCGATATCGAGCACTTTATGATAAAAAAAACCTGCCTGTCAAAATACACTTTATTAGTAAAACTATTGAAAAAGCAACAATCTTGACGCTTAACATTATCGCAACTTGACACTATATATATATATATATATATATATATCAGTAAAAGCACTGCAAAACTTTGCCGCTAAACATTATCAGGATTATACGCTATATATATATACGCTATATATATAATTTTTAATAGAATGAATTTGTCACTTTAACTGAGCAGGTTCATACCGACTTCGAAGTTTCGTGAGGATACCGTTATGATGTCGTCACTTATCAGGGCTGTTTTGTTTCATGACGGTGTCCTCACGAAAAGTCGACATGAACCTAATCAGTTAAAGTGACAAAGTCTTTGTATTAAATTCAGCAACGCTCTATATCTACCAGATATCGAGCACTTTACAAAAAAAATCGGATTGCCAAAATATCTTTTTTCAGTAAAACTACTGAAAAAACAACAATGTTGGCGCTAAACATGATCACAAATCAACATTATATATATATATATATATATATATATATATATATATAAATTCAATTTTTGAGGAAATATGCATAACAAAGAAACGCAACGTGTCATACGAAAGCGTTTTTAATTTTGTCATACATTTTTCTCTAAAAATACGTGTATTGATATCTATGTTTAGAAAATAGGATACAGAATTCAGACAAAGGTTGAAGAATATGACAAATGGGAAACCATTTAATTGAAACTAGATTATGCCTTTCGCCCTCACTGGGCTTTATCAGATCAAAAAGCGAAAGAAATGCTTAAAGAATATCTTGTTAATACTTTTCTTTAGCTGGCGTTTTTCGTGATGAAAGAAAAGAATGAAATTGTGCGACTTTTGTAAGAAGAAAAAAAAAAAAAAAGAATCCCGTTCATATTTATTTTGTAGTTTTCTTTATAATTTTCTTTTTCTTCTTGAAATTCATTTACACATTTACCCAGCCATTTTTCATTGAATTTCAGAATGGCCTGAAAGCAAAAGATTCATATTGCTTTTTCTGAAATGAATTTATGGTAAATGCTTATCCAATATTTTTAGAATTGTAAAAAAACGGTCCAGAATAAATATAAACGGCTTTTACAAGTGTCTCATAATTTCATTCATTTTTTTCATCACGAAAAACAACAGCTTAGCGGAAAAAATAATAACGATTTATTATTTAAGCATCAAGACGCAAACATATTTTCTTTCTTTTTTGATCTGACGAAGCCCAGTAAGCGTGAAAAACGTAATCTAGTTTAAAATACAAATATTCGACACACACACACACACACACACACACACACACACACACACACACACACACACACACATGTAACAGGCTCGATGTGTGGATGGTATAACGGTTTTCGGCGTGGAAAGTGGAATTTGTAAGTCAGACTCGTCTGCTGCCTTCACTTTTGTACTAATGCCCTCGAGAATAGCGTACATCCATTGTCTTCGCATCTTTATAGGATAAATAGAAATATAGACTGGACCCTCTAACGTTAATCAACAATGAATCTAAGAGAACTCTAAGTTGAAAATTGACGAAAAAAAACCCCAAAAAAACAAAAAACAAACAAAAAAAACAAACAAAAAAAGCCAAAACGATGGTAAATTGCACATTTGTATGATAAAACATCGTATATTATCTTTCATCTTAATAATAATAACATCAACGTTTCGACGATGAAACTTTACTTCCACTAGGTTTGTAGCCTTCTTCATTACACCATGATGTTCGTTAGTAAAGATTATAAAAGAAAAAAATATAAAAAAAAAATTAAAAAAATAATTACAAAAATACAAACACAAAATAAAGTCAAATGAAATACTAGAAGTACACACACACACACACACACACACACACACACACACACACACACACACACACTACTACTACTACTACTACTACTACCCAGGAAGGACCATTTGCTGAAAGTCGCTGACTCAAACACAAACCCTTTAACATTCTGAAGATGAGATTTTGATCTCGAAATATTAATGTTTTTTTTTTTTCAATCACATCACCCCAAGCAAGGCGATAACGCCACTGATGCGCAGGGGGCTACGTAAGAGTGAAAAGATTGGAAAAGAGAAAGCCGGAAACCACATCCTAAACAGGGAACAAGGGGTGAGCCTCTTCACCTGTTAAATAGACGTGGGAGGAGTGTGAATCGGGCGATAGTTTAGTCTATCTACTCCAATTGAAAAAAAAAAGTGTAAAAGAATGGAAAAGAGAAAACCGGAAACCGCATCCTAAACAGGGAACAAGGGATGAGCCTCTTAACCTGTTCAATAGACGTGGGTGGAGTGTGAACCGGGCGATGTATAATAAATAGGTGATATCCAATAACTTATTTACCTTCCTTTATCTTACTAAACGCATTGTGACAACCTTCAAAAACCTAACCATATATATATATATATATATATTCATTCATATATCTTATAAATATATTTTATATGTACTTGTGTGTATATACTCTTTTACGTACAGACATATTTATACCATATATGTGTGTGTATGCGTTTATGTGTGTATGTGTGTATTATGTGTGTGTATAATGCAGAGTCTTTTTGTCATATCCACATTGTTTATACTCTTTGAAAACATATTTACGCACAATTGGAATAATGTCGTACTCATTACGTATACGACATTATTTAATATTACTTAGGTGTTATATTTCAGTGGATGCACATGTTTGAGTAGGCGCCCTGTTTATTTCATATTATTTAAAAATTCTTCTCCGATATCCGCCCAAAAAATTCCGCTATAACAGTCTCCGGAAAAAAGTAATTTTTGAAATAATAAAATTAATAACATTTTTTTAATTAATTTTTCTTGTTTGTCGTATTCAACGAAACCTATTTAAAAGAAGGATTGCTGTCCACACACACACACACACACACACACACACACACACACACACACACATATATATATTACGGAAATTAACGAAGATTAACGAAACTTGGTTATAAACAACCGACAATTTGAAATGAGAATAATATATAATACTGTTTAATCAAAAACAGAATATCTACTTAAATATGAGTATCGATCAAAAATAATGTTCAGACAATTCATTTCATATATATATATATATATATATATATATATATATATATATATATATATATAACGTATATGCCCTTGTGCAAATTAATTGAATCAACTATTTTAATTTCCCTTCTTTCACCAGTTTTAGACCCCTGGAGTGATATGGAGTAATCAATTTCTATTTTTTCCTCAGATTAGATAATTTGCAGTGTTGTGCAGTAATATGAATCTATTTTCGGGGTGTATGATGAAATATGTTTGGTCTTGTAAAATATTGCGTCATCCGCGATTGCTTCAGATTTTTATTACCCTAAGACATTGTCTCGACTATCGATTAGTTGTCCTGCGGCCATTGTCTGCGATGGACGTTACTTCAAGGAAGCGTACGAAAATTGTAACTCTGCACGAACACACTGGCAAGCCTTACAGAGAGATCTCGGATATTGTTGGTGTCAGCCTTTCAACAATTAGTCGTGTCATCAAGGCGAAGAAACAAACTATCAGTCCAAAGCGTAAAAGAAAGTGCGACCAGAGAGAAAATCAACGCTAATAGATGACGTACACGAGATCAGGGAAAGTGTGAAAGATCCTAGGAAGACATTATTCGTTTTGTTTCAGTTAATTTGCACAAAGATGAATATCATTTACATGCACTTTATAAAGGTGCAGTACGCTGTGATCACCTCCTCCTGATCGATAACACCAAGGAGTTACTTTCTTAAGAAATTGACTGTGGTGAGATTCGAACTCGGGCTTGATGGTCAGAAAGCGAACGTTCTTAACCACTCGACCACTCGCCCATATACCATGGTTTGACCCAAGCCTTGTGAGTAAAATTAGGTAGACGGATCTGTTTGAGAAGGCATCGATGGTTGTGTTGGCTCGAAGTGACAAGTCATCCTGACCTAGAGGTTGAGCGTTCTGTCCATGTTCAGACTATTGTTCACGCCGGATAACGCGCACTCTTCCAGAAACAGTAACTAAGATCCGCTTAGCATAGTTGCAGTTTAAACCACAGGTGGCCTCTGTCGGTGTTGAACAAACACATGTGTGCCAGAGCAAGCATCTGCAATAAGGAACAGCCAGCCTGGTAAGTCTGTATCCTCGAATACGTGTGTCCAGCCATTATATATATATATATATATATATATATATATATATATATATTGATGCATGTTTCATTAAATAATATAGACAAGTTTTCTCGATTTATTTTATGTAAATTTTTTCATATCGTCTGATAAGCTTAATAGCATTATCATTGAAAGAGGAAAAAAATCACAATATTGATACATGTTTTTATTTAATCCTTTCTGAGCTTTCGACTTACATCAGCTATTACTAAAGATGAAAATAGTGTTTGTTGTAACGGGCAGTTCGCGGACGGTCGATAGTAGTAGTCGTCTATTTTGTTTGTGTGGAGGACTGGCTAACACGTGCGTGCATGCTGGAAGCGAAAATCGCACTACAGCTTGTGGCGTCTCACATGACCACACGAGAGTGGGGGCGAGAAGTATTAAGTATGGAAAGCCATTGGGATAACCAATCGCTTCTGTTATCTATTATAGGCATTTGAGAATGTGTGTGGAGATTTCGTAGTTAATTTTGTTGCGGTTAGGTTTCAACTGTTTTATGGCTTCGAGTATTTTTAGTTTTTGTTTATTGTTTTCGTGTTTAAGTATGGTTGTGATATATATACACACACATATATATATATGTGGTTGTGAGATATATATATATATATATATATATATATATAATAATATTTATTAATAAATTAAATAATAACTTGATATGTTATAATATCACTACAAAAGTAGCTATTTTGTTTCGACACTTTTTGTGTCTTATCAAATGATGTGGTTATTTCAAAATCTTATTTTGAAAATAAAATCTTATTTCAAAATTTTATTTTGAAATAACCACATCATTTGATAAGACACAAAAAGTGTCGAAATAAAATAGCTACTTTTGTAGTGATATTATAACATATCAATGTTATAATTTATTAATAAATATTATTATTATTATTAGCTCTACTTTGTATTGAGCACTTTTTTAAAAATAGTGTTTCTTTGGATGGGGAATATTATCCCACTCATACTTGGTTATATATATATATATATATATATATATATATATATATATATATATATATATAATCTTCGGTGCTTTAGCGATCCTGGAACTGAAAACAAAACAGATGGCTTCAATTTTGGTTTCAATTTATACTAATGTTATTCAACTGATCTGTCCTTTATCTAAAATAATTATTCTAAAAATGTGAAAAATAAATGATAAATCCCATCTTCCTTTTTTTTCGAAACTTTAGCTTCTAAAACTTCTGTATAAGTCTTATACACAGAAAAATTACGTAGGTCTCATTCCAGAAAATAAGCACTAACAGAAAAAATGTCTTTTTAAAATCCCACCTATCTCCCTCCGGCCAAATAAAAAAGTTTGCATGAGGATCTTTTTCATTATTTGCTGGGTTCTTTTAGGATGTAGGCGATCATGGATTTCCATTTGCCCATATCCCTTGTCGCTCTTAAGATTTTCCCTCTTGGATCCTTTCCCAAACCTTGCTCAGACATCCACCTACTCAAGCCCATCAAGTCTCGTGCTACGTTCCCTTATCTCTCTTTCCGTTTATCAATCCTGTGAGTATTAAGTTCCCCAAGCCCTCCTTCCTCGTCAAGTGTCAGCTGTCTCTTCCTGATGCCAAGTATAAGTTTCCTTCTCATTCGCATCCTCTCCAATACCTCGTCGTTGTTCGCATGTTCGGTTCATGGAATCCTCATCATCCTTCTGTAGAATCACATTTCTGTTGCTTCGAGTCCCTCCTTCATCCTTGAGCAGTTGTCCAGCATTCGGTTTCATAAAGGAGGACAAATATCACATTTAATCCAGGACTCTTTTATTGGTCTCTAACGAAATCTTTCTGTCTCTTAATATTCTGCTTAGGTTTTGAAATGCGTCCATGGCTATCGGATCTCAGTGTTGCATTTTTCATCCTCTGTCAGGATGCTTCCCAGGTATTTAAATTTCTGTACCTGTTTAATTTTAGTGTCCCCAACTTGTAGTTGATATATATATATATATATATATATATATATATATATATATATATATATATAAACTACCGGCCATAATTATTAGGCAACCCCAGTTTTTTAAAAGAAATGATGTATTTCATACTATTTTTGGTATTTATTGCCAAATGAAAATAAAATGGTTCTATTGTTATAATTACTTTGCAAAGTTTTACAAGGTAAGGAAGTAAAGATGGAGTGGTAATGAATCAGCCTAAGTTTTCTTCATTCTTTCATTGATGAAACTGCAATATAGGTAATTATTAAATATTTATAAATTCATTTGATGCACATGTTATTATGCAACATTAACAAAAGAACCATTCTATTTTCATTTACAATTATTCACTTGGCAATAAATACTAAAAAATAGTATGAAATACATCAATTTTTTATAACACTGGGGTGGCGTAACAATTATGTCCGATAGTATATATATATATATATATATATATATGCTTTAGTACTTTTGATAATACGTTAGGGGATGCTTACCAAATCCCTATATATATATATATATATATATATATGTGTGTGTGTGTGTGTGTGTGTGTGTGTGTGTATATATATATATATATATATGTATATATATTTCTTTAATAACTTTAAATTCATGACTTCCTGTAATGGATAAACTTAATTAAAAATTTTAAGATATTACATTTAAATCTATTCCCCCCCTCCTAAATATACCGTTTCAAACCCCTGTAAACATTCACTAGTCCCTACCATTTGATATTTGATACCCCGTCCACCTCTTGTCTCTACACCCTGCAACCTCGCCACTACCAGCTCTGTCGTGTTCTACTTTGTGACCATTGATAACCATTGATATATATATATATATATATATATATATATATATATATATATATATATATTAAATTAGAGAAAATTTTCAAAATTCAAAGGTGTCGGATGTGGGGAAGGGGCCTAGGTTATCAATATATATATATTAAATTAGAGAAAATTTTCAAAATTCAAAGGTGTCGGATGTACATTTCGACATAGGATCTCTAACAGAGATTCTACGTCACGTCAGCGACATTGTTTTGTTCCATTGTTTCACAATATATATATATATATATATATATATATATATATGTTTTCACAATATATATATATATATATATATATATATATATATAACATTTCTTTCACACTCCCTCTCTCTCTTCCCATTTATTCCGCTTTCTGGACATTTGCTGCGTAACATGTAAATAATTTTACAACTGTCGAGCACTTACATACACCCACACATGCACACGCACAAACTTAATCATTGTTTCTAAAAATTGAAATTTTTGTGAGAAAATATTGTTGTTTTTTTAAAATTTTAAACAGAAAAAAAAATCTGTTGAATTGTTCCTCTTTTTACATTGTTACTGCTTTTAGTCCTTTAGAAATGGCGACCACAATAATATAGAACTTATTTATATAACTTATGTTATTACTTCATATATCTACCTGCATATTTCAGAAATGTTAGTGAAACTTCACATAAAATCGTTGTTCTTTTTCGAAGCTGAACAAATTTCTAAATATAGTAGTTGAACCTTGCCCTAATTAGGACGTATGACTTAACAAACTAATGTTCTTCTGTTCGAACAGAATAATTAAATTAACCACTCAGGGCGCATAGGTACTAAAATTGATCATAGGAAACAAAATCATCCGTCTTTTTTAAAAATTTTCAACTATTTGTGCCGTGTAAGTTTAGTAAATTTGATCCTCATCAAAATCATCCCTGTTTATTCATCGTAACAGCCCCAGATGATCTGAATTTAATGCTATAATTTTGAAAACAGTTCCTTAGCGTAAGCCGATTGAGCGTCAAATGCTAGCAAACTCGAGGTGTTTTTGTGTAATTTTTTTTTTTCTTTTTAATCATATCACCCCGAGCAAGGCGGTAACGCCACTGATGTGCCGGGGGCTACGTAAGAGTGAAAAGATTAGAAGAGAGAAAGCCAGAAACCACATCCTAAACAGGAAACAAGGGATGAGCCTCTTAATCTGTTCAATAGACGTGGGTGGAGTGTGAACCGGGCGATAGTTTAGTCTATCTACTCCAATTGAAAAAAAAAATAAAGAAGAAAAGTGAAAAGATTGGAAAAGAGAAAACCGGAAACCACATCCTAAACAGGGAACAAGGGATGAGCCTCTATACCTGTTCAATAGACGTGGGTGGAGTGTGAACCGGGCGATAGTTTAGTCTATCTACTCCAATTGAAAAAAAAAAAAGAAAAAAGAAAAGTGAAAAGATTGGAAAAGAGAAAACCGGAAACCACATCCTAAACAAGGAACAAGGGATGAGCCTCTACACCTGTTCAATTAACAGAATAAAAGAAACAAGCTAACAAACAAACAAACAAAAACATATACATGCCATTTTATAGCTCAGAAATGACATTCGATCATTATAACAATGTACGTATTTATTTGTGTATAAAACTTCTTTATATCACAATACATCTTATAACCCGATTGTTGGGTTGGAGTGTGTCACAGTTTTGCCGGTAATGGGAGAATCTCTAAACGTTCCCGTTTGACATACTTGATAACCGCAGAATTAAATATAAACACTTGATTTATGATTATAAATCAAAATACAGGTTTTATTGTACTGTCGGATATTATCATTGCATTTTATAGTACGCACAGGGATGCTGTAGTACACTTAGACACACGAAAGCCTAGGACACACCACCAACAATTAAACCATCTATGTCATGAGCTATTTCATCGCAGACAATGTACAGAATAATTCAAGAATGTGTATAAACCATACTCAAGTTATGCGATCCTATGACAACGCTATAGTCTGTGAACTTACCTAAAAACCCCAGCCAAGCTAATCAAATCATGTTAGCCTTGAGCGCTGATATTCTAGTATTTATAAGATTAATTTAAGTTTTTGCTTAAATAGTTCAATAACATATCGATTAATTTACGGAAATCCTTTAGAATCGAAGGCTATGAAGATCATAGAAATTGTAAGTTTTTTCGTACATGTTCCTTGTCAATTTTATAGGTGAGTATTATATGATGGAAATACACTGATGCGTATTATATGACAGGAAATACAGCAATTGCTGTACTTGATAAATTCAGTGTGTGTGTGTGTTTTTTCGTTTATTTGTTTTATGTCTTTCGGTATATTCGTTTTTATGATCAATTTCTGTGCGTAGGTTCCTGGCTCTTTATCAATTGACCGTGGGTTCATTTTCTCAGTGTCTTCTACAAACAACATTGTGTAAGCTTTACATTTAGTACATTTTTGCATCATGCTTTGCTTTTCATTACTTTTCGAAAAAGTCAATTAACAATATTATGTCATTCTTTATCTTCACTCATATTTTTTTATTGAAATAAACGCCAGTTCAGCTTTAAAATGGTCAATACAAACTTAATGTTTGCACCATATTTTTATTTCTTTTAGCTGACCATGAAGGGAATATAAAAGAAAGCGAAAACTGGGAAAAAAATTCCAGTATTTCGCCCTGAAGCTGAAGAATTTATAACATATGAAGGTATGTATGCTTTTTATTTTAGACATCAATACATTGACGGTGAATATAAACTTTAGCGCGCCAAATTCTCGAAGTCTGTTTCAAGATAGTAGGACAATCGAGATGTCAAAATCAATATTTTTATATTTTTGACGTTTTATTTTCAGGGTAATATCTTAAAAGGGTTCGGTTTGGTAAAGATCCTCGACTGTTTTAACATTTATTTAAACGGATTGCTTTCTGGAAAACAATTATTCGTTTCGCAAAAAACATTCCGCGTTTTTAAATAGTGCCAAATAAAACGTAAGCGATTTATATAACAATCATGAATAACTAATAAAATATGCATCTTTAATTAATAATAATCATCTAGAAAAAAACAAAAACAAAAAACAAAAAACAAAACAATAAAAAACAAAAACATTGCGACTTCGCAGTAACATCATTAGTTTTATTCCTTATTTTTTTTTAATGAAAGACAACTTCAAAGAAAGAAAAACAAGGTCGCTAATTATGTGAAAAATACTCTGTGCTTTTTATCAAATGTGTTTCGTAAGTTAAATTTAAAACGGATATTTAAGGAATTAATGGCTGACAAACTTATGAGTTATTTGAAGGCATTAATATTTAATTTCTTCAAAATCGTAATTATGTATTCAAAAGAACACATTTCTCAAAATAAGTACCAATATGTGCGTTGTGATGCATTGGATATCGGCTTGGAATGAGAAATCGGGGAGCCGAGTTCGAATTCCAGCTGAATTCATTGCATTCACTTACGCGCAAATACCCTTGGGAAAGGTATTAATCCGTCTCTTCCTTCCAGTTATGAATTAAATAACAGGACAGATTGGGTTCTATAGCCTTGGCTGGCAACCAGTCTACCGCAGAAAGCAATGGCAACCTACTGTGGGATAATCTTCTGCCCAGTCAGTCATGCCTCTTTCAAGACATGATCACCCAAGCGTGTATCACGTATAGCACTTAACTGACTGACTCTTTAGTTGATTTGGTCATATAAACATTCTGTACACTAGATTGGAAAATAAATTGAAACGTATATGTTGCTACTACTTTTAATAAAAGTCAACAAAAATGAGTAAATTAGAATTTTCCTAACACACTAACTGCTCCCATTCTATCAAGCACTCTTCCCATCTGCCCAACCCTCATCCTCGCTATCCTTACTCATCTGTCACCTTCCTCCTGACATTCCCTATGTCTAACCACTCCTTCTCTTTACCTTTCCCTATGTAGCCCCATGCGCAATAGTGGCAGTGGAATGCCTTGCTTGGGGTGAAATGATTAAAAAAAAAAAAAATGCTCCCGTGGAAATGGCAGACAAGCTTGAATATCGTCAGAATCTAATGCAGGAGTCTAAATTTTTAGATTTGTTTACATTATATATCATATTAGCAGATCATCACATGTAGATCAAATATGGAATTATCTTTAAAAAATAATATCCCGATAGATATGCGTGTAAACATATTTTGAACAATTCTATTGCATTTATATTTTTTAATCAATTAAGACAAAAATTACCCGAATAAAAATTCAACAAGTTTTGTATTCGTAATAACAAAGAATAGCAGGTGAAAATCGAACAACTCGTATTCCCTGAGATTCAATAGGTTGTTTCATAGAATCAATTTTAACAAGTCAGACTAATTAATTAAATATATACGGGTATTTTGAAATAAATAACTCCTTTTCCCGCCTTATTCTTATACTCTTCTTTCTTTTTCTTTCCTTCTTTCTTTATGCAGGCGCGTACACACGCACACATTTATCTGGTACACGAAACTCAAAGTTATATAACAAATGTTGAGGAACAACAAATGTATGTATATATATATATATATATATATATATATATATATATATATATATATATATATATATATGAATACAAATTGAAGAAAAATAGAAAAAAGTTTTATGTGTACAAAAACGAGCAATAACATAAAAGAACTTGTTTGAAATCCGAATAAAACAAATTCAAGAGCGAATTCAAAACTCAACGATTGGTTAACCTATAACAAAGGGAAATAACTTTCAGAGATAGAGTTATTCCCCTTGAATTTTTTATACGTTAAGTAAAAAAAGCTTCTTAACTTGATAGGAATCTTTTTCAATTCACTTAGGTATATTTTGTTTATTATTTTGTAATTTTTCTGATAAAAAACAAAAAAAAAACAAAAAAAACAAAACAAAAAAAACGATCACTCATCCACTGAACCTGTTTAACAATGAAACATTTTAATGGTATAATGTTTATGTAACTAAAATGTTTCAGAAAAATATTTGAAATCATCACTAAGATATAGATATCGTTACGGAAATGAGTTGCTTCTGTTGACTCTTGTAAATAGAACCGAAGTTATAGCTGGATCATTTGTAATAAATTTTAAGTTTATTTCAATGTTATAAATCGACAAATACAAAACCGCCTTAATGAACTGTAAATTTAAACAGCAAAAGGTGGAATGCTGGAGGTGGTTGACATTTAAAATTTAATCATACGAAGATAATTTCGAAGATTTGCTGATTCAAAAGAGAAAATAACAAAATTTATCGGCTGGATAATTGCTAATAATAATAATTCTTTCTTATTCCATGTTTAAACACACAGGGACGTTTTAAAATATGGATGTTAGTATTTATTCCTTAAAAGTTAATATCAATAGAATTAAAAACATTTTATGTTTTAGATTTACAATACTAATTTATAAGTTTTTACAATATCGTAAAAAATATCCGCAAATTTGGGTAATTTTAGAGTTTAAACTTTGTACTGACCATTTTTTAATACCTAATAATCCATATATATCACAATTTGTTTATGTCTCGATATAGGATTCTTTTGAGGAAATAAAGGAAACATGAATTGGAGCAGATAGACTAAACTATCGCCCGGTTCACACTCCACCCACGTCTATTGAACAGGTGTAGAGGCTCATCCCTTGTTCCCTGTTTAGGATGTGGTTTCCGGCTTTCTCTCTTCTAATCTTTTCACTCTTACGTAGCCCCCTGCACATCAGTGGCGTTACCGCCTTGCTTGGGGTGATATGATTAAAAAAAAAAAAATTAAATTTAACGTAGAAAATGTCATACTTTATTAAAATTTTAAATTATTCTTAACTTCTACATGAATGGATAATAATTTTGTAATTGCATTATAATATTATAACATTATAATAAGAAAACATTAACACTCATAAAATAATGGCATCATCTTTTATGGAATGATTAAGCTAATTCCTGAATGGT
>JBBBDQ010001507.1:1447500-1462500 GCA_037127315.1 Ascarosepion bandense
ATAAAAAATCCTTAACCAAGCTTGTATAAACAGTATATGTATAGGTAGGAGCGAATATATATATATATATATATATATATATATATATATATATATATATATAAGTGTGTGTGTGGTTTTAAGGTATGCTATATGCATGGATTAAAGTGCTCAATATTCGAGATAGATCGTATGTAAATATAAAAGTAGACATTGAAGTCAACACATAAAGACGACAGTCTTGTTTCATGCTAAATGTGACCGTCAGGTTTATCGTGTACAAGCACATGGCCTGACGATTGAATTTAGCATGAAACAGACTGACGCCTATGTGTTCTGATTTCAATATCCACTTATATATATATATATATATATATATATATATATAGCATTCATACACAGATTGTGCACACACATATAGATGAAGACACGTATATTTAGACACACATATACTTACGTAGAGGCATATATATGCATATATTTTTGTATAGATATACATATGTACATAAACAATTCTGATATATATATATATATATATATATATATATATATATATATATATGCCAGTTTGTGCACGATTTTTCAAGTTCCTTGTCATTAAGGCTGCTTTTATTTAATTTTCCTTTCTAAAGAAAAATCCCTGCATTTGTAAGTTTAGCTCGAGTTGAATTGCCATTTTTTAAATAACCACAAATTATAGTCCTTTATATTTGACTCCCTAATCGCCAGAAAAACAAATAGCTACTGCAAAAGTAGATAATTTTCATGTTGACGACACCAGCCATCTTCCAGGCTAATAGGTAATCGTTTTGTTTTTCTTTAAAGTTTTTTTTTTTTCATCTACAAGATAGATTAGTTGCCAGAACGGTGTAAAGTTTGTTTACATTTAATTTTGGGGAAAAAAAAAAGTGAAAACAATAAAAATAATATGCAAAGGAAAAAAGAAATACAAACAAAATAAAAATGATATAAACCTGTGAAGTAAACGCTTTCTCATCGGCAGCACACCAGTTGAAATAATAATGGCTTGACATGTATTTTAAAATGGCTGCTGATCTGTGTCACAAAAAAAAAAAAAAGAAAAAAGAAAAGCAAAAAAAAAAACATCCTTTTTTCATTTTCAATATTTCAAGACTATGAGAGTGAATTAAAAAATAAATCCAAGCATCATAAAAGAAAAAAAAATGCTTGACGAATATTTATTACAATGTTTGATGTTAACAACTTTAGTACGAAATGTGTATATGCGTATATCCTCTCTTGCCACACACACACACACACACACACACACACACACACACACACACACACACACACACAACTCTTCAATGAGAGTGATAAAAAAAAAGAAACATATTTGCTTGTGTAAGATAGTGAGAAATACAAAGGGCGAGATAAACAAACGAAAAGAAAATTTCAAAAATGAAGTTTTCCTGTTTTGGCTGGGTAATGTGCGTGTAAACATAACGATTATCGGCGACCCCCCGAAGTCAAATTCTAGCTAATCTATTGCGTTCATTTTCGCACACATGTCCTTGCATTCATCGCTTGTCTCAGCCCCACTCCACCCACCAGATATAACTAAAATATCAGCGTAGACTGGGCGATTTAGGTGTCACACAATGGCAAACAGTTTTAGAGAAGTAAAAAAAAATCTGGATTCAAAACCTTGGAAAAACTATTCCACTATATTTCTCAGGAAGTCAATTCAGAGATAATAACGACAACGAATCTGAGACATGATCACCTATCGCCTACGTCCTGAAGAAACATTTTATAATTAAAAAAAATGGAAGTTGAAGAAAGGTTTGGTAGATATTGCTGTTGGAAAAGAGTCGGAAATCTTGTCAAACCTGGTTGTAACTGGTTTCTGAAATTATATAAGTACCGTGGGGACATAGTTCAACATCAAATGGCCACAGTCTGTTTCAAACTCGAACGCAATCTTTAGATGACATGGAGATTGCCTTCATGCACGAAATAGTTTATCGACATTCGGTGTTAAACTGTGACCACGCTGCTTATATTTACATACGATCTAACCCGAATATTGAACATAGAAAAAAGTTTTCATTTCAAACTTAAAACGGACAATAATACGAACGCTATACTTTCAATATTTTCTTGAAAGCAACTCGCAATGTTCGAAAGTACCCGGCCGGATTTAAATGTTTTATTTCAGCAAATTCCTTTTTACATGCTTTTACACATGAAATACTCCATTTCATTAAATTACGACACCAGGATAAACTCACCCAAAAGCCCAGTAAATGTTCTTCGTCTGTCATATTTAATCAAAAATAATTAAATGAAGGATTGTCGCCTAAGTATATAGTTTAACACACACACACACACACACACACACACACACACACATGTAGAGGTAGTTCTACCTGATGAGACATTGTTTTTTCATTGTCAAAACAATATCTACACTTTTTAGTAGTTAATTACATGCTAGTAGCTAGTTGAATATATATATATATATATATATATATATATATATATATATATGTATCTAGATGGTGGTATGAAAGTAAGATATTCGTGCTCACGAGCACGCGCACACAAGCACACACACATATAACTATATTTGTAAACTTTTGAAAATTGTTTTTGCTGTTACTAAATATATGTTCGTAAGGTGATCGTTGTGAACAGATTGTTTTTGGGAATCGGCAGGTACACACGTCTACAGAAGCTAACAATGCCTGTCTATTCGTATATTTTTTATTCAGCGTTTTCATTAAATCAAAACTAATATTAGAATTTATGACCTAACGGGAAAACTGGCACACACACACACACACACACACACACACACAGAGTTTGTATCTATCGGGTTTTGTTAGTGTGTTCACGATATCGTATGTATATGAACTAATCTGCATGATTTTGTGGAGAGGTGTCTATCGATAATGAAAACACGTTCGATGACGAACCAACGCAAAACTTGAAATGGATAAAAATAAAAAAAACAAAAAACAATTCATACTTTCATCTTTGTTTCAGATGCATGTAGCTAGAGATCGGAATAATAATAATAATAATAATAATAATAATAATAATGATGCAGCGAACTGAGGACACTTGGTGCCATTTAATCACCAGTGCGAAACACTTAGTGAATAATAATAATAATAATAATAATAATAATAATAATAATAATAATAATAATAATAATTGTTATTATTATTTGATCTTCAGCGAAAATCTTCAGCTACCAGTGAATATTCAGCAAAACTCACTGAGTACATAGAACACACAAATTCACTTTCGTAGTCCTTGTGAAACAGAATTCTCTCCCTTCATTATTTTCTTCGTTTCTTTCAAACATTTATTTTTTTTTATATATTTTTTCCCTTTTTTTTTGTTTTTTTTTTGTTTTTTTTTTGTTTTTTTTGTTTACACGAAATTTAAATTTGACTTGTTAGTTCGTCTTTCGATTCACTTCCCTGCGTATTTATATCCGGTCCGAGAGAATCCAGATTGAAAAAAAAAAAAAAAAAAAAAATGGCAAGAAAAGGAAAAAAAAAAAAGAACATAAAAATGAATGTTACAATAATGAAGAGAATATTTGCGTGCTAAATATATATGTATACATTTTTTCAATAGAATGCTTTTTTGTTTTTAATTCACCCCCAGTTGTATATATATATATATGTGTGCATGTATGTAAGGGGTGATAATCACACCAGGTACGTATGAGAGATTGAATTACTTTGAGAAAACGGAATGAGAAACTTCGTTCAATGTCTGCTCCTTGACTCGAAACTGTGCCCACCGTGTTGTGAGAAGGCCACTTAAAGAGTCAACGTATGTGTCAGTTGAGCCACGTCACCCAATCCGAGTGTCTTTGTGTGTCTGCTTTTCTTCTTTGCTTTTTTTGGCGGTGTGAAGACATGTGTGTGGTCCGCGTGTTTCATCACGCATAAACGGCTGTACGATCTGAGAACTGAATTTATAAGTGTAAGGCATAGATTTTAATCCAAGTCTTATTGCTACCACAGATGCGTACATACATACATACATACATACATACATACATACATACATACATACATACATACATACATATGTACATAGATGAATGTATGTATTTGGAGAGACGCTCTATTTTTTTCTTTTTGTCTTTCTTTCTCTTTCAAATCTTCCTAATCATCTTTTTTGTCCACCTCATAATCACGCGACATTTGATGGTGAGAATTCGAAAATGAAAGAAAGCAAGAAAAGAAACAACAAACAAATAATTGCAATTATATAAAAGGAAAAAATAAAAAAGAATGAAAATGATATCGTTGCAATAAAATTGAACTTTTTTTGACGAGACCAATTTTATAGCATGAATGTGAGAGATAATTTTTAATTATTTATTTGGAACATTTTAAGAAAAATGTTTTCCCTATTTTTTTTTCTCTATTTCAGTCTCACTTCTAAAAATGGAAAGGAAAGAAACAAGACCTAACCACGTGATCAGCTTGTCTAAAAAAATCGCGGTAGACACTAAAAGTTGCCGTTTCTTTTGTCATTATTGTGATTTTTCAACATGTCATCTTCAGTATACTGTAGTTGCAACGCATATATATGCAGCCACAAACAGATGCAGGCTATCATGCACATAGTGCACGTCTTTCTTTCTCTTGAGCACCAGAGTGGAAAAATTAGAAAATGGAACTTATAATTCAGAATTATGAGTGAAAAAAGTTTGTGATTATTTAATTATTGTGTGTCGTTTCGTTTCAGTTTTACGTTTTATACATGCTTTTCTTTTAAATAAGTTTATTAAAGTCATCAACATCATAATTATTGTTTCAAAGCTTCGAAATAAAAATCGAAGAACTATGTGATTTTCGTTTTTATATTTTAATGTCATTAGTTTTTAGTTATAAGCCACATTTACTCACGCGGCAAATATAACCAACTTTAAATCAAAATGATTAAATTCTGCCTACCTAACGATGTTCCAGATTCTTTGTATGCCTAGCGCAAGGTAGAATTTTATTGAAAATCTAATGTTTCAATGAAGAAACTTGTTTTTATGTTGTTTTTTTTTCTGCCATTTTTAAAATGGCTACCGATCGCGGATTAGATTTACGGTGGTTTTTTATTTGCGAAATAAATGTTTAAATTATAAATTGCTCTAGGTATATAAAGAGTCTGGGAAAACAGTAAGGTATGCTAAATTCAATAATTTTGATTTAAAATAGATTATTTTTTATCGCGTGAGTAAACTAGATTTTTACTGCTTTTTTATACAAATACTTCCGTGATGCTGTTTTTAATTGTTTCTCCTTTGTATACAAATAACTTATTTTCTTTTTCAAACGTATGAAGGCATTGAGTTTTGATTTGTATGTTCAAATTTTAATCTTTTTGTATGGTTAAAAAAAAAAAACAAAAAAAAAACAAACTAAATTCTATGTTAAAATGAACTTAATATATACATAAGTGCAAACTAGGGATTTATGTGTATAGCATTTTTTTTAGTTCTTTTTTTTTAAACCTTATATTTTTGGCGCATTTTGATCTAATATTTCTAAAATGTTTTTCACATCTTTGGTGTGGGGTCATTTGGCTCTGATTTACTTCAAGACTTAATCATACACCCTCACTATTTTATGTGAATATGTGAAGGGATATTGTTGTATGCGCATAAAATCTTCGCGTTAAGAGACACGATTCCATAAACTTTCATATTTCTTTTTTGTCTTCATCTTTCATTCCTATCTCTTAACGAATTTGCGAAGTCCCATGTCTGGAGTAAGTTGTTTTAATGTGAATATTTGTAAATAATTTTTAGTGAAAAGCTCCATTATTTTCATATATATATATATATATATATATATATATATATATATATATATATATATATATAATGCGTGTATATATATATATATATATATATATATACGAATGTTTGAATGTATGTATGTATGTATGTGACGGTGTGCTGCAGGACTTCATTTGTTAATAGATTGTTTTTTCTCTCTTTCTTTTTTTTTCTATCGAATTCATCGTTAATTTCTTTATAAAAAATCTTTATCAGTAAATTTAAATCAGTTTCAGACAGTTTGCCTTTATTTCCGCATTCTCTTTTCATATCGCTTATCTTCTTAATCCTGATTGGCGAAAGAATCCACATGGATAATCTGAGAAATGGCTTCGATTTGTTCATTACAGATTGGCCAATACCACGCATGCACTCAAGCGCGCGCGGACACACACACACACACACACACACACACACACACACACACACACACACACACCTTTCTCATAAAAACCAGTAAATGTGCAATGTGCATACAATAACACAATTTACCGGTGAAGACGAAAGTCTACATCACATACTCACACTTGCAAACTATGAATGTTTGTTGGGCCGTTAAATTCTGTTTTATAGAAAAATAATCCGTTAAAATGGAACCGACAGCCGATGACAAATTCAGGTTGTTTTTTTTTTGTATTAATGTCGTTTTTTTTCGCATTTTTCTTTAAGTCTTGGATATTCTTTCTTTCTCAGAAGTAGACGGTGATCTCTGGTCTTTCATCCATCAAACAGTTGTCATAGATATTCGGTACCTACAAAGACAAAAAACGAAAGAAGACGGTCAAACACCTGTATTAAGAGGCATATCCTCTATTGACAATACACATTTTAGCAAAGTTTTATTAGCTAATTCTCATTCAGAGACAAACCAAATACGTCTTTCATATTTAATTTCATGAAAATGTGAAATAATTGTTCTAAGGATTTATTTAAATGAATATATTCATTTTTTGTTGTTTTTATGACGGCCGATATAATCCCCGACCTTCGCAGTATTGTCTTAAGTTCTGAGATAAATCGTTATCAATATTCTGATATTTACAAAACTTATTTCCCAAAGACAAATAAGAAAAAATAAAAATTAAAAAGCCTGTGTTACGTCAGTTTTGTAGGTAGGGCCTGCCTGACCGTCTATAATATAAAGATAGGAATTCGTATTTACTATCCTCATCTTTGTTGTTTTGACCACTGAATTTCGTCTGCTGGTTTCTCTGGGCTTCCTGGTATTGTTTAATATTCTGAGCAGAAATATTACTACTTTTTATAGAATGACTAAGATTCAGTCAGTCAGGTAAATATCATACGTGGTACACCCTTGGACGATCATGTCTCTTTCGATCCATGACAGACTGGACAGAATATTTTCCCGCAGTAGGTTGTCATTACTTTCTGTGGTACACTGATTGCCAACCAAGGCTATAGAACCCAATATGTCCTGCTATTTAACCCATAGCTTGAGGGAGAAGATATGGATTAATATCTTTCCCAAGGGTATTTGCGTGCAAGTGAATGCAACGAATTCAACTGAAGTTGTAACTCGGTTCTCTGATTTCTCGTTCCGAGCCGATATCCACTAATCCGACATTACCATCCTAAAATCTGTCGTTTGATTTTTTAACCCTCACTAGAGCAAATAATTTTCACGATCACCTGAATCTTTGAGGTGGCTCTGCGATTTGTTTTAATGTGATTAACAATGAAAACTGACAATAAAACAGTTCCGGACAGGATCACTGAACGCAATAGACACCTAGAGAAGGATGACGAACGCATCAGTAGTATTTAAACCAACAAAGATGTGGACAGTTTGAATACATTCAAAGAATAATAACAGTACTTAACCAGTACTTTAGTCAATACTAGTAAACCGAGGGAACGCACAGGAAAGCACAAAGATAAGGATATTAATTTTGAGTAATTCCTTGAATAATGACAATTCTTCGTTTGGGAAATTCAGTTTAATAAAATAATACTGCGAAAAGGTCGTGAGAATATATTTAAAATATTTTGGACATAATGCAAACAGATGTCAAATATGTTGATTGAGTCGAGTGTTTTCGTAATCGAATAAAAATCTTCGTAAATGTTTTTTTTTCAATTTTACTCTCTACCGGAAATAAATACGACGTAAGTATTCATCAATATCTGATGGTCGGCGGAAGAAATTTTGCGAATTCTTTTTTCTGCTAAAACTTTTTGCCATCACTAATAGCCGGTATTTTGGTCCGAAAATTGCTACGTGATTTGTTGCCACTTCAAGGAGTTATCACGTGACATGTTATCGTGACGCTTCCCTTGAACGCCGTCTGCAACAAAATTGGTACATCTTCTCTCTTTCTTTCTGATTGTTTTTTTTTTTTTTCAAGAGGTGACATCAAGTGGAAATATTTTAAGATGTTCTATAATTTTCTTCTTGCAAAGGAAGCAAAAGGCGGAAAAGGAAACTTCTGCAAATGCAAGAAAGCCGAAGAACCTATCGACCGAAACGTTGTGATAAAAATCTATCTAAACTTATTTATAAATGGAACTTTGTCTGTGTGTGTCTGTGTCTGTGTGTGTGTCCGTTACCTATAGACTCCAAAACTGAACCGATTTTCTTGAAAATTTAGTTTTAAAAACCTTTTCGAAATAGAATTGTGAAAGTGAAATTAGCGTCCGAGTTCAAAGGCCGAGGCCTTTATTTTCGTAGAAAGTTATGGATTCAACTCTTCTCTTACCGTCTAGGGTTTAATAGCAGTGCAAACTGTTTCCCTAGCCTTGGTTGTTAACCAATGTAAAAGGAATTCAAAACCAGTCAGTCAGTTAAGTGACATACGTGATACACGCTTGGGCGATCATGTCTCCAATGAAGGTTATTCCGCAGTAGGTTGACATTACTTTCTGTGGTAGACTGGTTGCCCTCCAAAGCTATAGAACTTAATCAGTTCTATTATTTAACACATAACTGGGGAAAGAGACGGATTAATACGGGTATTTGTACGTAAGTGAATGCAAGGAATTAAACTGGAATTCGAACTCGGCTCTCCGATTTCTCGTTTCGAGCCGATATCTACTGCACCACAACGCATATCTGTTGGCGTAAAAACGTGCTTGCTAAAGAAACGACCGCAGCAACAACTATTGTGGTGAAGCTATGTCCTCCAAAATGGAAAAAATTAGTTAATTTACTTGTAAAATTTGATATAATTATTACTAGGTACTGACTAGACTAGGCGTTGTTTAATTTCGGTGATCTTATGAGAACCGGTATTTCAACGTGACATGGCTGTAAGTTTTATCGTTTAAAGAATTCATAACTTATTCGCATTTGTACGTTCACAATTCTTAAGTTTCGATTTTTATTTCAAAAGAAACAAAAAATAAAACAAATTGAAATAACTTAAATATATAAAAAAAATTAATTTTGTCATTTTATGTTATATAATTTTAGGTACATTAACTGACAGCATTATTATGTACATTATATATATTGCGAAGTCATATGCAATTCACATGTAAAATGCGTACACACACATGCACACTCACATATTTTACATACTTAATTTACATGATATAGATTCACAACATATTACACACATGAAGTACTTTAAATATATAATATGGGTTCATAGATTTTCATATATATATATATATATATATATATATTAATACAGGTTTCATTGAATAATATAGACAAGTTCTGTCTATTTATTTTGTGTCAGATTCGTTCGTATGATTTGATTAGCTTGATAGTGTTGTCATGGAAAGACGACAAGAAATCGCAATAATTGTTGATTTTTTTATCAGGAACTTGTCTATATTATTCAATGAAACTGTATTAATGAAAAAATGCTACCAAAATACACACACAATATATATATATATATATATATATATATATATATATATATATATATATATGCATGTGTTCATTCACACAGTTACGCATATTGATAAACACATACTTATGTATATACGGGCTTATGCATTTAACATTTAAACCACATAAAAAATATTTAACACACATAGAAAATGGAGATTTATTTGATAACAGGAAACAGACTTTGTATAAGTTTGTCATATTTACATGATATTTTAAAACCATGCAGTAAAATATATGAATGGCGATTACTGAATAAAAAACAAAAAACAAAACAAAACAAGATAGCAACCTTATCCGAAAACATGCATAAAAGATAAAAGCCAAATTTAAATGCAAAAATGAAACATGCAATAAATCCGCACGTTCGACATGAATGTATCATGTCGCTCAACAGGAAATTGCCGACTTGAATTTATACAGTTCATCTTTTTACGGTCGCCAACTTTTCTGCCGCTGCAGTCTCTAAACATCTTCAGATGCCTGTCGTCTTCGGTAACGTTCGTAAAATTTTGAACTGAATCCTTAGTTTAATCCGTGGGGTCGAGTGTTTTCATATTCATGTCTGGGCCAGACATATCTTATAGAATATGATACTAGTATAACGCGAATCGTTGAGAACTATAAAATCTGGTTACGAAAAATCGGTTTTCAAGAAGTTTAACGTTTAAACGTAGTGTTCTACTTCATCGAACTTTTACAGTTGCTCTTTGTATGTATACAAACTCCATTCTAACGCAATAGTCAAGTTATCGTATTATAACCGACAACCACCCAAAAAATGTCGGAGTTTATAACTGTTCAAATTAGTCCATCAGTATAAAATAATAAATCAATATAAAACAATTTCTTATTGCAGAAATTTAGAGGAAATTTTCATGTGTCATTTTTAAGGCAGAAATTCGTCAGTTCCCATTCGAAAGGATACTTCATTCACGGAGTGTAAACTCATTGACATTCACTCCTTCAGTTGTCTAGCTGCGTAATAAGTTATAGATTTAGGATAAATTGACAGAATGAAAAAATATTTTCATATTCAACAGATGCTTCTTTGGTAATGACATTTTAAGGACATGCAATAAAAATAATTGATTATTTGATGGTTTTATTTTACTGGATCTATAACAAACAATTTATTATTTCGAAATAAAATGTCGATTAAGATGTTATCGCTTTCGAGAAAGTAATATCGAAATTAAAAGAAAAATCGGCAATTTCATATTGAACAATTTGATATAAAATCATCGGTGGCTTTTGTTTTTGGTTTCGTTTAAGCTTCGTTCACAAAATTTTGTCAACTTCGTAAGGAAAAAAATTGAAATGGATCTTGAAGTTGAATGTGTCTACCTTCCATGTTGATCTCAACGTCGGATACGTTTTATTGTTTCTAATGTATATACATTTATAAAGTGTGTGTATGTTTGTGTGTGTGTCTGTGTGTATATTATATATATATATGTATATCTTTATATATATATATATAGAGAGAGAGAGGAAAATTTCTTGCAAAATTAGGAAAACAAGATTGCCGACATAACTAATTATCTGAAGATATAAACAATCATTAACATATTAAAAAACTCTAACGACCAAGTATTATTTTTGGTGTAACGTTTAATAGACGTAAAGGTATCACCAGAGGGAGACGTGGAAGGCGATGGTCGCCTACGTTCTAAAAGAACAAGGCACATAGAAGAAGAAGAAGAAGAAGAAGAAGAAGAAGAAGAAGAAGAAGAAGAAGAAGAAGAAAAGATGTGTGTGTGTGTGTGTGTGCGTGTGTGTGTGTGTGCGCGGCGTGTGTGTGTAGAAAGATAGAAAAAATTGTCGGTTAAGTCAACTTTATAAGATCACAACGAAGTGCTTATTCTTGTGAGCTGGAAAAAGAAAGCGTAGAATTTTTTTTCTAATTGAAATATCAAGATGAATATCACACACACACACACACACACACACACACACACACACACACACACACACACACACACACACACGCACACACGCACACACACACACAATACCAATAAAAATGAAATGGAAAAAAAACGATGATTGAAAGATCGAAGCGTTAGTTGTTTGCAAAACAAATTTCAACTTCACAGCTGAAAATAAACAATTTATAGACTGGCCAACCAAACACAAAATGTGGCCCTTTATTTTTAGGAATCAGGATTGGATTTTAGAAAGCAGAAAACAAAGTTAGTTGGTTTATCTACATTTTATCTACTTTTTTCCAGGTTCTGTCTTTTGTCTTACATTTCCGGGTTCCATATTTATGTAAATTGCAAGAATCCACTAAGGCTTGACTGTTTCCTGTGGACATAAGAATTATAAATCGAAATCTTCGTCATTTTAAAATACATGTTTTTAAAATTCTGTATTTGTATGGGCATAAGTTACATTTTTAAGAAATGTAGTTTCATCCAAAAATAGATTAAAGAAACCCAATGACAGCACGAATTTGCCAAATTGGAAAGGGGTCTGCTTTTCTTGACTATGTTCAACAATGTTTGTTTTTATCTGAATTCGAATACCAACCAATAGCACTAACAAGAATGAGGCAGTTATTTCAACTAGTAAGTAATATGTATATATATATATATATATATATATATATATATATATATATATATATATATATATATATATATGTATAGGGTGTTCATAAAGTTCAGGTGCACTTAAAAAATATAACTTTATTTGTATTTGTGATAGAAATAATCTGTAAAAAATGTTAGAAAGTTTAATGTACCTAGTTTTAAGTATAGTTATTGAATAATTCTTTACCACCAAATTTGCAACAATTTTTAGATAAGTAAAAAAATATTTTCTTTCTTCTCAATTTGATCCATGGCTTAAACTGACATGTGAAAATAATTGTGGATGCAACCAAACCTAGTTCATTAGAATATTTAAAAGCTAAAATATATAACTAATGTGATTTCAGGCATTACCGTAAATCAGTTGGCCAATGTTTTCCGTGAACTGCAAAATCGTATTACCCTTTGTATTGCTAATGATGGATGACATGTGGAAACTTAAATAAAATTTCAATAAAACCTTAAAAAATATAGATTTACTTCTTTCTAATCATTTTTACAAATTATTTCTATCGCAAATACAAATAAAGTTATAAAATTTTAAAAGTGCACACGAACTTTATGGGCAACCTATATATATATATATATATATATATATATATATATATATATATATATATATATATATAACGATTTTTACCCACAGAAATTACTAATGGCTTTAAAAAGAACAGACGTCATATTATTTAAACCCGAGGAACCTTTCGGCCAACTCTTATCAAGGGTTCTCAGTGGCTTTAATTTTAAGGGAATTAAGGAAAAGGACAAGGCAAAATAAATTACTTACAATGCTGGGAGACGATGGAACTCGTTTAAAAATAAATTTATTGAAAAAAAAACAAACAAACACATAAAATGTAAGGGGGGTGTACTCATGTAATTCCACAAGAGTGTTTAAAAGTGAAAAAATGTTACACTCACAGACTCACCAGCAATTGGAAGGAGCGTAAAAACCGCTCTTTCTGTCTGCACAGGCTCGGCTGTTGAATTTTCAAGCAAATTGCTTCCAAAATACGTAGATGGTGTGTAGACCGAGCGCTGTGCAAGACAGTAAACCAGCTGTCCTCATATGCCGAGGCACAAACTTGATTGTCCAAAAGATGTCGGCCAATAGCGGAATCCAGAACAGATTGTGTTGTTCTTATAGGTCTGAGAGAGCCACTGGAACGTATATTAGCGGGAACGTGTTGTGAAACCCGCGTCTCCAATCTCAGATCGGTACGTCCTATGTATGCCGCATCACAACAGCATTTAAATTTGTAAACAATGGAACTTTTTCGAAAATAGGACAACCTATCTTTACTGAAGGAAGGATATATATATATATATATATATATATATATATATATAGTCATGTGTGTGTGTGTGTGTGTATGCGTGTGCTCACTTTAAACATTTAAACGCTTTTTTAGTGGATGCCCACATTTGAGTTGACGCTCCGTTTATTTTAAGCATTATATCTATTTTCGTCTATCGACCTGAATATTCAAGAAACATTGTCAAAAAATATGCACGAAGGGCGTCGTCGATCAGGCAAGGCTGAATAGAAACTTTAATAGATTTTCCCATGTTTATATATATATATATATATATATGTCTGATTAAATAAATTGCACACAATGTGACTGCTTATTTTTAATAAAAATAGAGATGATCTCGAAAGAAGTTTGAAAGTACTTGGAAACATTGAGAAATGAATGATAATAAAATCTATCAACGTTACAGCTCATTTATGACATTTTTCAATTATAATACGCGCAAGATTATCCGTGAGTATGGACAGATTTTATTAAAAAAAAGCAGATACAATGTTTGCAATTTATTTAATCTGACATATCTAAAAGAAAATTTACTGCCTAAATACACAAATTATATATATATATATATTGTTTATTTAGGTATTAAATGTTATTTAAAGCAAATACTATTAAAAACGATAGAAATTTATTGATCGACTTTTTCATATTCCTAATAATCATTCTCAGACCGGAAATTCTGGCAGAAATTGTCCGAAAGAATGATTAATTTTCTTAAGTCATCATCAAGGTAAGTTGAGAGAGTTTCGTCAGTTTAGTAAATGATTAATTCTTTTGAGTCTCACCTTTATTCCCAATGTCTTCAAACCAAAAATCTGAGCAATTCAAAAAGGCCTCTTAAATGACTGTTATCAGAGTTTGGCTTCCCATGCTTAACGATAATAGAGGATAAGTGAAAACTGGCTGCAGAAATATTGTTCTTGATTTTTGGCTTAAACATTTTTTTGAAATTATTGCATTGTTGTTCCGGTTCCATTAATTATATCCCAAGAATTTCATTGCTTTCTTCATTCATCATTGAGCATAAATTTTTATAATTGCTTTCAAAATGGCGCTTAGTGAGCGTGCAAGAATTGATTCTTTGCATATTTAGCAAAGGGCTTTACTTTGCTCAATAAAACCATACTTTTCATTTCATCTCTTCCTGAAGAAGCCCCCCCCCCCATTTACTACCTTCTCGAGTTTATTTTTCGTTTCTTCGTGGACATTGTTACAAGGTATTTTTGCAGTCTTAAAGGAACTATCACAAATGAATTTAGAATAGTCTCAAATGTTAAATTATCCGAGAAGAGTTTTAAAAATAGATGGAAAAAATGCCAAAATAGACAAAACGTTCAGACACAACAGTACAAAACGTTATAAAACTGACGGAATATGAGTGTTTAGCTATACACAAAACGCGATCAAAACTTGAAAAAT
>JBBBDQ010001507.1:1467500-1472500 GCA_037127315.1 Ascarosepion bandense
TCGCCCATCTCTCAAATGAATTCGTACTTATCATTACTTATTTATCATTTTTCCTTACCGTCCTCAAAAGTCAATCAAGCTAAATCAAATTTACATGCTATCATTTAAAAAAAGTAATTTCAATTATCATCGTCCACCAAAATAATAGCACAGTGGCAAAATCTTTTAGTTTTTGACAACAAAGTTAATGGTTTTAACTCTAGAAAATAATGTGAGCAGATATTTGTGAACATTTGAACAGATTTGTTTCCTCAAGACGGTCATAAAACAAACATTTATTTGAATAAAAATTATTGAAAAAGGAAGAAATAAAAAAAATTGAAAATTCGTTTATGATAATTTTTGATATTTGTCTATACTTCTAAGATGAGGCAGTAATTACATTATTTACACTGTTTATACTGTTGTCCTTATCTTTCTTACTATGTTTACGACGTTTTGACCGCTACACGCTCCGGCCTTCTTCAGGTGCTAGGAATTTTGAATCGAACCCTTTATTTCGATCACCCGGGTATATCATTGGCGTTGGTTAGTTCCAGTGATTTGACCCAGAGAATTATGAGATTAATACATGGCTACAGCAGGGCTGAACAAATAACTTAGAGATTTGAGCTAAAGGAAGATAACTACATGGCATCCAGAAGTGTAAATAATATAATATTTTTTACAAGGCTCGAGAATCACTTAAGGTAGAGAGTTACTGTTAAAATGGTAACGATGGATGTGGTTTGATATGAATGAAAGAGAAGATAGAAGGTAGTAAAGATTATGAAATTAAGAAGGATAGATAACGATTTGACTTTATGAGGTTAACATTGTAGTGGAAGCATACACGCGGGAGTCTGTTCAATACAGTTTTCTTTGGGAAAAAAGCAGTTTGAGTGCCCTTGCAACTGTGATACGGAGAAAATGTGGGAAAATTTGACTTTGTTATGATATACTACTCGAATAGCTAAAATTATTTTATAAATAATTAAGCGAAATGTTAGTGGGGCGACACTTTGATCTTAAGCAGGGAGCACAGATACAATCGGATAATGTATTCCCCGCTTCCATAAGATAGGACTTCTCACCAGGTCGGTTTAATGTGGAGCGCCCATGCGCGTACAAAGGACAAAAATTGACCAATTGAGTTAAACAGCAGGGCCGACTGGGCTCTTTAGTCTTGGTTGGTAACTAGTCTAGGAGAAAGAAAACTGAATTAAAAACTGTATGTAACTCTGGCGAAGCACATATTATGCAGTTAATAAATGGATCGTGGGGTTTAAAATAGCTCTATGATTCCGACCGTGGTCGACGTCATCCATTTTTATGCTCATAAAGTAGAGGCTTAATTTTCTATCTCTTTTTTAATGCCATATCCTTTCGGGGCGTAAGCGATTGTAACGATCCATACATTTCTATTTTATTATCTCTGAATTGCCATGAATTCTTGTGAAATATAGTGGAATGGTTTCCTATTCTCTCACCATGATTTTGAATTCAGCATTTTTTCTTCAACCCAAGACTAGAAAACGCTCGACTTTGCTATTTAACCGATAACGGGAAGTGGGGGGGGGGGACCGAGTTGGAAGCAATTTGCTTAAAAACTGAAATTTTTTTTTTAATCGTTTCACCCCGAGCAAGGCATTCCACTGCCACTATTGCGCAGGGGATTACATAGGGGGGGAAAGTGATGAGAAAGAGTGGTTAGATATAGGAAATGTTAGAAGGAGGGAGATAGAAAGGATACCGAGAATGAGGGTTGGTTAGATGGTGAGAGTGTTTGAGAGAATAGATGCAAGTTAGTGTGATAGGAGGTGTCTATTGACCTTACATTTAAACTCCTGGAGATTGTAGCTGTCGGGGAAGCAGGCATGTGGAAGGGAATTCCACAGGCGGTAAGCGCAAGAAAAGAAGCTGTTGGAGTAGAAATTACGGTTACATCTTATCTGTTTTACTGTAAAAGGGTGGGACCTAGTTGCTAATCTAATATCTCGTGTAAATTCGTACCTAGGGGGCACCAATGATGTGAAAAACTTAACAAAACATACAATCACTTTTCATAGTAAGCTGGAATTAATACAAGTCTACTGTACATGAAATGGAGGGTTCCATTTCTGTTGTTACTAATCAATAAACCGATTTAGTGCTGGGTATAGATAAAAAGAGGCTATTTCATTCGTGACGCCCCAGATTCACACGGCTAGATTAGGATGCAAGTGTTTTTTAAATAATTCTAGTAAAGTCAGGGATGATGACACGTGTTTAAAATTATCTATTCTTTCTCTTTTTCTTAACATTTAACGTTTTCTTGATAAATGCCGTAGTAATGCTGGTAGTGAATGTTAAAATGAACACTGTAAAAATCTTTTGTTGTAAACAGATTTCGTGTGTAGTCCTCAACAGCATATGTAAGAAAGAATTATAACAGATTAAAGATATTATAAACTGTTGTAGAGTGGCTGACACCCCTGCAGCACTCTCAATTATGGAATAGCCCATGGATGAAATGGTTTATTTAAGTAAAGAATAGTACCATTCAAGGTGTAATATTCGAGTGTCATTCAAGTAATATTCGGATTGATTATTTCGGCGACTATTGCGATCTAAATCCATCCTCTCTGTGTCATAAGTTCTGTCTTGTCTGTTATTGTAACTATTGCACTGTTCTGTGTATATCCGTTTAGCACCCGATATTAATAATAACGCAGCGCGCTTTCTCTGTGTATCGCATCCATCTCGGCGATACAACAGAAATTCTAGCTGGAAGGCCAAAGCGTTAGATTTTGAGTCAGTTTTAACCTACCAAGGTGTTTTGGAGTAGTTTTCCGCACTGAAGGTTATAATCGGGATCTGTCGGTTGCTAATCGACTTAACGTACCCAAAATGTTAGGAACTTGGTAATCTTCCACTGAAAGCTGACTCCTTAGTATTCGGCTAACTGCTGACTAATATCAACTGCCTAGTAGTTCTACTGAACTCCAATAGAACTCTAAAGAACTCCTATGAACTCGTATTTATTTTTGTAAATTTACAAAAAATGTGGCACGAGGCCAAAAATGGGGATGGAGAAGGCTGGTCTTCATCTGTCCTAGTTTAACTTAGTTATTAACTTTCGTCGACCCTGACACACTTATAATAAACCTTACACCATAATACCTCATTCTTACCATTCTTACCACGTTCACCATAATACCTCAGCTGCTCTATGTTGTCCTACTAGAACTCCTATGAACTTCCCAAGAACTTTCTGTTAACTCTCATAAATATAGGAGGGAGAGTCCATTATCTGAGGAATAGGTGTGTTTCACCATAACACAAGACTATACATTAATCTAACCCCTCAGATTTCCTAGATATTAACATAATTTAAAGACTAATATGTGAGTACTTTTTAATAATAAAAGACTTAATATATACCAGCATTTCTTTAACAAAATGATAAAAATGGTGTAGTATGGGATTCATGCCGGGAAATAACATACGATATGACTCGAATATCTATAGAAGGTTTGTTATAAAAGAAGATGATCTATGCCGACCTCCAATATATACTAAGACACTCCAGATGATGTCAAAATAAACTTTACTGTCAGTGTCACACCAAAGCATCAGAGAAACCAGGTAAATCAGTGGGTTAACCTGGAAGGTAACCCTCTAGCTCCCAAGTGCGGATACGCACCATACAAGTGGCCAGTCGTATCCCCCGGCACTTAAACCGGTGTTCGACACGACTGCATTTTGGATGTGCAGTGGGACAAACAGACAGTAGGAATATATATAAGCGCCCAGCAAAGAGGGACAAGACAGTTTTTCACATTTTCGCGAGAGGGAGATCCACGTACAAAGAAACCCCTTAAAGCCACACACACACTCGCCGATGTTAACTAACGTATGAGTGATTTAGTTTCGTATTATTCTGTACAAAGATAACATGCCGCTAGCAAATGTTATATAAGTCATAGGAACGGTGAAACAGCGTGACTAATTTGCTAGTATATATTCTAAATAAGTCTTTCTTTTTCAAAGGACAAATCAGTTATCGTTCAATTTTTCTGAAGTCTTCGCCTCGTTTCTTTTTATCGGATTATGCTAAATGATTCTTACAGGTGTGCTGGAGAAATCAAATCAAAATGACAACTTTTTCGAATTTTTTAAATTCAATAATAACGGAACGTGATTAAAAACGGAAGCAAAAAAAAAAAAAAGAACATAAGAAAGAAAAACAGAACTTAATTTTTGTAACTTTTCTAAGTCCGTGTTAAATTCATAACTTTTAAATCTGCGACAAATTGAGTTGATATTCGCAGATGTGCTCAGTTACGCACAACAAAGTGTTTCAACGTTATTTTATAAATGAATGACAGAGAAGATATATATTGAGGTTCTTTTTTGAGCGACTTACGAAATGTATTTATCTCTTAGTCATAAAAGAGAAAATATAATTTTCATAACTTCAAGTAATTATTTGACAAAAAACAAAACAAAAAAAAACAAAGAGAAAAAAAAAGAAAAAAAAAAGAAACTCGTGGCCGAATGATCTAATGTAAGCCAGATAAGACGTTAATTCTACATATAAAGGAAAATGCAGGTTCGAATTCTGTTTTAAAGCATATTTTCTTTAAGTTTTCTGCGGTAGACGAAACAAACATTGTACGGGGCGTTCTACACAAATACACGTATTAAGTAATATATATATATACTAGAAATACCCGTGAAAATTTGCCTGTTTGAACTTTCTGATGAATCTTAATTCCTCATTAAATGATTCAATAAACTCATGGCATGTTATAAGGCAAGAAAGTATCCGTAGAAATACCCTATTTTATTGTTAAAGATAAAGATTTGCTTAACAACTTTAATAAAATATTGCAATAACTACCATTAATATGGATCTTGGTATATTATTTAAAGAAGACAATATATATATTAAAGTCTATTTTTTTTTATAGCGATACAATATGCATATACAT
Organism: Ascarosepion bandense; assembly: GCA_037127315.1. Taxonomy (NCBI): domain Eukaryota; kingdom Metazoa; phylum Mollusca; class Cephalopoda; order Sepiida; family Sepiidae; genus Ascarosepion; species Ascarosepion bandense. Next base: position 1,472,456 of record JBBBDQ010001507.1, read on the forward strand.
ACATATATATATACATACGTACATACTATATATATCTTAATGTCT
>JBBBDQ010001507.1:1477500-1637288 GCA_037127315.1 Ascarosepion bandense
TCTTCTCGGCATTAATTTCTGTAAAATTGATTTTGTTTCTTGAAACTCTCCTTTCGCATATGAGGACATTTTTCATCGCGAGATTTGAGATAAATGATTAATTAATTCACCTATTAAAACTCTTCTGATTTGCATATTTGATTGGAACTAATGAATGTCGGCCATAATGATTTTTTGTTCTAAGACAAATATGAAATAAAAAATAAAACAAAAACACCCCTCTGATTATGATAAAATACGTTACTAAACACCTTACTATTTTTTTCTATCTTTTCAATATTTCTATAAATGGGTAGGTGAAAGACATTAAGATTATTTGCACATATAAATCTACCATCCGCCCATTCATTGAATACTGCTGTCATATCTGGTCGGGTGCTCCTGCTATCCACCTATGTGTCCTTGTCAAACTCCAACGGAGAATCTGTAATGTGATAGATCCCGACTTGGCAGCTCAGGTACAGTCACGTTCTCACCGGCTCAATGTGGCTTCCCTATGTCTCTTCTACAAATACTTTCACGGCTTCTGCTCTGATGAACTTAGCTCACTGGTGCCCCTTATACATAAATTTACTCGACTCACAAGATTAGCAACTAGACCTCCCTTTTTACTGTGAAACCAATAAATTGTAAACGCAAATTCTATTCCATCAGCTTCTTTTCTTGCACTTCCTCCCTGTGGAATTCCCTTCCATTTACTTGCTTCCCCGACAGCTACAATCTCTAAGAATTTAAATGTAAAGTCAGTAGTCATCTTTTATCTCATTAACCTGCATCCTCTCTCTCGTGCTTGCTTCTCCATCCACTCCACTCACATCAGTATTCTCATCCTTCTCTTACCTACTTCTTGCTACTCCCTATAACCTCTTTCTCATAACTTTTCTCCTATGTAACCCCCTGCAAAACAGTGGCAGTAAAATTTGGGCTATATGATTATAAAAAATTATTTAGAAGAAAGAGAGGAATGAAATAAAGACATACGGAGAGGGGGAAGAAATAGCTTTGGGTAGAGAGAAGGACGTGAAAAGATAGCGAGAAAACATAAGGGGTTAAATGTGAATAAGAGAAGCGAGTGAGAAGTAAATACGAAAAACTACCCCCCCCCCCCAAAAAAAAACAAGCATGCTGAAAAAATAGAAAACTGAAATAATTGTTATTTTTTAACTTGTTAGTAAAACAAGTAAAAATAAATAACAATTATCTCAGTTTTTCTTTACTAGCGTTCTGTGAGATGAATTTATATTTAACTAGAAAGACCGCTAAAAAATTCACGGTTTTTATATTTAAATTTTCTGATAAATCTTAATTCTTTACTCTGAAGTTAATGACCGAATAATCTCACGGCGAGGTCTATGACAATTCGTTGAAAGTCTCCCATATCGCAACGTTAAATATTTGAGCTTAACAACTTTAATAAAATATTGCTATAACAATATTTCTTTCCTCGCACTTCCCGACTGTGGAATTCCCTTCCACATGATTGCTTCCCCGACGGCTACAATCTCCAGGAGTTTAAATGTAAGGTCAATAGACACCTCCTAACACACTAACCTGCTCCCATTCTATCAAGCACTCTTCCCATCTGCCCAACCCTCATCCTCGGTATCCTTACTCATCTGTCACCTTCCTCCTGACATTCCCTATGTCTAACCACGCCTTCTCTTTACCTTCCCCTATGTAGCCCCATGCGCAATAGTGGCAGTGGAATGCCTTGCTTGGGGTGAGATGATTAAAAAAAAAAGTCATAAGTACGATTTCACTTCGACGTGACGTAAATATCTCGTTAAAACAATTATGTGTAAGTGAGTTTGATCCTTATTGGGCACGTGTACTTTTCGTCAGTCAGTCAGTTAAGTGCCATACGCGTGATACAGGCTCTCGGTGGGCGACCGATATAGAGAACACCGGATCAAAAAGTAATTTTTCCCACAAACGCTGATACTGGTTTGAACCCTAAGATGTTTGAACCACAAAGGCTGATACTGGTTTGAACCCTAAGATGTTTGAACCACAAAGGCTGATACTGGTTTGAACCCTAAGATGTTTGAACCACAGAGAGCACATCTCTATTAAGATTTTTTGAGTGCGCTGGCCAGCAGACGCAATGAGTCTATCTCATCCCATCAGCTATGGGTTAAATAGTAGAACTTGTATCGAGATAATCGTTGTTATTCTAAAAAAAATTGTTAATGTAATATTCACTAGCAAAAAAATTATTCATACAATCATAAAAATAGGTTTCAGTTTTAAACAACCAATAAAGGGTTGATAAGCCGTAAAAACAAATCAATCTATCTATGATTAAATTGTCCAGAATTCATTACTATCCAGAAAATACGGGCATTTACACAGTATGATTTTTCTCAGATGTATCTCTGTCCTCGGACAGAGCTAAAACTGAGCCGCACTCTTCGGGGACAGTGACGCAACTTAGAGATGATTTTTGGTCCCTACCCGACACAAAATGTGCAAGTCTCAAAAGCCACTCAAGGTAGAAAGTTATAGAATAAGAGACAGGATATGTGAGGAAGATAACGGTTAACCCTAGACTTGAACAGGTTAAGCTTGCAATAATTGGGGATGCATTTTCTTGTAGTGATCGGGGAAGTAGTGGTTCGTAGAAAGAATCTGCCAGAATGGAATTTGCATTTCACTAATAGAATACGAATATAATGAGGGGGGTTCGCTACAATGTGCGTGACAGGACGGGTCTCTTAGCCGTGAAGGTTAGAACTCTTGAAACTAAGAAATGTAGTTTGTCTGAACACTTTCCGATAGAGCAGCGACAGGCTTGTCAGGGAAAGGAGCCCAATGGCGGGAAATAATGATGCACAGATATCAATTCGGGGAAAGTCAAAACTGAATAGCTTCTGCCCATATATGAAGGCAGTACTGCATTTCGGCGTGATCCGGTTTTTGTAAAGGTAGATACCAGGAGGGACAGTAGCGTGTAGTGGCGGGTAGATAGTGCTGTAGTCTCGAGGAAACATATCGGGAAGGCTTCCAGTCAAAGAGTGAAATAATTTAGTTCATATATATATTTTTTTATAATCGTGTCTCCCCAAGTAAGGCATTTTACTGTTGAGCAGAGGGTTACGAGAAAGAGTGACAGGTTACAGGGGGTGTCAAGAAGTGGGTAAGAGAAGGATGAAAATACTGATGAGAGTAGAGTGGACGAAGAAAGGGGCATGTGAGAGAGGATTCAAGTTAGTGAGATAGGAGATGACTATTGATTTCATATTTAAATTGTAGCTGTCGGAGAAGCAAGTAAACGGAAGGGAATTCCACAGTTGGGAAGTGCGAGAAAAGAAGCTGATGGAGTAGAATTTGCGTTTACAATTTATCGGTTTCACAGTAAAAGGGTGGGACCTAATTACTAATCTTGTGGCTCGAGTAAATTTTTTTTTTTTTTTTTAAATCATATCACCCCAAGCAAGGCGATGACGCCACTGATGCGCAGGGAGCTACGTCAGAGTAAAAAGATTGGAAAAAGAGAAAGCCGGAAACCACATCCTAACCAGGGAACAAGGGATGAGCCTCTTCACCTGTTCAATAGACGTGGGTGGAGTGTGAACCGGGCGATAGTTTAGTCTATGTAGGGGTACCAGTGAGGTAAGTTCATCGGAGCAGAAGCCGTGAAAGTATTTGTAGAAGAGACACAGGGAAGCCACATTGCGTTGAAGAAAGAGGCATGAGAGAGAGAGAGAGAGAGAGAGAGAGAGAGAGAGAGAGAGAGGATTCAAGTTAGTGAAATAGGAGATGACTATTGATTTTATATTTAAATTCTTGGTGATTGTAGCTGTCGGGAAAGCAAGTTTGCAGAAGGAAATTCCACGAGCGAGAAGTGCGAGAAAATAAGCTTAGGAGTAGAATTAGCGTTTACAATTTTTTTCATGTTTTATCTCTTTTGCATATTTAAAATATTTTCCTTTCCCACATTTTTCAGTATTAGGCTCTATATGCATCACTCCGCCCTATTTGAGTCCTTGGGACATACAATCGAGGAGGTGGTCCCGGGCATCACCAAACCTCTGTACGTCACTGAGGAGAGTTCAGGTACTTGCTGGAGTGGTAAAGGGAACTGGCAGCTTTTTCGGTATCTTTAACGATGGGACGTATTTACGAGTTTTCACTTGAATGTCTGGGTCTAGCTTACGTCTGAATAGCGGCTCGAGACACGGGGATTCCCCGAGAGAACACCCCTTTATTGCGATAGGTAAAAATTCAGGGTCTACTTAGAGGTATGTCTGTAGGGAGATGATATCGTGCGAAATAGAACTTTTAATACGCTATAATAAATAAGAAAGAAGGTTGTCAACTGACAACACTTTTCACCCTTTATAATGAAGGGCCAAGAGATAGGGTGGTGTGGGCGGCCATGATCGCCTACGTACTGAAGAGGCACGGCACATAGAACAAGATTGATGCATTTCACTTCAAAGTATTAAAAGAATTGTCGAAGACGACGGATCAATCGTTTCACCCCAAGCAAAGCGGTACCGCCACTGATGCGCAAGGGGCTACATAAGAGAAGAGTGAAGTATTTTTATTCCGTGTTAACTGATGCATTATTCGATGTTAAAAAATTAAAAAAATAATCTGATACGACCAGAGACCTACTGTAGACAGCTCTACATCTGGGTCTTCTTAATTCCTGTGGGTAGCCTCAAGAACAATTTCGCCGGAAACGCCTTAAAATAATCTCTAAGTTGACTGATTAATTCTTTACGGTTCATCAACTCATTGTGGGTTATTTAAAGACGAAATATATTTCATATTGTAGTAGTTTACTTATAGCACTCTATCTAGGCCGTGTTGGCATGGAGCAATATTTAGCAAAATAGATTTAGTGAGATCAATCTTCACTGAAAGCGTCATGCAGTTTGTTTTTTTTTGTCTTTTTGTTCTTTAACTATACCAAGCTTACATTCAAGATATCTGGATAATTGCCACTCTACTCCACCAGCTTTCTTTCTCGCACTTCCCGCCTGTGGAACTCCCTTCCGTATACTTGCTTCCCTGACGGCTACAATCTCCAAGAATTTAAATGCAATGTCAATTCCCATCGCTTGTCAACTTGACTCTAATCCTTCTCTCGTTCTTTCTCCATCACCTCGTGTATCTTGTTCTTTTCCTTTCTCACTCTACCCTCGCAACTGTCTTTACACTGATATTCCCATACTTCTCCTACCCTTTTTCTGATACCCCTAGTAACTGGTTCATCTTTCCGTTCGCTCTGCCCCTGCTTAAACGGAATATTGACTAAAGGTAGTCATAGAAAAAATAGAAAAAGTAAGTTAGATTGACAGAGCAAGCGAGAGATAGATAGATAGATAGATAGAGAGAGAGAGAGAGAGAGAGAGAGAGAGAGAGAGAGAGAGAGAGAGAGAGAGATACATAAGGTGTAAGAAAAGGAGAGGGAGAAAAAAGAGAAGAAAGTAGATAAAATAGTGAAAGAGAAAAAGTATTAGTAGTCAAAAATAAAAGTTGATGGAGAGGGTGGGGGAAAGAGAAAAAAAGAAAAGAGAACGAAACAAGAAAACGAAAAAAGAAAAGCCTCCCTTACTCTTTTAACCACTTGGGAAAAAAATAAGCGAAAATATCTTTTTGATTTGACTCAAGGAAGTCTTGGTTTTAATGTATTTCATCGCCATTTACGAAATATATTGCAATCATTTTTCCGAATCCCTGTCAAAATAAAAAGAGACTCAGGAGAAAGACATTTCACACGAGATATCTCGTCAACCATTTCAGGACAACATAATTTTTCGTAAGATATCTCGTCGACCATTTTAGAATAAGGTAATTTCTCGTGAGATATATCGTTGACCATTTTAGGACAACGCAATTTCTCATGAGATATCTCGTCGACTATTTTAGGATAACGCAATTTCTCGTGAGATATGTCGTCGACTATTTTAGGACAACACAATTTCTCGTGAGATATCTCTCGTCAGCCATATCCAGACAAAGAAATATATCTTTTGATATCTCGCTAGCCGTTCTCAAGTGGTTAAATAAAAAGAATTGAATTATTTAGCAAGATATAAGCAAGCCATATAATAAAAGAGAAGAACGTACGTATATATAGAAACGAAGATACAGACAGGAGTTTCGTAACGGACAGACTTCATGAGCAACTCGAGAAATAAAAGTTGGGTAGGGTGGGGCTCGTGTAGACATTGTAGATAAGGTTATAATTACCTGTAATAAAGAAAAAATGTTGGACGTGGACCGATGAATGCGTCCTTAGAAAAGTTGTTTAAATTAAGAGTCTTTTGCTTGTTAGTTGATATTTTCTGTACAGAAACTCGACATATGCCCTGCGTACATTGCAGTTAGAACAGTAAGAAAACAAAAACTGGTTAAAGATTGAGCGCTGGTTAGGGCTTTTACAGTTGTTATTTAGGTTGTGTTAGATGAGGTCGTTGTCACGATAGCAGGAAGGGTATTTGAGGGAAGAGAGATCGCAAATAGAAGAATCCAATAGCATTAGTTTCACTTGAGTGCTTTGTATAGTGAGTGTGTACATAGTCCTTTCTTTGTTAAATGTCGTAATAGCTGTCTCTCAAAGTTTAATCTTTTTTTTTTTTTAAATTAGAATAAAAATATTTGAAAAATTGTATCTCCAGGTGTTACGGTTTCTTTAAAACAGTGTGTAAGTCATAGTAACGATAATATTAGTAATAATTGTCATAGCCGAATTTTAGGTGTCATACGTTCTTGACGCAAAGGGACCTATTTTGACGTATATATTTACACATACTTCAAGGAATATATACGTACGTATTATATATATATATATATATATATATATATATATATATATATATATATGCAGCTGTATGGATATATCTGTTTATTACCCACGGATCCATAGTGTCAGTATATTACTTTTTATGTATGGCTACATATATACGTGACATATATAGCTAAATATACGTATATGTAATACACACAGACAAATGCACACACAAACACATACACGTACACGCGTATATATACATAAATGAACGTATATATGCACATATATATGTCATGTATAGTGTTCATATACATACTTGCATACACAAACAAGCACACATACCTACACACACACACGCATATATATATATATATATATATATATATATATAAATGTATATAAGCATATATATAATTGCACATATAACAATAGTTTTAGGCATATATATATATATATATATATATATATATATATACCTTTCTGAGCACTTAATATATGGGCATACATAAGTGTGTATATGCATCCATATATATATGCTTAATATTCTTATATATGGTTATATATATGTGCCTGTATGCATATATATATATATATGTGTGTGTGCGTATGTGTGTGTGTGTGTTTGTGTGTGTGTATGTGCGTGTATCCGTATGTACAAATATAAATAGAATATACGTCACGTAGGTACAGCTTTTTTTCGCTTTATTAGGTTAATGTCTGTATTTTTTTGTTTTGTTTTTTAAACTTTGATTTTTTCCTCTCTAATTGAACGTGCTGAGTTCTAGAGCTCCGAAAACCGGGACTTTTGCTTTCCTGTGTAGTACGTAATGATTAGTGGCTGTCTCTTGGTTGGGGTGAAAGTGGATACCCCACCCATCCGGGTCTGCAATAGAAAAAGTAGCATAAAAGTTACCTCCGAACGTCGCTGTTGGTTCAACAGGTTTCAGGCGACTATACGCTGGTCACTTCGTCAATAGAATAAAACAAAAAACAAAAACGAAAAAAAAAAAAAAAAGGAAAAAAGCAATAGCAGCAAACACAAAATAGACAATAATAATAATAATAATAATAATAATAATAATAATAATAATAATAACACAGTTCGACCTTTTCATAATCCAGCACCCCGTATTCCGATAATTCGCGTGGTTCTGTAATACCACCAGTGCATTTCTGCTTCAGTTGTTAGTTCGTTAAGTGACTCTGAGGGCCAATGCAATACGTTGTGTTACGACTTTCCGCTGCAGCCGACAGTAGTAGAGTGTTTTGGTGATATGCTACTCCTCATTTCTTTTATATAGCTGCATATTTACCCATTCAGGATAGTAAATATATATTATTTCTTGTTATTAGGGTTCCATTTTTTATTATTCTGTTACATAAAAGGACAAAACCCTTGACAATGATTTATCTTCTATTTTAAGCTTTGTTTTAATTTTGATAACATCACAATATATACGTGGAATTAACTAGCAAGACAATGTTTACACAGATTATTTAGGGGTGAAATTTATAATCCAGCTGAGGTCTGGTCTGATCCCAAGGGTGCCGGGTAAAAGAGGTCGGACTGTTATAATAATAATAATAATAATAATAATGACAGTGATGGCGAGTGAAAATGAATAATGATAATAATGATGGAGATGTTGGTGCTGTAAATAATAATGATGGTGGTTGCTTCATATCATTAACATATATAAAACAATGTGCATTCACACACGCTCTTTCTCTCTCTCTCTCTCACACACACACAAACACACACACACACACGCACATATATATTGTTTTAAATATATTTCTACATTAACAGAATATTTCACTAGACATTGATTAGTCATTTCTCCATGTAGTGGACACTTCCGGTGACAGATTGAGGATTTATCTTTACTTAAGTTTACTTAATATTCAACAAATACTGGATATAAATAAGAAATGCAAAACAACATAAAGTCATTGATATTTTATAAGTACAGTACTAGTTTACTTAAATATTCTGTCACTTTTTTTTTTGACAGTATGGTTAAACTTGTAAAACACTTGTTAAACCTGAAAAAGATGCTGAAGATTTACACAATCACCAATGCCAATCACTAGGTGAGATCATGCAAGTTCCTGGACGAATAATTAGGCAGTATTGGTGTAAAAGTTCACTGAGTACGAATAATAAAGTGTCTAAAGAAAATAAAAAGCAAAAAACAAAAACAAAAAAAAACACGAATATTGAGCAAATAAAATGGTAGATAGCTGAAAAGTTCCTGACTCGATCAAGAAACTCATTTATAAAAATTCTATTTGTTTAGATTTTTAAAGTGTATCGTGCTTAGAAATTTTCAGTATCCCCAAATATATACAGGGTGACCCCCCCCCCCCCAGAAACGGGAACTTTTTAACAATCCAATAAAACTAAGAGTGATGGAAGAAAAATATTTTATTCAAAGTAATGCCATTTAAGATATTTTCATTTTTTTAAAATTACGTCACGTAAATGGCATCCTCCTGTACGAATGCATTCTTGAAATCTGCTGTTGATACAGCGATAGTGACTTAGATTCTCTGTTCATTCTCAAAAAAATAAGGTGCGATGATCCCATGTAATGAAACAGCACACCATACTATCACCTTACTAGCGTGTAAAGAGCGCTCATGACCTTCATTAGGATTTGTGTCTGCCCAGTAACGGTAGTTTTGCTTATTCACGTAATCTGTGAGATGAAAATGGGCCTCATTTGACATCCATAACTTGCTTAGAAATTCATCTTGATCCATGATTACTGAGATAGCAGAGTGTTTACTTCGTGAGGCCACTGTTTTGTAGTGCAGGCACTTGCTCATGTCTGCCAATACACACTTAAAAAGTTCCCGTTTGTTTTGGTCACCCTATATATATATATATATATATATATATATATATATATATATATGTATATTAGATTAATAACCCTGTAGCCGAATGATCAAAAAGTATTTTCAAGACAAATAGCTATTTCTTGAAATAGTATCCTTCCTTGTCAATGCATTTAATTCAGTGCAGAATATTAATTCGAACCTTATACAAGAGAAAATTTCAGATCTATATCAAGAGCTACAGATTTATTAATCTATTATAAAAAAAAACAAAAAATAGTAGAAAAATAACGTACTTCTTTATAACACGCATGTATAAAGACATCCATTCATCTATCAAATATACATAGATATATGACCAGAAAAAAAATGAAATGTTTTACAATTTAAAAAAATCTCCCTCAACCATTTCCAAACATTCTCTTTTGAAATTTCGACTTATACGGATCGGGCATTCATCACAAAACTGTAAAACGACGGTGGTATTCAGCATTGTGCTCGGCGAACATTAGCTTAAGGAAATCTCTAAACTTTGGCAAAATAAAATGAAACAATGTTTCCCTATCAGAAATACAGCCCCTCAAAATTTTATATAGAGAGTTGTTAATATTTTCGGGGATTGGTTTCATGACGCATCTCGTTATAAACATATGAAAAGATTTCTTATCACATAAAAGTTTTCGATATTACAAATCAGTCATTGAAGCTGTCCGTCCGCCATTTTATCGTGTGCCTGCATATTTAAGGGAAGCAAAATCTTGATATCACGTGTTAAATCAAGGAAGCGTTAACAAAAATGGGGGAAAATATTTAAAAGAAAAGCATACACCTGGAACCTAACCTTCTTTGCCGTAAGATAAGTTTTTCTTTATTATCGTTTCATGATCAATTGTATAATAGAAGTTATAACCTGACAAAATTCACTTCTCAAAAATTTGGGAGCGACGCTGTAATTCATGTCTTATTTTTCATAAATAATTTTTCTTTCGCTTAAAAATTTCATGAAAACATTTCTGGTTCACAATAATATCTCTTTATGACTGATTATATTTTGTTTTCAAGCTGTTTTCTGGCGTGGTGACATTATTCATTTTATCTTTGACAAAAGATGCAGTATCATGCACAAATTGCTAGATAAATTACGTATGCGAACAGACATGGACAACTTGCTGGTTGTACACATTGCAGTTGGATGCAAGAAAAATGTGCTTTAACCGAAACGTGCTCTCCTGCACGAACTGCATATATGTAAAAATATATGCAAATGTGTGTGTGGCCAAAGACAAAGGCACACACGCACACACACATACAGACAGAATAAATATGTCACAAAGTGCTCTCAAAAGATTATACTGTTCGCCAAAATACACATATACACAAATAATGCACACACACACACACACACACACACACACACACACACACACACACACACACACACACACACACACAACACTCACACAAGCAAGCACAAATGAAACATGATATATTGAACTCGGAAAATGTTACTGCAAGATCATAGTCATAAAAATTGCAATAAGTGAAAATAAGGAAAACAAACTGACAAAAAAATAATTTTTGTGGTAAACCGAAAATGAAACAGGCCAAAATAATATGCAAATTAAGCAAAGAACCAATTATGCAATGAATATACAAATATCATTATTTTTCAATATATTAATTTCTCGTAAACGAGAACAAAGTTGCGAGGACTTTGTTCTCAACTGTCGCTTAAAACAACGAAAATAACATTCATAAAGAACCCGTTAATATAATATGAACTGTCCAAAATGGAAAATGAACAAGAATATCAATAATAATAATAATAATAATAATAATAATAATAATAATAATAATAATAATATAAAAAAACAATACAGGTAGAAGTCAAGTAACAACAAATGGGTCATATGCAAAGGCATCTTTCCATGGAAATTTAGTGAAATTCAAACAAATCATGTAATCACAATACTGAGAAAAAAAGATGAAAGCTAAACAATATCGACTTTACATAAATCTGATATCACCGCACAGTTGCATTATCACAGGTTTTATTTTATTATATATATATATATATATATATATATATATATATATATATATATATATATAAATTCCGATATGAATAAAATATATCTGTATAAAACAATATGAATAAAGACAAAAGAAATAGCATTAAATTACTTAGCATCTTCCGTTGTTTATATTAATTTTGACATTAGCCTAATGAATATTTATGAGTGCTTTTAAATTTAAAGATTTTGAAAAGCTCGCGATATTGTTACGTCTATTTATAAATACGTGTTGCGAAATAAAAGCCTTACATTTGCCCTGATAAAGACCATTTATGAATGAACGAGACGCGTCGGTAAACACGTTTTCTTTCTCTCTCTCTCTCATATATATATATATATATATATATATATATATATATATATATATTACTTCACACACTATTATAGTGGATACTCGTATTTGAAATAGATACTCCAGTATTAGATACGAGTATCCAAATAATAACTTTTAAAGCAATTTTCTTAGAAATTTTCCTGTTTTTGTTTCGGCTATAAAAAATGGAGGTGGACTTAAAAGGGAAAACAGAGCTTTGCTTAACTTCTTTTTTTTATACTCACTAGTGAGCAATGTGGGTAGAGAGAGAGAAAAACCAGGGTGCAGAGGGTGCCAAATAATGAAAAGCGGATGGGATTTAGGGAGGTGAATGGGGTATATGGAAGTTGATGGGAATTAGAGAGATAGAAGATGGCAAATGAAGTTGCATTTAAAATTTTGGAGATTGTAGCTATCAGGGAAGCCAGTAGACGGAAGGGAGTTTCACAGGCGGGGAAATGCGAGAAATGAAACTGAAAAGTAGAAATGGCGGTTACATTTGACTATGTGAAAGGGTGGGACTTTAATGCCAATCTAGTCACATGAGTAAATTCATGTGATCTTTTAAAACCCTTCAATTTAAAATAAACCACATCACTTGACAAGACACAAGAAGTGTCGAAACAAAATAGCTAATTCTGTAGTGATATTATAACATATTCATGTTATAATTCCTGAATATATATATCTAAATCTATCTAAACTTATTTATAAATGAAACTTTGTGTGTGTGTGTGTGTCTCTGTGTGTGTATCCGTTACCTATAGACTCTGAAACGGCTGAACCGATTTTCTTGAAAATTTACACAGTTGTACTATAAGCATCTGCGAGTGTTCTTAGCTAGGTTTTGTGTCGAGGTACCCCCGATAAATATCGAAAATCGATAATCGAAAAATCGTGTTATAGAAGGAGTGGTCCGATTTTAATCAAATTTGATACACTCATAGACAAAGACATAAGAAACGATATTCAAAAATTTCATGGTTGCAGTTCTTACAATATTGCAGAAAATCGATAATATATATAAAAGGCAAGATGTTTGTGTGTGTGTCTGTTTATCCGCCTGTATGCCTGTATTTTTTCAGCCCTTTTATTTTAGGTTTTGCTTTGGGTTTGGCTCTAAGTAGGTATAATTGTAGTTCTTAGTCTCAGCCAGGATACCATTTACTCAGAGGATTTATTTAGTATTCAAAATTCAGTTTACGATGAAAAAAACTTATTTGATATCGATACCAGGAAATGAAAATTTGACTTACATCCATTCATTTTTCTTTCAGTCTACGGTTCGTTTTAACTGGAAACAACTATTGCTTTTTAGTCTTTCGTACCAACGTCCAAAGAGTCTGAGCTCCAGGACCATGGATTAGTTTTAAAGCTTTCATTACACCCGAGCAACGCCGGGCTATACTGCTAGTATATATATATATATATATATATATATATATATATATATCAGTGACGAGGAAAATTTTACTTTTCTCACTCATAGTCCTTTTACAGATATACTTTTTATCTGAAACTTATATATATAAGCGAAGTTTTATGTCAATACAAAATAAAATCGTCGGTGATGGTGGATTTTATAATATTTCAGTCTAAATAACCTCTCTGAAGATGGCTCATGTGAGCTGAAAGCTTAGAAGAAAATCAATTAATTATCCAAATGTTGGAGAATTTTTGTCTTTATTTTCAACTGAAATTAAAGCCAAAATACGACGTTTAGAACGGCTCATGATTAAACATAATAGACATTCATTGTCTCTTACATTTAACAGCATATGTTTAGAAAATTACTTGCTGCTTCGATACACTATATATATATATATATATATATATATAGATAGAGAGAGAGAGAGAGAGAGAGAGAGAGGGAGAGACTCATATTTTAAATATATACAGGTTACAACAGAAAGACTTCCAACACACATCTCCGAGAAATGTCTTCCACATAATAAGACATTAGCGAGATGACGACACCATTGCAACTAATATCTTGCCATTATATATTTATGTCGCATCCTGTATATTCATAAATTTACTCATGCATTCTTATAAACTAATATATATATTTATTTACGCGTCTATGTGGTCAAAAATCAAATAGAAAATGAGCAAGAGTAAGAAAACATTTTTTTAATTGTTCCACCATTGAAGTCTTTCCCGTCTTGCAAAGTCAATTCTAAAGTTTTACTTGCACTTGAATATAGAACATTACCGTGGCAATAGGGAAATATATGCAACTTTAACGCAAACCAAGCAATCCTACGCATCTGTCTGTCAAATTACTAAACAGGATAGGCAGAAGAAAAAGTGAGATATATATTGAGTTGGTATTATATAGATATATATATATGAGTTGGTATTATTCCAGTTTTCCAGACTTCAAATTCCAGACTTCGAATTCTAGACTTGTGATATAAGCATTTATTATCCCGGATATTTACTTGGACGTCAAATTAAAAAATAAAATCAACACCTTTCAAAGAGCTCATTAAATCAATTAATATATTCAATTATGTCATCCTCTCATTAGCTAGATGACGACACCATTGCTACTAATATCTTGCCATTATATATATTATATTATATATATAATAGATTACATTTACCAAACCGTTAGTCATTTTAAATTTTCATTGTATTTTTCCAATTTTCAAGCTATTGAAAATCGGGATCAAAATTGTGAATCAACCATCTAAAGTTCATTTTTTGACCGTCTTGACCTCTGTCAATGACACCGATAACATTTAATTCTTTATAATAACCGAAATTCCCGAAAGTACAAAACAAAATTATAAACTCTAGACGATTTATCCAGCTTTGATTCAGATGTGCAACAACTTATTTGAAAAGTGGGAAATACGATGAAAAAATTAAGCAGACAGACATTGTTCGTCGAATTAAAAAAAATTGTTTAATCGAATTTTTGCTGTCCTCACACACCTAAGCACCTACACCCACATATATATGTATGTGTGTGTGTGTGTGTGTGTGTGTATGTGTGTGTACACATGCTCTATACATGCACTATTAAAAATATCATATGAATGCACACGCTTTTATCAATGAAAGAAATAAGCAAAATTCTTTTCTCTTGCTTTAATAATTTAATATGGTCGAATATGAATGGCGATGATAGCAGTTTTATCTAAACTCGGTTGAAATCCGTAAATCAATACATACAAACCTTTTTCAACTTAGCATCAAATAAGTACAGTTGTACATCATATTTAAAAAAAATTGAATAAAAAATCATTGACAAAGCAGATGATATATCAAAATAGTATTTTTAAAAAGACAAATTCACTTTTTTGTAATCTTTTTTACTTAGAAAGAACTTATCGCATTATGAAACATGGTTATCATTTGCAATGACTGGCAAATGAATAATAATAATAATAATAATAATAATAATAATAATAATAATAATAATTATTATTTTAAAATGAAATTCTAACCAATTACTTTATAATTTCACACTTAGATCATGTTTGGAAAAAAAAATAGGGAGAAAAATATCTGAAAAGCGGCATATTGTGAATTTCCGTTGCTCCAGAATACGACAAAGAAACTTGAAAGGAAGCGAAAAGCAAAATAAATATCTGGACCTAGCCAGAGAATTCAAGGAACTGTTTTTGAAAGGCCACACTTGTACTGATCACTTTTGGGGCATTGGAAACGGTCCCGCACAGGCTAATAAAAACAGAACAAAAAATGCTAGAGAAATTGTAAATCGTGAAAAAGAAGGCCATCGACACTATGCCATTAGTTGAAAAAACAAAAAACAACAACAAAAAACAAAAACAAAAACCAAAAAAACAAAAAAAATAGACCAAAACAAAACAAAAAAAAGTAAACAGCGAAGATGCTGAAGAGCCTGCTGCTGAAGAACTGACTTATAATATCACTCAATACTCAGTGCAAACCATGAGTTGCTATTGGTGGTAAAACTTAAAACATTGACAGAGATTTGCTGTTAGTGAATCTCCAGCCTTAACCAATGTGAACAGACAAATGCATAAAATAATAATAGCAACATCAATTGTGTATGCGTAGCAGTGACACCGATAAAAACATTCGGTGTAAGAAATGTGAATGCTTTTTTCCATTCGTGAAATAACCGTGAACTGTGAAACTGGGCGCTTCTCGAAAGAGCGAGTGAAATTTCCTAAAGCGATGATAATTCACCGTGACAGTGAATGCGATGCTAAAATAAAGGAAAAAGAAAAACAAGCAGCAGTAACAATAATAATAACAATATTGTCATAAGATTGAAATTATTAATTTTATCGATTATTAGACTAATATTAATTAAAAGTAATGAATAAGGTTGGGACAGTAATCATAATTGTAGACGTTACAATTATTTCCCTGATAATATTGTTCTTTCAACTGATAATGTTCATAATGAATAAATGGTGATTATTTTAGAGGTGAAGGCGAGGATCATCAGATTCAGATTATTATTATTATTATTATTATTATTATTATTATTATTATTATTATTAATGACATAATTAAGATGGCAATGATAAGGACAATAATTTTCCTTAATATTATTTCGAATAATGAAAGAAAAAAAGATAAAGCATTGTCACATTTGCTTATGTGTCTATGATTTTAACATAATTTCTTTACTATTGTTTTCCCAATACAAGGCAAATGAGCCGTTCAAGGTAGATGATTACTAAATGAGATTGGTGCACTGTCGTAAATGAAATAGGAAGAAGTGTATATTATTAGGATATGTAGGATAGATATTGGTTGAACTCAGATTTGAATAAGTTAAGATTGCAGTGATCAGGACAGCATCCTCTTGGAAGTATGTCACACAAAGTGACAGTTCTTGGGATGAAGCTGTTTGTGTGGTACTTTCTCCTTAACAATTGTATACGAAGAGGATGAGAATGATTTGAACTGGTGTGTGTGGCATTGCAGTTTTGAGCTGTGAAGACCTGAGTTGGTGGAACCGTAGCCCGTCTTAACATTTGCCATAGTAATAACGACAGAATAGTGAGAGGCTAGCAATGATTTTTCTTTGGGGAAGAGGTTGCAAGGTGAAAAATAATTAATCCCCAGAAGTTTACGCAAACGCCTCTAAACTTTGTCCAGCTGGACAGAGAGGAGTGGCAACACCAGCCCAGATATGGCCGGTCTGATCTGACTCTTGTATAGAACATGGTAGTAGGTGTTATGTACTTTCTGGAGCAATGCGAGAAACCGACCATTCTTCCAGCCTCTAAAGCTGGGGTCTGGAGTAAGTTTTAGCCCTAACAAATAAAAAAAAAAAAAGAAGAAGAGGGCTGGATTGCTATGTGATATCTGTCATTCTGTATGGAAGTGAATGCTGGACGATCTCGTCAAAGATGAAGGAGAGGCTTGAGGCATCAGAAATGTGGTTTTACAGAAGGATGCTGAGGATACCATGGACGGAGCACGTGAGCAACGATGAGATGTTGGAAAATATTCAAACGAGAAGAAAACTGATAATGAATATCAGGAAGAGACAAATGAGGTTCCTGGGACACGTAATGTGGAAGGAAGGCCTGGAGAACTTGATGCTCACAGGTCGGATAAGTGGAAGGAGAGACAGGGGAAAGCAGCGTGAGCCGTACTTGTTAGGTCTGAGCAAATGGTTGACGGAGCGGAGCTTAGAAGAGATACCAAGAGAAAACTTATTGAGAGTGACAAGAGACAGAGCTAAGTGGAAGTCCATGATCGCCTACGTCCTGAAGGGACACGGCACAAGAAGAAGAAGAAGAAGAAGAAGAGGAAGAAGAGGACGTTTGAAACAAACGGCCTCATTAAAAGTATAACTGCTTATCAGGACTGGAACAAATTCAAGGTTTGTTCAGTGGTGACTAGTTTTATTTTGGCAATATTAAATGATACAAGCCCAGTCTTTCTACCATTGAGCTGTAAGAGATCAGTTACCAGACTCTGGTAATTTGTGGCATCATCTGCATATATATTTACTAAAAATCTGAGAATGTTTCTTTGTAGATCGTTAATATAAAGCTGAAATACGGTAAGGTCGAGGAAAGAGCTCTGGCGGAGGCCTGTAATGAACTCATAGGCTTCAAATGTGTAGTTTTTAAGTACCACCTTCATAGACCTACTCGAGAGGAAAGACTCGATAACAGTGAATACTCTCGAGAGAAGTTTTAGCACTCTTATATGCCACAACTTATAAAAGGCCGATGCATCTAAGACAACCGCTGTCGTCGTGCGTTTGGCATCAGCAAACCGAGTTCAACCGGATAAGAGTTAGTTTTCACTTAAGATTAATAACATTAGAAAGTTTACTTCTCATTATGCTAGCTTCGAGTTAAAAAGCAGGGCCTACTGGGCTCTTTAGTCTTGGTTGGTAGCCAGTCTAAGAGAAAGACAAGTCTGAATTCAAAACTGCCGAGAAAGCAACGAGAAATCATTTCACTATATTTCCCAAGATCATTCATGACAATGTCTTCTTCTATGTGCCCTGTCCCTTCAGGACGTAGGCGATCATGTTTCTCCACGTCTCCCTATCCCTTGTGGCTCTTAGTATGTTTTCTCCTGTTACACCTCGCAAACCCCGTTCCGTCATCCACCTGATCAGGCCCTGCAAATATGTTATACGCCGCCTTCCTCTGTCTCTTTTTCCTTCTGTCTGGTCTGTCAGTATCAGGTTCTCCAAGCACTCCTTCCTTCCTTACAATTCCTAAAAAAGAGGTTGCTAAGAACTATAGTCTTCAACGTCCTAAAGGGACATTCCTTTTATATATATGTGCGTGTGTGTGTGTTTGTGGCGAATGTCTACATATATATGAACAATTTACATACGGATGTGTGTTTTCAGTGTCTATACGTGTGCGCGCGTAATTTACAAAGATGAGTTATGAATAAATTCCGTTTTTGCTTATAAACTTTATCATTCAAAATATTATTGATTTTCCATATATATATATTTGGAAACTACACTACCGGCCATAATTATTAGGCCACCCCAGTTTTTAAAAGAAAATGATATATTTCATACTATTTTTAGTATTTATTGCCAAGTGAATAATTCTAAATGAAAATAGAATGGTTCTTTTGTTTATACTGCACAATAGCATGTGCATCCAGTTTTTGTGCTCTCTTCCCCATGCTAGTCTCTTCTTATTGGCTGGCCGAATCAAAGGCTTCCTGGATGCCTTGTAAAATTTTGCAAAGCAATAACAAAAGAATCATTCCATTTTCATTTAGAATTATCCAATTGGCAATAAATACTAAAAATAGTATGAAATACATAATTTTTTTAAAAACTGGAGTGGCCTAATAATTATGGCCGGTAGTGTATATATATAATTATTAACCAGTTATTGGTAAGAATTAAATTAGATCAATACACAGCTGTATTAAAAAGTGTTCAATACATATATCATGTAGAGCTTTTAAATATTTTCATACAAAATTCAGCCTAATACGCTGAATTATTATGTTATCGACTGAATTCTGAATATATAATCATCCGCATACGAGCCTGTTTCGCTGCATCACTGCTCATCAGTGCGGCTAGATTAACCGTTCGGTTCAAGCCGGGAGACACACGAGAGTAAATAAAGAATTATCCACTCTTTCGCTATAACATATCTTTCAGTTTGTCACAATACTTTTTGCTCATGCGTACTTATAGTTGGTACTATTGCGGTCACGTGATTGAACTCTGAGCATGATCACGCCAGTTTTCATGCTGATATTACAATGTAAACATGGCCACTTATGGTTTCAAATTTTAGGGGCCGTTGATCACAATTAAGAATGTTCCCCAGAGTGGAACTAATAAGAATCTGTAGGTGTCATGTAGAAGAATTTCTCATTCTACATCAGAGAAGGTTTCTTTTGCTGCACTCGCAACAGAAGGACTGGCGATATCATGAAATAAAATCCTCGGTTGATGTGTTTGCCCAGAAAAAAAGCAATTCATCTTCCAAATTCCTTATCCAAATACGCCAATTGATCAGTACATCATGCCACAATAAGCATGTTTTAGCGATTCATTATGACAAATTTATTCTGAAGTCCGCCAAACTCAGAGAATAACCTTTTCCACCATTTTCCATCATTTTACTGTTCAAATGGTTAAATGGAACCGTAAGTTGCATGATAGCAGTTCTTTCTATTGCACTTCTCGTTTGTGGAACTCTTTTCCTCGCTTCCCATTCAAATTTGTCTTCAAAAGTTCAAGTGTTATGTTAGTCGTTTTTTACTGTCTTCTTAATTCCTGTTCTTTTATTGTTCTCTCTCTCTCTCTCCTTAGCGTTTTTCTTACATTCTCTAACACCCAGTACCCCCAACCCTGCATACTAGTGACTTTATTGGTTTGTTTGAGGTTAAATGATTAAAAAAAATGTTTATAATAAGTTATCAATTTTTCATTGACAGTAACTATTTTGTCGTAAGGCGAAAGGCGAAAAAATTTGTTTAAAAGTTGATCGTTCTTGTTTTCCGTCCTCAAGGTTTATCCACAACATTTTACAGTTGATTGTTTGTCCAAGTAATGCTGAGGTTTAACGACACTTCAATGATAATCCTAATCGTGTACAAAAGAAAATACCGGGAACCTTTGGGTTAATCTAATAATTTAATCTTACATATTTCCGAAATGTTTTCCATTATGCAAGGAATTAAAAAAATGATATGGTAGTAATAATATTGTTACTTTAAATGTCAGGTTGGAACAAAATAAATGATCATTTCGAACGATAAAGTTTAAAACGCCATAACTTGGGCTGAAACACAACATATTGAAAATTAGGCAAGGCCTGGGAAGTGTTCTAACAGAGAACAGAAAGTGCGACCATGATATTCGAAGGCGTGTTGGTTTGGCGATAGATGCATTCTAAAAGCTGAGTAGAGTATTGAGAGACAACAAAATTTCCTTAAACAAAGAAGAGATTATTGGATTCTTATGAAATGTCTGCTTTTCAATATGGCAGCAAACACAGGACAATCTTATCAAAGATGAAGGACAAACTTGAAGCAACCGAAATTTGCTTCTACAGAAGGATGCTGAGGATACCATGGACCAAATATGTTAGCAACGACGAGGTTTTGGAAAGGATGGAAACAAAAAGGAAAGTGATACTTAACATCAGGAAAAGACGGCTTAAGTTTCTGGGATATGCAATGAGAAAAGAGGACTTGGAAAATCTGATACTCCCAAAACAGATGGAGAGAAAGAGAGACAGAGGAAAGTAAAGCGTGACATATTTGATGGGCTTGAGCAAATGGATGACAGAGCAGGGTTTTGGAAGGAGTGACAAGATAAAGGGCGTTAAGAGCTACAATGATGTGGAAGGCCATGATCGTCTACGACCTGAAGGAACGTGACACATAGAAGAAGAGAAGAAGAAGCATCATTAGATTCCTGTAGTTAATTTATTCCATCACGCTTCTTTTTTTCGAACTGGTCTGCATTCGGTTACACGAAATGGCGCTTATGTGCACCATAATCGGGAGCGAATAAGTCTGGCGAAAAATGGAGAGTATAGCAGAATTTCGATGACTAAATGCACTGGTTGGATCGATTTTGAAGTATAGGGGTCTTGTATTATCCTGCAGTAGTCTAGGCTCATTTCACTTCATCACTGCTGACCACAATATTTACATCGATTCATTCAGTCAGTTAAATGCCATCACGTGATACACGCTTGGGTGATCATGTCTTTTTCGATCCATGACTGACTAGGTAGAAACTTTTCCCGTAGTAAGCTGCCATTCTTTCTGCAGTAGATCGGTTACCAACCAAAGCTATAGAACCCAATCTGTTCTGTTGTTTAACCCATAGCTGAAGGGAGAAAAGATGGATTAATACCTTTTCAAGTGTATTTTCGCGTAAGTAAATGCAATGAATTCAACTGGAATTCGAACACGGCTCTCTGATTTCTCGTTCCGAGATTATACTCGCTGCACCCCAACGTACTGGTTACATAGGTTACAAACCATAATAGGAATCTGCCATGATGACCTGACTAGGTTAAAAGGACGTTACGTTACAACGCCATCGAACAGCCAGAAGAATCTTTTGGTGTGTATTGAAGATCTGGTTTTGGGAAGGTTGAAGGCTGAAAGAAAGCCGTGTTTACGACCCAAAGAAAGTCACGCTCTTAACAGTAGGCATATGCTCGAGAAACAGAATCCCAGTGAAAGTAGTGTAAAAGCTTGCAAGTTGATGATCACCAGTTAAATCATGGTATACCCGCTTCTGTAGTTTTCTACACTGAGTTAGCTGTGCTTGTATGTACTCAAATAATCGTGTTTGAGGTGATGTTTATTGTTCAACTACAGATCACACCAAATTGCATGTAATTTCCCAGAAACTGTAGTTAAGGCCCTGTTCGGGAGTCACCCCTTTTCACACATTCAATGGACGCTTCCAAAGTATACAAATAATCCGACCTACAGAGAACGGTAGTTGAGTAGTTGTACTCTACTACGACACTGTCAGCTCTCTGTCTTCGGGTAGAGGGCGCTCTCTGCTTCCGAGCAGAGAGCAATAACCTAGTCGTGTTTCCGCCGAAGGGTAGAAGCACGACTGGGCAAAAAATAGACAGTCATTTTTTGGCCGGGCCATATAGCCCGGAAATCCCAGATATAAACTGACCATGTGTCATATGTTGCCCTTACTGGGAGGGAAAGCTAAATAATGAGTAGTTGTACTCTGCTACAACACTGTCGGCCCTCTGCCTTCGGGTAGAGGGCGCTCTCTGCTTCCGAGCAGAGAGCAATGACCCAGTTGTGGTTCCGCCGAAGGGTAGAAGCACGACTGGGTAAAAATAGACAGACATTTTTTGGCCGGGCCATATCGCCCGGAAATCCCAGTCATAACTGACCATGTGTCATATGTTGCCCTTACTGGGAGGGACAGCTAAATAATGAGTAGTTGTTGTTGTTAGAGTCGGTGTTTGTCAGAGCTTTTGAACCGCTGCTCGTTGGTCAGCACGAGTATAGACTTATTACCCGGACTTACTTCTTTGTATATATTTAACTCCTACTAACAAGTATTCCTGAATCTACTAACCGTGTACAGTTTGCATATCTTTTATTCAATACACTTACGTTTTTTCCTCTCATATATCTTTTATGTTATTATCATAGGATGCGGTTTTCTAAACAAGAATCCACAACAGGCCCGTTTAGTAGAGTTTCAGTTTAAAACCACAAGTTGGCTCTGTTGGTCTTGAAGGAATATAAACTTGTTTCAGCAGAGGTTTGCAAAAGGGATTAGTCAGCCATCCAAGCCAACTGGCGAATTCTGAAACGAACAGGCAGCTATACACTTTACCCATTTGTGCTCAACGTCTTCCGTCTTCAATATATACAGGGAGAGTCACGGGAAGCGGATGATCTTGGAACGCTCCTTACTCCCCTTGAGTAAGGGATAAGCGAATGAGGAAGGTAGTACTTAAACCCACGTAAGATGCCATTTAGTTGGTTGTTATTTGCTTTTATTTGCATTTCCCCAATCATGTGATTTCACGCTTTGGAGATCTCCCGTGGCCCTCGCGTTCACCCGATCTTTCCATGTGGGGATTTTTGAAATCACGCGTCTATGAAGGAAAACACCGCACGCTTGGAGAATTGAAGACTGAAATGCATGAAAATATCGTAGAAGTCAGTGAAGAAACTTTGGTAAGAATGGAGGCTAACTTTAGCGGCTTCAAATTTGTGCTCGTGAAAATGGCCATCATTTGTCAGACATAATTTTTCGCTCATAAACATTCCATAATGGCATTGTTTCGTAAATGTTTTTATGTACATTATAAAGTTTGTGTTCAAATGTTCGCAGAGTTTTGCTTTCCTAAAAATATACGTTTCCCGTGACTCACAATAATATACTAATAATATACACAACGGGAATTGGAATTTCTATTATACACCATCCGCACATTCAAGCTTACAGTTCATGGTACTTTCAAGCGGTCACCCATCTCAGCACTGGACAGATTCGACCTTACTTAACTTAAGTGATCGTACGGAAACCGAGAGTTCAGCGCAATAAAACCGAAATATGCACGTATAAACTCCAGAGAAAATTACGAAGAGCTGATCGCACTAAACGGGGGGACATCTCGAAGTGGTGTAATAGTTAGCAAGCTTGTCTCTCTAGAGCCATTACAATTGAATAGTGAGTTCGATTCTCACTGGGTGTCCCATACTTTCGGCCTTGTGCCACATCGAAACTGCGCATAGAAAAAATCACCATACAACGCCTAAACGGTCATTCACTTTGTTCCAACCTTACACGTTTCATAATAATCTAACGATGTTTATAATAATTTTTATGCTAAAATGTTGAACAGTAATATTATTGTGATATTAATTTCCAGCACTGACAAATATTGTCAATGATTAAAAAGAGATAACACATGATTACTAGAAAAAGATCTACGCACGGGATGAAGATGATATATTCCAGTAATTGTAATAAAATTATCCAAAACAGATTCTAGAGGCAATATTCATGAAAACACTTAAGTCGTCAATTATTACAATCAGCTATGAAGAATATAGTCAGTCAGTTAAGTGCCATACGTGATACACGCTTGGGTGATCATGTCTCGAAAGAGACATGACTGACTGGGCAGAAGATTATTCCGCAGTAGGTTGCCATTGCTTTTTGCGGTAGAATGGTTGCCGACCGAGGCTATAGAACCCAATCTGTCCTGCTATTTCTCATTCATAGTCCTTTTACAGATATACTTTATCTGAAACATATATATATAAACGGAGTTTTATGTCAACACAAAATAAAATCGTCGGTGATGGTGGATGTTATAATATTTCAGTCTAAACAACCTCTCTGAAGATGGTTCATGTGAGCCGAAAGCTTAGAAGCAAATCAATAAATAATTATCCAAATGTTGGAGAATTTTTGTCTTTATTTTCAACTGAAATTAAAGCAAAAATACGACGTTTAGAACGGCTCATGATTAAACATAATAGACATTCATTGTCTCTTACATTTAACAGCATATGCTTAGAAAATTACTTGCTGCCTCGATACACTATATATATATATATATATATATATATATATATATATATATAGAGAGAGAGAGAGAGAGAGAGAGGGAGAGACTCATATTTTAAATATATACAGGTTACAACAGAAAGACCTCCAACACATATCTCCGAGAAATGTCTCCCACATAATAATAAGACATTAGCGAGATGACAACACCATTGCAACTAATATCTTGCCATTATATATTTATGTCGCACCCTGTCAGTCAGTTAAGTGCCATACGTGATACACGCTTGGGCGATCATGTCTCGAAAGAGACATGCCTGACTGGGAAGAAGATTATCCCGCAGTATGTTGCCATTACTTTCTGTGGTAGACTGGCTGCCAGGCAAGGCTATAGAACCCAATCTGTCCTGTTATTTAACCTATAACTGGAGGGAAGAGACGGATTAATACCTTTCCCAAGGGTATTTGTGCGTAAGTGAATGCAAGGATTTGAACTGGAATTCGAACACGACTCTCCAATTTCTCGTTCCACTGAACCACACGCACATCCCTCGAGATATTAATTCATTAGAAAACCTGTGGTCCATTATTACAAATGATACTATGAGAATGGAGAACAATACTCGAACAAAAATCTCTGCGAATCAATCGAAATTTGAATGTTAAATTTGAAATCGTAGAAAAATGAATAAAATCAAAAAACGAAAAACTGATGCTGGCTATAAAATATCAAAAATAATTTAAACATATAAAATAATAATGTATTTAAGTATAGGAGCTGTTAATACAACATGTTTCTATGGTTCACATAAATGACTTTTAAATAAATAATTAGGCTGATCTTTGTCTAATAAAAGCTGATACTTCCAGAATCAAGTTATTATAAACATTTTTATTTGGATAAACAACATAAACTGAAACTCACGATATATTTCTCAATTTTTTTTTTTAATCATTTCACCCCGAACAAGGCGGAAACGCCACTGACGTGCAGGGGGCTACATAAATGTAAAAAGATTAATTAGAAAAGAGTGATGAGTACAAACTAGTTAGAAAGGAACAATAGAAAGCTGAGAAAGCAGGTGCGATGACAGATACATAGATGGAGAGAAAGGGAAGGCTATACGGGGTTGGGAGAGAGCTAGAATCCAGTGGTTAATAGATGAGTATTGACATTGCATTTAAATTTCTGGAGGTTGTAGCCGTCAGGAAAGCAAGAATACGGGAGCGATCCTGAAAATGTTACCAATATCGAATGGTTAATAGCATTTATATTGTGAAAATATTGACATGCGTAATAAAATCTGACACGTCTATCACAAGTTATTATCAATATTTGTTAATAAAAATAGATATTCTAAACTGAAAGTCACATGTTATACTGCTCATTTAAATATATCCTGAAAATGTTACAAACATTAATTAGTCAATAATTAGTTAATTGGGAAAACAATGACTTGCATAATAAAATCAAACACGCACGCATGTAAACATGTTCGTTATAATGTCTTTACATCCCTGAAATTGAAGAGTCGAGGAAGATAATCATTAATTCAAACGATTAAATGTTTTCAACCAAAGTCAATAATTTTGATAAATAAAATTCCAATCATAATGCTATTATTATTGTTACAATTCATATTGACTGTGTTGGAAAGATGCAAGAGCAGTCGGAATAATGACAAAAATTATTAAAAAAAATATTATTGTTATTAATATTATTGCGATAATGTCAGTGATAAATGCAAACAAAGGATTGATCTGATAATTGTGATATCGATTATTGGGGATGAAGATGATCACATCATAACCATAATATCAATGACGTTACTTATTTGTATTTTCATTGTAATAATAAGGCTACTATTAAGAATGGAACAGACAGTGCAGATGACGATAATAGTGATGATTTTTATTGTGATGACAATATTAATAATTCAATATAATTATTTGTATTCATAGGATTGAATTGTCGATAATATTAATAACAGTAATAATAATAATAATAATAATAATAATAATAATAATAATAATGGAAATCATACCAATTGACATCTGAACAGCAAGAAACAAGAAGCGAGAACAAAATGAGAATTTTGTTTAGAATTATTTGGGAAGAGAAAGAGAGACAGAGAGAGAGAGAGAGAGAGAGAGAGAGAGAGAGAGACAGAGAAAGACAGGGAAACATAGAAAGAGAGAAAAAAGGACCATCAATTTCAATAATCTATCGTTTTTATTTGTCTTGAAAATTTTTTAAAAAAAAGAAGAAAAAAAAAACAAAACAAAAAATTCATCAACAACAACAATAACAGTTAAACGAAGACAAACATACAAAAGAAAGCCCAAAATCAAAGGAATCTATCGATCTCTATAGGATCAGTCAAGATTTTATCTTCTTACTCCAGAAAAAGTCACTGAATAATCGAACGATCAATACCAAAGAAAAAAAAAATTAGTAGCGTAAAATCGAAGACCAAACTTCCATCCCAAAATTAAAAATAATTATCACAAATCTGGCGTATTTATACTTGCATAATATTAATCAATAATAATTAAAAATGATGTAATGATGTTAATGAGGAGAAAGACAAAACAATAACAATAATATTTACTGTACTTTTTAGAGAGATACAAAGAGAAGCTAATAACAACAACAATAATAATAATAGTAATAATAATCTTGATAAGAATCTATATTACAATGATCCAATTCATGTATGCATAAGTATATGTTAATGTAAATTCGATAAAAAACGGTACATTCTAGAATAATTTATGTTAGCGCAATACCGTAAAAATACAATAACTCAATAACTTAAAGAATGACTCAAGTTTTACTCCAATTGGGGTCATGTTTTGACTAATTTTTAATTGTGCATAAATTGACAAACAATATCTGTCCACGGAAGATAACCCCAGATATATTAACTGCTAATTAAAAAAATCCTTCTGAGGGATAATTAGCATTTGCAATTATGAGTTCTGTAAATAAGACGATACTTGACAGTAAATGGAGACTTTTGTGAGAGGCATTTAAGTGAGACTAAATAAAGAAAATAAAAGAGAGACGTTTCATAAGCGAACTGCGTTTACACTAAAATAATGAATCTAAAATAATTATTTGAGTTTTTTTCCGTAAAAATAAAAGTCTTTGTAATTATTGTTTTTAATTTTCTTAATTTTAATACAGCGTTTTGGTCCGATATAACCTTCGGGTATTTTATATACGAGGGTCAGCTGGAAATAGCTTGTTCAAGATATAAATTTAAGTAGATGAACCTGTTGGTAAACTAAAATACATGCAAGTGTATTAGAATACAACTTCTAGTAGGTCAGCTGTTGTATTCTGGTATATTTGTAAGTCTTTCAGTCTAAAACTGGTGCGTCTATATTTATATCTTGGTCAACCAATGAAATTTCCGGTTTACTCTCGTATTTTCATGTTTTCTTGTCTGCCTAATCTTAATCTGTTCAAGAAGGAAAGTCAGTCCTAATAGACGTCGAGGAGGCCACCGAATGCAAACTGCACTTGAAGAAAGCCGGAGAATATATCGGCCAAATTGTAGGGTTGAAAAAGCAAACAAAAATAAGGACAACAGTCCAAAAATATGTCTAATCACGAAAATACTTTATAACTGCAGAAAAGAATCATTTCAACATGGTTTTTTAAAAGTGATAATTATAATATGTCACGCATATCGATAACAGAAAAACAACTAATTGTTTTGAAATAAGTGAAAATAACGAGAGAGTCAACTGTTGTAAAATAATAGGTTAATCCCTAAATAAATAATTGCTATAAATAACATCATCATCTTCATTATTAATATTATTACTATTATTATTATTATTATTATTATTAATGTTATTATTATTGTTATTATTAGTTTTATTATTAATATTATTATCAATGTGACGGTTGTTATTGCTGAAGAATGTAGTGGTGGCCTAAGTAGAATTAAAGAAACAAATATTGAAAGAAATTATCACAGGATTGTTCTTAATTTAAAAGTAAGTTTCAGTTGCTGGATTAAAAAGCTGTAAAAGAATTTGGGAAGAAACAGAAACAGAAATAATAATAATAATAATAATAATAATAATAATATATTAAACCCAGGAATTTTCTTTGGTGCCACAGTGTGGCGTCCCTTAAAAGGCTTTTCTTACCAATAAATCGATAAACCTGATGAAGAATAAAGTGAATTCGATCAATTGAAAAATACAATAGACAAATAACAGAGAAAAGGAAGGACAACCACAAGCACAACAACAAGGAATACATAACTGAAGGTTTTATGTCATTAAAATTGTTGTAAAACAAAGAAAACTAAAATGCATTTTTTTGTCAAGTACATCATTCCGTATAAATATGTACAAAACACCAATTACAAATGAAGAAGAAATTTTCTACATACGTAAACGCATGCGAGGTAACAGTAATATATATATATATATATATATATATATATATATATATATATATATATATATATATGGTAAATGCATTGATATATCCAATAAATTATGTAAAAATGAAATATGTGAAAACCGGTTGAATGTGGATTTTTAAAAAAATATGTTACATTACTTCTTTCAAAAGAAAATTTGATAATATTCAGGAGAAGTCATTACCATGGAAACACATCAACACAAAACACCGAAGTTTTATTTCCTTTACATAAGATGGTTTTGAAGATGCTCGTGTAGTTTCCAAACTTAAACTCGAAAATATAAAAAAAATCAACATACAAGAGGTTTTCACATATCACACACACACACACACACACACACACACACACACACACACACACACACACATTCTCCGCAGCTCATTTTATATACGCTTTAAATATTCCAAAAGTTCACTTTTAAGTTAAGACCACCAAAAAAAATTAGTACGCGATCTAATATTCATAATAACATAAATAACTTGAACGGCTTGTAAGTTTATATAACCGACCAATTCATTAAACATCTATAGACGCGACTGTTAAATAATTCAATGCTGAATAAAACTGATTCAACATATTTTATTTCTCGAAAGTTAATCAATTTTAAAAATGAATGTAATTGTTGTGGGTCATCGGTTAAGTACGTATAAGCAGAAGTAAGTCTGTAGCCTAATGACAACAGTTATTCTGTTCGGAAATGCTTATTTTATAACATGATCTTCCTCTTTGTGCATAATTCAGCACTAATTATTAAAACATAATTTTTGATAATTATACAGTGAAAAATTTAGATAGAAAATCATTTAAAACTGTCAAAAAACTTATTAATCTAATTTCATGTTTGGATTAATATTTGGTTCCTAAATATACTTTATTCTTATATATCTATCTATTTTAACGAAACTTGGTTATAAGCAACCGACGATTTGAAATGAATTGTTTGAACATTATTTTTTATCGATACTCATATTTAAGTAGATATTCTGTTTTTAATGAAACAGTATTATATATTTTTATCTACCGGCCTGATTATTTACGATAAATTTTTATTACGAAAATGTGCGCCATTCGGCAGGATTCGAACCTGCGACCCCTATCTATATAGCGGAAGCTACCATTTGATCCTGGTAACGTCTTAGACCTCTCGACTACGAATAGCCTCCAGTCTAAACAAGGTATTTATCAAGCCTATATAACACAATTTTCGATCCATCGTAAACAAACATAGCTGCTCTGAAATGGATCGTAATGTCAACATATGTAAACATGTTACAGAAATCAAAGAATTTTTAATGTTTCATTAAAAACAGAATATCTTAGGGACAGTCAATAAATTCCTTGTTTTTAAAATAGTATCTAAATGTTGTACCGCCAAACATTTGTTTATATATATATATATATATATATATATATATATATATATATATATATAATTACGGAATTTAACGACGATTAACGAAACTTGGTTATAAACAACCGACAATTTGAAATAAATTGTTTGAACATTATTTTTTTTCTTATCGATAATCGTATTTAAGTAGATATTCTGTTTTTAATTAAAGAGTGTTATATATTTATATCTACCGGCCTGATTATTTACGATAAACTTTTATTACGAAAATGAGTGTCATTCGGCAGAATTCGAACCCTATGTGGATAGGGATCGCAGGTTCGAATCCATGGTTCGAATATACTATTTTAAGGTTTGTGTATAAGGAACACTTACAGCGGTTGTATCAATAATTAGTGGAGTACTTAGAACAGTTTCCAAGAGTAAAGTAAAAATTTGATAAAGATATGAAATCAGAGAATCTAAACGATGTAAATTACTGAACTATGAAAATCAGCTTCCATATTGAGGAGAGTTCTGAAGTATTGAAGAGTTTTGCTGTAACTTAATTTCCACTGAAACATTATTAGTTTGAAAGAATGCATATCAGTTATTGATCGAATATAAACTTGTTGGTATCAATCACTAGAAATATTTGCAAGACATTTTTCCCTCACCATTTTGTAGGCAGAAGCACATAAATGCATGCTGGGATTTTTCCTCATCAATAAAATAGACCTGTTCTCAGTTTCATCTGACACGGTCCAGGTCTGTCTTGTCTTGAAGTCAGACCACTACGTTCGCATGTCCGAACTTGTTATTGTGTGTCAACCCCAATTCTTAGTTTGTGAACTTATTTTTTGAACTATTTTTTGCTTTGTTTTTCTCTTTTCCTTCTTATAGTTTATTGCAAACTTTGTCAATTCTATTTGATGAACAGTTATGTTATTTATTTTGCATTTGATAATGGCTACTCACTAATTTATACTCACTAATACTATTTGAATAAATATAAGAATGTTACACATCATTATTGGAATGTTTGAAACAGTTTTGAAAATAATTGTAATAAAATGTTAGAAAAATTATAAATCTTATTTGGTTAACCAGTGTTGCTTTATATCGAATATCTGCGTAGGTGTGATAAGGTAAATTATCTTCATTCACCAATTTGCATGTTAGGAGTGGGCATCGAATAAATAGGCACTTTTTGAAACATGTGCAGCGGACAGTCACTAACATGGGCAAAAACAGCTGTAAGTAAACCGATGGCAGTTGCCTCCTACTAAACAGAAAATATAGTGTTTAAGAAAAAGTAATGATATTTTTTCACATTCTTGACAAGATTGAAGAAAATTTAAAACATTTAAAAAATTAAGATTAAATATCAAGAAATATTTTTTTCTGATCACCCAAACCTGTGAAGTCTCTAAGTTTCGTAGATGGTCTGTTCTTCAAATTCAAATTCGTTCGTTTGCTTTGTACACGGACAGGCAGCCTAGCCAGATTTGAATTTTCGGGAAAAGACAAGAGTTGAAGATGTAAATTTCTTAATTCAAATTTCCTGGGTTAATCCTGTGTGGTATGTGTAATCGTTTCTTATTTATGTATTTTAATTTTTTACTAATCTTTTCGGCGATTATGCTTCATTTGGAAAAAAAAATTAACTTTACTGTTTTGAAGTTCTCTTTATTTATTTATTTATTTATTTATCTATTCTGCAAAGCGAAGCCATTCTTAACGAGATAGTGGCCGTTACCGGGCAGTTGACCTACCCCTCCCCCATCACCCAACCCTGTGAAATCTCTAACCCTCCCATATTCTTGCTTTCCTGACTACTACAACCTCCAGAAATCTAAATGCAATGTCAATACTCATCTATTAACCACTGGACTCTAGCTCTCTCCCCACCCCCTTATATCCTACCCTTTCTCTCCACCTATGTATCTGTCATCGCACCTGCATTCTCAGCTTTCTATTGCTCCTTTCTATTGCTCCTTTCTAGTTTGTACTCCTCACTCTTTTCTAATTAATCTTTTTTTTCAGTTATGTAGCCCCCAGCTCATCAGTGGCATTTCTGCCTTGCTCGGGGTGAAATGATTAAAAAAAAAAAAAGGACGAGACAACAGATCTGGTTTTATAGGAGGAAGTGAGGAAAAACTGGAGCAGAGCGAAGGGTTTTTAAGGAAAATAAAAAGAAAAAAGGACATTTCTGAGGTTAAAATTTTGAGGACACACAATGAGGAATAAAGCGTTGGGAACCTTGACACTCACAAAACATAATAAAGGCAAGAGAAAGAGACGAAAACATCGAATAAACTACCTAAGGAGCTTGTTAAATGGATGACAGAAGAACTCAGAGGGATAGAAAGGACAATAAATATTAATTAGAATTACAAATGATAGGAAATTGTGGAGAGCCATGTTTAACATAACTAAAAAGCTTGTGTAAATTGATGGTAGAAGAGGAACTGAGAGGGACAGTAACGCAATAAATATTAATTAGAGCTGCAAATGATTGGAAATTGTGGAGAGACATGTTCATTCTAGCTAACGAGATTGTGTAAATGGATGGCAGAAGAAGAACTGAGAGAGATAGTAAGATGACAAATATTTATTGGAGATACAGCTGAGAGGAAATTGGGGAGATCCATCCTCATCGTACCTAATGATCTTGTGTAAATAGGTGGCAGAAGAGGGACTGAGAAGGACAGTAAGATGATAAATATTTATTAGAGCTACAACTGATAGGAAATTATGGAGAGCCATGTTTAACCAACCTAAGAAGCTTGAGTAAATGGATGGCAGAAGAGGGACTGAGATGGATAGACAGAGGATAATTGTTAATTATAGCTAGAAATGAGCTAGTGTAAAGGAACTGAGAGGGACAGTAAGACCATAAATATTAATTAGAGATACAAATGATAGGAAATTGTGGAGACCCATGATCATTCGATCTAAAGAGCTAGTGTAAAGGAACTGAGAGGGACAGTAAAACCATAAATATTAATTAGAGATACAAATGATAGGAAATTGTGGAGACCCATGATCGTTCGATCTAAAGAGCTAGTGTAAAGGAACTGAGAGGGACATTAAAACCATAAATATTAATTAGAGATACAAATGATAGGAAATTGTGAAGAGCCATGTTTAATCAACCTAACAAGCTCGTGTAAATTGATAGCAGAAGAGGAACTGAGAAGGACAAGTAAGACGATAATATTAATTTGAGCTACAAATGATAGGAAATAGTGGAGAGCCATGTTTAACCTACCTAAAGACCTTGTGTAAATTGATGGCAAAAGAGGAGCAGAGCGGGTCAGTAAGAGGACAAATATTTATTAGAGTTACAAATGATAGGAAATTGTGGAGAGTCATGTTCATTCTACCTAACAGGCATGTTTAAATGGACAGCAGAACAATGGAATGACATTGATATTAAAGACACTGCTAAACACCACGGGAAGTTGTGGAAAGTCATGATCATTCCCGAAACACACAGAACATCGAAGAAGACTGGAACATTTACTAGTTGATCTTGGAAATGTGGGCATGACCACATTTTAAGATAAAATTGAACAGAGCCATCGTAAAATAAACAGTGCTCATTGAAGTGTGTTTGTTAGCAAAACAGTTTCGCACACTTATGTGATACTATATTGATTTTGACCATCACTGGTTTTCGAACTATTTTGCCACTAATATAAACAGCGATAAGAAAGTCAGTTAATTTTAGTAATGAGTACTTCCTTCGGCACATTATGCAAAAGTCATACTCTTGACTAATTCCTTTGTATAGTATTTCTCTACAAGTGTGCCAGTGATGGGGCTTTGTGCCAAAGAAAACTAAGCTCAGTAAGTAATGTTGCCAAAATTTATTTCCTGCCACATATCTATCTCGACAGTTGCTTAAGAAAAGAGGACATTTATCGTGAGATAACTTGTCAAGTGCTTTATCAAATCTTATGACCAAAGAAAACTACAAAAGATCGCACAATTAGGAACAGTTAAAATCTCATGAACATCTTTGCTGATATTTAGTTACCTTCTGAAAATCGGCACAAAATCTGTGAAATACAGAATTATATAATGGCAATCCTAAGATCTTACTCAAGAGATGATAGAAGTGTGGTTCATCAAGATAAAGGTTCATGTACAGAATAGTTGGGGAATTTGGAAGCTTGCTAAAGACACTGAAGACAGAAATTCATGGAAGATTTATAAGAAGCTTACTAAATTGGTGGGGTCAAAGAGGATACTGAGAAAGATACTGAATAGGTCATGAGATTTACTATCACTCAGTCTCCAACGATAACTAGCAGACATCTAGACTGAACATACACATACATGAAATACTATCACTTTTACTAGTAAAAATGATAATTTGAGCATGTCTCTTAGTATATTGTAGATATCTGTTCATGAGCGTGAGTAGTGGGTGAATATCCTTGTCATGTGACGGAAAAGTAGTTTTTATATAAAGATTTTAGCTAAAGCGAATTGGGAGTTACATTTAGGTATTAGGGAAAACCTTGACTCAAAAACACATTCAATGGACAGGGTATTTGGACTTAAGTATTATCTGTCTGAGTGGCCACCCGCAATGTCATGAACTGCTTTTATTAAAAGAAAAACCCGTCAGCATAGAGCACACTGTTGGTCGACCGACTGTCATGATACGTATATCTGGCTGCATATATTAATCAAACAGAAAATCATCGTACGTATATTGGGCTGCATATATTTATTAGGCCTAAAGTCATGATACGAATATTGGGCTGCAAATATTTATCAAGCCTAAAGACATGATACATATATTTGGCTGTATATATTTATTAGGCCTAAAGACATGATACGTATATTTGGCTGCATATATTTATTAGGCCTGAAGTCATGATACGTATATTGGGCTGCAAATATTTATTAGGCCTAAAGTCATGATACGTATATTGGGCTGCATATATTTATTACGCGTAACGTCAAAGATACGAATATTGGGCTGCATATATTTATTAGGCCTAAAGTCATGATACGAATATTGGGATGCATATATTTATTAGGCCTAAAGTCATGATACGAATATTGGGCTGCAAATATTTATCAAGCCTAAAGTCATGATGCGTATATTGGCTGCATATATTTATCAAGCCCAAAGATATGATACGTATATTGGGCTGCATATATTTATTAGGCCTAAAGTCATGATACGTATATTGGGCTGCATATATTTATTAGGCCTAAAGTCATGATACGAATATTGGGCTGCATATATTTATTACGCGTAACGTCAAAGATACGAATATTGGGCTGCATATATTTATTAGGCCTAAATTCATGATACGTATATTGGCTGCATATATTTATCAAACCTGAAGTCATGATACGTATATTGGCTGCATATATTTATCAAGCCCAAAGATAAGATACGTATATTGGGCTGCATATATTTATTAGGCCTAAAGTCATGATACGAATATTGGGCTGCAAATATTTATTACGCGTAACGTCAAAGATACGAATATTGGGCTGCATATATTTATTAGGCCTAAAGTCATGATACGAATATTGAGATACATATATTTATTAGGCCTGAAATCATGATACGAATATTTGGCTGCAAATATTTATCAAGCCTAAAGTCATGATACGTATATTGGGTGCATATATTTATCAAGCCCAAAGACATGATACGTATTAGGCTGCATATATGTATTAGGCCTAAAGTCATGATACGTATATTGGGCTGCATATATTTATTTGGCCTAAAGTCATGATACGTATATTGGGCTGCATATATTTATTAGGCCTAAAGTCATGATACGTATATTGGGTGCATATATTTATCAAGCCCAAAGACATGATACGTATATTGGGCTGCATATATTTATTAGGCCTAAAGTCATGATACGTATATTGGGCTGCATATATTTATTTGGCCTAAAGTCATGATACGTATATTGGGCTGCATATATTTATTACGCGTAACGTCAAAGATACGAATATTGGGCTGCATATATTTATTAGGCCTATAGTCATGATACGTATATTGGCTGCATATATTTATCAAGCCTAAAGTCATGATACGTATATTGGCTGCATATATTTATTAGGCCTAACGTCATGATACGTATATTGGCTGCAAATAATTATCAAGCCCAAAGACATGATACGTAAATTGGGCTGCATATATTTATTTGGCCTAAAGTCATGATACGTATATTGTCTGCATATATTTATTAGGCCTAGAGTCATGATACGTATATTGGCTGCATATATTTATTAGGCCTAAAGTCAGGATACGTATATTGGATGCAAATATTTATCAAGCTCAAAGACATGATACGCAAATTGGGCTGCATATATTTATTTGGCCTAAAGTCATGATACGTATATTGTCTGCATATATTTATTAGGCCTAAAATCATGATACGTATATTGGGCTGCATATATATATTACGCGTAACGTCAAAGATACGAATACTGGGCTGCATATATTTATTAGGCCTAAATTCATGATACGAATATTGGGATGCATATATTTATTAGGCAAATATCATGATACGAATATTGGGATGCATATATTTATTAGGCCTAAAGTCATGATACGAATATTGGGCTGCAAATATTTATCAAGCCTAAAGTCATGATACGTATATTGGGCTGCATATATTTATCAAGCCCAAAGATATGATACGTATATTGGGCTGCATATATTTATTAGGCCTAAAGTCATGATACGTATATTGGGCTGCATATATTTATTTGGCCCACAGTCATGATGCGTATATTGGGCTGCATATATTTATTACGCGTAACGTCATAGATACGAATATTGGGATGCATATATTTATTCGGCCTATATCATGATACGAATATTGGGATGCATATATTTATTAGGCCTATATCATGATACGAATATTGGGATGCATATATTTATTAGGCCTAAAGTCATGATACGTATATTGGCTGCATATATTTATCAAGCCCAAAGATATGATACGTATATTGGGCTGCATATATTTATTAGGCCTAAAGTCATCATACGCATATTGGGCTGCATATATTTATTAGGCCTAAAGTCATGATACGCATATTGGGCTGCATATATTTATTAGGCCTAAAGTCATGATACGAATATTGGGCTGCATATATTTATTACGCTTAACGTCAAAGATACGAATATTGGGCTGCATATATTTATTAGGCCTAAAGTCATGATACGAATACTGGGATGCATATATTATTAGGCCTAAAGTCATGATACGAATATTGGGCTGCAAATATTTATTAGGCCTAAAGTCATGATACGCATATTGGGCTGCATATATTTATTAGGCCTAAAGTCATGATACGAATATTGGGCTGCATATATTTATTACGCTTAACGTCAAAGATACGAATATTGGGCTGCATATATTTATTAGGCCTAAAGTCATGATACGAATACTGGGATGCATATATTTATTAGGCCTAAATTCATGATACGAATATTGGGCTGCAAATATTTATCAAGCCTAAAGTCATGATACGTATATTGGCTGCATATATTTATCGAGGCCAAAGACATGATACGTAAATTGGGCTGCATATATTTATTAGGCCTAAAGTCATGATACGTATATTGGGCTGCATATATTTATTAGGCCTAAAGTCATGATACGAATATTGGCATGCATATATTTATTAGGCCTAAAGTCATGATACGAATATTGGGCTGCAAATATTTATCAAGCCTAAATTCATGATACGTATATTTTCTGCATATATTTATCAAGCCCAAAGACCTGATACGTATATTGGGCTGCATATAATTATTAGGCCTAAAGTCATGATACGAATATTGGGCTGCATATATTTATTTGGCCTAAAGTCATGATACGTATATTGGGCTGCATATATTTATTAGGCCTAAAATCATGATACGGATATTGGGCTGCAAATATTTATCAAGCCTAAAGACATGATACATATATTTGGCTGTATATATTTATTAGGCCTAAAGTCATGATACGAATATTGGCATGCATATATTTATTAGGCCTAAAGTCATGATACGAATATTGGCATGCATATATTTATTAGGCCTAAAGTCATGATACGAATATTGGGCTGCAAATATTTATCAAGCCTCAAGTCATGATACGTATATTTTCTGCATAAATTTATCAAGCCCAAAGACCTGATACGTATATTGGGCTGCATATAATTATTAGGCCTAAAGTCATGATACGAATATTGGGCTGCATATATTTATTAGGCCTAAAGTCATGATACGCATATTGGGCTGCATATATTTATTAGGCCTAAAGTCATGATACGAATATTGGGCTGCATATATTTATTACGGGTAACGTCAAAGATACGAATATTGGGCTGCTTATATTTATTAGGCCTAAATTCATGATACGAATATTGGGATGCATATATTTATTAGGCCTATATCATGATACGAATATTGGGATGCATATATTTATTAGGCCTAAAGTCATGATACGAATATTGGGCTGCAAATATTTATCAAGCCTAAAGTCATGATACGTATATTGGCTGCATATATTTATCAAGCCCAAAGATATGATACGTATATTGGGCTGCATATATTTATTAGGCCTAAAGTCATGATACGTATATTGGGCTGCATATATTTATTAGGCCAAAATCATGATACGAATATTGGCATGCATATATTTATTAGGCCTAAAGTCATGATACAAATATTGGGCTGCAAATATTTATCAAGCCTAAAGTCATGATACGTATATTTTCTGCATATATTTATCAAGCCCAAAGACCTGATACGTATATTGGGCTGCATATAATTATTAGGCCTAAAGTCATGATACGAATATTGGGCTGCATATATTTATTTGGCCTAAAGTCATGATACGTATATTGGGCTGCATATATTTATTAGGCCTAAAATCATGATACGAATATTGGGCTGCAAATATTTATCAAGCCTAAAGACATGATACATATATTTGGCTGTATATATTTATTAGGCCTAATGTCATGATACGAATATTGGCATGCATATATTTATTAGGCCTAAAGTCATGATACGAATATTGGCATGCATATATTTATTAGGCCTAAAGTCATGATACGAATATTGGGCTGCAAATATTTATCAAGCCTAAAGTCATGATACGTATATTTTCTGCATATATTTATCAAGCCCAAAGACCTGATACGTATATTGGGCTGCATATATTTATTAGGCCTAAAGTCATGATACGAATATTGGCATGCATATATTTATTAGGCCTAAAGTCATGATACGAATATTGGGCTGCAAATATTTATCAAGCCTAAATTCATGATACGTATATTTTCTGCATATATTTATCAAGCCCAAAGACCTGATACGTATATTGGGCTGCATATAATTATTAGGCCTAAAGTCATGATACGAATATTGGGCTGCATATATTTATTTGGCCTAAAGTCATGATACGTATATTGGGCTGCATATATTTATTAGGCCTAAAATCATGATACGGATATTGGGCTGCAAATATTTATCAAGCCTAAAGACATGATACATATATTTGGCTGTATATATTTATTAGGCCTAAAGTCATGATACGAATATTGGCATGCATATATTTATTAGGCCTAAAGTCATGATACGAATATTGGCATGCATATATTTATTAGGCCTAAAGTCATGATACGAATATTGGGCTGCAAATATTTATCAAGCCTCAAGTCATGATACGTATATTTTCTGCATAAATTTATCAAGCCCAAAGACCTGATACGTATATTGGGCTGCATATAATTATTAGGCCTAAAGTCATGATACGAATATTGGGCTGCATATATTTATTTGGCCTAAAGTCATGATACGTATATTGGGCTGCATATATTTATTAGGCCTAAAATCATGATACGAATATTGGGCTGCAAATATTTATCAAGCCTAAAGACATGATACATATATTTGGCTGTATATATTTATTAGGCCTAAAGACATGATACGTATATTTGGCTTCATATATTTATTAGGCCTGAAGTCATGATACGTATATTGGGCTGCAAATATTTATTAGGCCTAAAGTCATGATACGTATATTGGGCTGCATATATTTATTTGGCCTAAAGTCATGATACGTATATTGTCTGCAAATATTTATCAAGCCCAAAGACATGATACGTAAATTGGGCTGCATATATTTATTTGGCCTAAAGTCATGATACGTATATTGTCTGCATATATTTATTAGGCCCAGATTCATGATACGTATATTGGGCTGCATATATTTATTACGCGTAACGTCAAAGATACGAATATTGGGCTGCATATATTTATTAGGCCTATAGTCATGATACGTATATTGGCTGCATATATTTATCAAGCCTAAATTCATGATACGTATATTGGCTGCATATATTTATTAGGCCTAAAGTCAGGATACGTATATTGGCTGCAAATATTTATCAAGCCCAAAGACATGATACGTAAATTGGGCTGCATATATTTATTTGGCCTAAAGTCATGATACGTATATTGTCTGCATATATTTATTAGGCCTAATGTCATGATACGTATATTGGGCTGCATATATTTATTACGCGTAACGTCAAAGATACGAATATTGGGCTGCATATATTTATTAGGCCTATATCATGATACGAATATTGGGATGCATATATTTATTAGGCCTAAAGTCATGATACGAATATTGGCTGCATATATTTATCAAGCCCAAAGATATGATACGTATATTGGGCTGCATATATTTATTAGGCCTAAAGTCATGATACGCATATTGGGCTGCATATATTTATTAGGCCTAAAGTCATGATACGAATATTGGGCTGCATATATTTATTACGGGTAACGTCAAAGATACGAATATTGGGCTGCTTATATTTATTAGGCCTAAATTCATGATACGAATATTGGGATGCATATATTTATTAGGCCTATATCATGATACGAATATTGGGATGCATATATTTATTAGGCCTAAAGTCATGATACGAATATTGGGCTGCAAATATTTATCAAGCCTAAAGTCATGATACGTATATTGGCTGCATATATTTATCAAGCCCAAAGATATGATACGTATATTGGGCTGCATATATTTATTAGGCCTAAAGTCATGATACGTATATTGGGCTGCATATATTTATTTGGCCTAAAGTCATGATGCGTATATTGGGCTGCATATATTTATTACGCGTAACGTCAAAGATACGAATATTGGGATGCATATATTTATTAGGCCTATATCATGATACGAATATTGGGATGCATATATTTATTAGGCCTAAAGTCATGATACGAATATTGTGCTGCAAATATTTATCAAGCCTAAAGTCATGATACGTATATTGGCTGCATATATTTATCAAGCCCAAAGATATGATACGTATATTGGGCTGCATATATTTATTAGGCCTAAAGTCATGATACGCATATTGGGCTGCATATATTTATTAGGCCTAAAGTCATGATACGAATATTGGGCTGCATATATTTATTACGCTTAACGTCAAAGATACGAATATTGGGCTGCATATATTTATTAGGCCTAAAGTCATGATACGAATACTGGGATGCATATATTTATTAGGCCTAAATTCATGATACGAATATTGGGCTGCAAATATTTATCAAGCGTAAAGTCATGATACATATATTGGCTGCATATATTTATCGAGGCCAAAGACATGATACGTAAATTGGGCTGCATATATTTATTAGGCCTAAAGTCATGATACGTATATTGGGCTGCATATATTTATTAGGCCTAAAGTCATGATACGAATATTGGTATGCATATATTTATTAGGCCTAAAGTCATGATACGAATATTGGGCTGCAAATATTTATCAAGCCTAAAGTCATGATACGTATATTTTCTGCATATATTTATCAAGCCCAAAGACCTGATACGTATATTGGGCTGCATATAATTATTTGGCCTAAAGTCATGATACGTATATTGGGCTGCATATATTTATTAGGCC
Organism: Ascarosepion bandense; assembly: GCA_037127315.1. Classification (NCBI taxonomy): domain Eukaryota; kingdom Metazoa; phylum Mollusca; class Cephalopoda; order Sepiida; family Sepiidae; genus Ascarosepion; species Ascarosepion bandense. The sequence continues at coordinate 1,520,241 of JBBBDQ010001507.1, forward strand.
TAAAGTCATGATACGTATATTGGGCTGCATATATTTCTTACGCGTAACGTCAAAGATACGAATATTGGTCTGCATATATTTATTAGGCCTAAAGTCATGATACGAATATTGGGATGCATATATTTATTAGGCCTAATGTCATGATACGAATATTGGGATGCATATATTTATTAGGCCTAAAGTCATGATACGTATATTGGCTGCATATATTTATCAAGCCCAAAGATATGATACGTATACTGAGCTGCATATATTTATTAGGCCTAAAGTCATGATACGTATATTGGGCTGCATATATTTATTAGGCCTAAAGTCATGATACGTATATTGGGCTGCATATATTTCTTACGCGTAACGTCAAAGATACGAATATTGGTCTGCATATATTTATTAGGCCTAAAGTCATGATACGAATATTGGGATGCATATATTTATTAGGCCTAATGTCATGATACGAATATTGGGATGCATATATTTATTAGGCCTAAAGTCATGATACGTATATTGGCTGCATATATTTATCAAGCCCAAAGATATGATACGTATACTGAGCTGCATATATTTATTAGGCCTAAAGTCATGATACGTATATTGGGCTGCATATATTTATTAGGCCTAAATTCATGATACGTATATTGGGCTGCATATATTCATTACGCGTAACGTCAAAGATACGAATATTGGGATGCATATATTTATTAGGCCTAAAGTTATGATACGAATATTGGGATGCATATATTTATTAGGCCTAAAATCATGATACGAATATTGGGCTGCAAATATTTATCAAGCTTAAAGACATGATACGTATATTTGGCTGCATATATTTATCAGTTTTAAAGTCATGATACGTATATTAGGCTGCTTATATTTATCAGGCCTAATGTCATAATGGGTATATTGGGCTACATATATTTATTAGACCGAAAGTCATTATATGTATATGAGGCTGCATATATTTACCAGACTGAAAGTTACGATACGAATATTGAGCTGCATATATCTATCATACCTAAAGTCATGATGCCTATATTGGACGGTATATATTTATCAGACCTAAAATAATGATACGAATATTGGGCTGCATATATCCATCAGACTGAAAGTCATGATACCTATATTGGGCTGCATAAATTTATCCGACCGTTAGTATTGATACGTATATTGGGCTGCATATAATTTTCAGGCCTAAAGTCATGATACCTATATTAAGCTGCATATATTTATCAGACGGAATGTATTGGTACGTATATTGGGTTGCATATATTTATTAGGCCTGAAGTGATGATACCTATATTGGGCTGCATATGTTTATCAGACCGAACGTATTGATATGTATATTGGGCTGCATATATTTATCAGTCCGAAAGTTATGATAATTATATTGGGCTGCATATATTCATACCAGTGCATCGGCCAGTGTCATAAATTTTCTCACTTGGCAATCCGCGTGTTTCACTGTGTTCACTGCCTTCAACATCATATGCAATTTCTTAAATTTTGGTACGATGGATGACGGTTAGCATATCAGTGTAATAATTAAAGCCGAAGTGCTGAGTTCAAATTCTAGTCGAGTTTGTTGCTTTTATTTTATACACATGCCATAAAAAAGAATCTATTCTATCTACGGATAAAATTATGTCTTCTTCGACGTTTTAGCCGGGATTGGCAACTATGCATTGAAAAATTTCCGCCCGATTTAGTTTCGGTTGAAACAGGAATTACGTGACCTAACATATCGATGCTGTACGATTCACATATAGGAAACAAAGACTGAGGGCAAAGAAAATTCCACTGGGAAGTCTCAAAAGTCGCTTACAAAGCAAGGACACTTCTCGTGAGATACCTTTCTTAATTGATTTAAGATCAAAGAAATCTCTCGCCAGATATCCCAGAAGTCGCTTAAGAAACGAAAACATTTCTCGCGAGAGTTCTCGACAGTCGTTTAAGAAACGGAAATTATTTTTTGCGGGAGATCTCGATAGTCGCTAAAGAAACGAAAATATTTCTCGCAAGAGATCTCGACAGTTGCTTAAGAAACAAGGACATTTCTCGTAAGATAAGTTGTTTATTGCTTTGGAATCGAAAACATTTCTCGCGAGATATGTCTCCAGAAATTTTTGATAATTGATGAGAATATTAAGATAATGTTAGCAATATTTATATAATGACTTATTATGTATAAGTAACATTTATTAACAATAATTTAAGTAAATGTCTAACAAATAATCCCGTCAGTAATTTCTCTAATTAATTTTTAATTAAGTAATAATAATAATAATAATAATAATAATAATTGAAGGCTTGCGAAGGCATGTTCTCTCTTAATCTTGAAAACTCAACTCAACTTTACATACGATAACAATAACAATAAGAACAGAAACTGTTATAAGAATAAACAACAACAAATAAAACGCCATATTTCAACAAAAAGCAACGATAATTGTACATAATATTTCCAGCATTAAGACATTGAAGTACGTGCTCAGGAAAAGCTTTGCGAAAAGATGGCGATTTGAATTTCAAAAAGCAAGCCAGACAATAGCGATTGAAAACGATTGCATATACTTTCTGGAGTGGAATGAATAAATCAAAAACATTAATGGTGGAAATCCTTCCTCACGAATATGTACAATCGAAGTAAGATAACAACACAACAAAAGAGGAAAATTAAGATAGCCAAGCACAAAGCAAAAAGAAACAAACATAAAAATCGGGAAAAAGAAAGAAAAAAATTCTCGTCGGAAAGGAAACATGGCTGTCCAAGTGGCAAACAAATTGACCAATCAAATGAAAGGATAGGGTGATAAAGCAAGGAAAATTAATAAAAATTAAACATCAAGAAATGGATATTATAAATAGTCTAAAGTATATATATATATCGAGGCAGCAAATAATTTTCTGTGAATGTATGTGGGTGTTTTTTTGTGTGGCTAATTCACAGCAAACCAAAAGAATTTGTCATTTAAATGTAAATCATCTGCACAACCACACCAACATTGCCTGATGATGATCTCGAGACATAGAAATTTCTATGTCGCAATGTAAAATTGATATATAACTCTATAATTATATATATATATATATATATATATATATATATATATATATATATATATATATTAGTTGATTATTGTCTGAAGTAGTTGCGTATTTCCAGCGGATAGTATATCAAAAAGGAAGGATGTGAAATGCTGATTTTCAAAGCAATTAGCACATACTAAAGATTTCTGTAGCATAACCTCAATTGCCTTTCGTTTAGGACGAAACACAAACAGCCATACACATAGTAGGAAATCAGCTCAGTCAAAAATTTTATATTTCATACAGGGTGCGATGGCTAAATTGTTGTCAAAATTACGCAAAAATGAAAATAACACCATCATCCCATTCTAATAGATACCTAAATTTCACGAAAATATCTTGAAATACTAATGAGTAAATTTCTTCAACCACGGCCTTCAAACGATTTCTGAATCTCCTGAAAGTTTTCTAGACGGTTATCTTATTTAAGTTAGTGAATGTTGTCATAATCCTTACCATTAGTTCATGTTTCGTCTCTCTCTCAACTGTGTCTCCCACATAATAACCAAGGGGGTTATAGTCTGTGGAGTTAGGTATCCAGATGGAAGGAGTGATGTAGTCGCAGAAATTATCTGACAGCCATGAATGTGTTCCCTGGATAATGTGGCATGGTACTGAGTCCTGTTGTTAGACCTAGGATATTCCAGCTGACATGCTCTTGACCCAAAGCAACACTACCCCCTCAAGGCACTTGATTTAGGCCTCCATGTTGAGTCTGAGGCCATGTGAGAAAAAGGATGGAGGCATAACGTCATTATCACCAGTGATCACACTAAACATCTTCGTAATCACCATTAGACTCATTCAAGTCTTTCCGAATTCTATGCATTGTTTCGTATTGGAGCTTCCGGCGAATGCTGAGCAGTACAGCATGCTGCCCCCAAATCTTTCGAGGAGTGAATTGCGTCATGGTGTTCTGTTTCACACAGTCGGTACCAAACTGACCCTACTATACTCCCCAATCGATAAAATCAAAACCAAACGCGAAATTAAATCTATAAAATGGTGACAATTTACCCATCGCTTTATATATATATATTGTAACAAAGTTGTAGAACTCGTAGGTTTTTAACCTGTTGTTCATGCATTTACTTTTATAAAGAGTGCTCGATATATATATATATATATATATATATATATATATATATATATATATAGTCATCCGCAGACAGATCTGTTTCGGTGTCTCACAGCTCATGAGTACGTTTAGACAGCCAATTGCTTTTTACCCAGGATTGAAACCCTATCGAATTGGCGATTCTACCTCTGAGCTACGGGCGCTCGATAGAAGGAGGCGGACTTTTTAGCGTGTCTATTATCATTACACACACCCAATAACTGAGAGTGCTTTAATTTATTGCTGAATGAACGATATATATATATATATGATAAATTCTGCCATCGATTTTGTCGTATGATGTCCCAGTAGTTGAGAATTGAACTGCTTGACTGTTAACGTTTTTTGTAAGACCTGATAACATACAAACGGTGTTTGGTATACCAAAATGTCTCCAGACAGCCATCTTTAGCTTTGAATTAAGAGATTTTATTCTCCTAGAGTGGCTGCTGAAAGATGGATGCATGTTTTAGTCAGGACATTAATGCAAAGTGAATCTAAACAGAATCGGAATTTTAACTCGGCTCGGCGATAACTACTTGGGACATCGGAATGTTTCTCCACTGTGTGAAATGCAGAATAGTCCTATTACTAAATTGGTCAGAACCCAAGGATGGAGATCCCAGTGTATCTTACTATTTGACCCATAACAATAGGGAGAAGAGATGGATTCACCCCATTCTCAAAGGCATATTGTTGAAAGTGACCGCAATAAGCTGGGTGGAAATTTAAACTCAGTTCATGGATTCCACTTATCAAACCAATAACAGTTACACTACTTGCATATATATATATATATATATATATATATATATATATATATAGAGAGAGAGAGAGAGAGAGAGAGAGACAGAGAGACAGAGAGAAAGTGGACATATTAATCAACATTACATGGTGACAGTCAGTTTCACACTTCGGTGTTATCTTCAAACCAAGATCGCATTGAAGTGGGAAACAAATTGTTGCCATGTAGTGTTGATTCTCATGTCTACATTATCTATCTATCTATCTATCTATCTATCTATCTATCTATCTATCTATCTATCTAAATATAAATATATATAGAAAGAGAGAAAGAAAGAGAAAATGGAAACAAGAATTAATGGTGACTGTCTGTACGTCATTCATTCATATATATATATATATATATATATATATATATAAATGGACACTTTATGTATCAAAACACGTATAATAACAACAACAACAATAAATATACACTTTAAAGAAAACGTTCACGCTTCCCACACATTTTATTCTATACCAATTTCTCTTGTTGGAACAACCTTATTTCTTTTTCCAATATATATATATATATATATATATATATATATATATATATATAGTGAGTTAGATAAATATATAGAGAGCAAAAGGAAGAGGAAGAAAGAACATTTTCGGGTCGGTGTGGAACAAAGAAATCATTTGAATTGGTCAGCGTATTCAGCCACTGTTTCGATGCATTCACGCAGAGACAAGATACAAAAGAGCGAAAAAGATAAACAAAACAGCAAAATGTCGAACGAAACGAAATGGAAGGAAGTGCAGCGAATTAAATTACAAAGAAGAAACTGAAAGGTAAGTGTGTGTTAAAGAACACCGACCTGTGAAAAGTCCAAAGTATGTGTCATATTGTCTCCGAGGTTATCAGCCTGGTCATCGGAACAGGACGTGTTTACTGGTAGGAATGCCTGTGCAAGGGGCAAAGAAAACATTGTCACCAAAAGCGCGCTTTTCAACAAGGCAAACAACGCTTATTGTTGATGATATCAAGGGTGTTTCCAGAAATGGAAACGTTTCGTTGCTTTCAGTGTCAGGAAAAAAGAACGCGATAAAAAGGGAAATATTGAGAAGGAATCAAAGATGGAGGATGAAAAATTGGAAATGGGATGGTGAAGCTGATAATGGATATAAAAAAAGTCGGAATGAAAAATGATAAAAAAAGAGGAAGAAAGAGGGAAAGGAAAAGAAGTGAATGAATATGGAAAAATAGAAGAAAGGGGACGAAAGAAAATCTGAAAAAGACGAAAGAAGAAAGAGTGGAAGAAGGAATGTAGAAGAAGAGAAAAACAAGATGTAGTGGTAGTAAAAAAAGAAGCAAAAGAAAAAGAAGAAGGTGGAGGCGTAGTACTGTTAGTAGTAGTTGTGGAAGAAGAAATACGAGTAGAAGGAAAAAAGAAGGAGGGCGGGATGAATAAGTGACAGTAAAAGAGAAACAAAGGAAGAGGGATGGTAAATATAAAGGGGGAGGAAGAAGAGAGTAAATCTTAGTGAGCAGTTGCAGCAGAAGAAGAAGAAAAAGAAGAAGAAGAAGAAAGAAGAAAAGGGGAAAGAAGAAAAAAGACGTAAAAAGAAGAAAAACGAAAAAGAAGAAAAAGAATAAGAAAAAAGAAGAAGAAAGAGAAGAAACAGAAGAAGAAAGAAAACTTAAATACAGGTTTAAAATTGAGGAAATGAAGCAAAAATGAAGGAAATCAAGAGAAGAAACGAAATCTTGAAAAAAAGAAACAAAGAAGAAGAAGAAGAAGAAGAAGAAAACGAAAAAGAGAAAATGTGTGTGAGAAAGCGAGAAAAAGACCAAGGTAATTAAGAGAGTGGAATATAGAAAAGAGGGAAAGGAAGAGGGAGAGAATGAACAAACGTGTAAGAATGAGAGATGGAAAGAAGGAAAGAGAAAGAAAAAAACAGATAAAAGGAACAACGAAAGAGAAAGGAAGAAAAGGTGTGTGAGAGAGAGGGAAGAGAGAAGAGAGAGAGAGAGAGAGAGAGAGAAGAGAAAGAGAATGGTGAAAGAAAAAATGAAAGGTGGAACAAGGGAAAAGAAAAGCAAAAGAATAAATGACTAAGAACGTGCTTGCGTGAGACAGAGAGACAGAGAGACAGAGAGTGAGACAGAGAGAAGGAGAGAGAAGGGGAGACAGACAGTCAGTGAAAGTGACAGAGTAAAGGAGATAGAAAAAGGGGAATAACGAAAGAGAGGGGCGAATATATGTATGAGTGTATGTGTGAGAGAAAGAGAGAGTGAAAGAGAGAGGGAGAGAAAGAGAGAGTGATAAAGAAAGAGAGTGATAAAGAAAGAGAGTGATAAAGAAACGAAAAGAAAGGAAGATGGAGGGACAAGAACACGATAGAAAAACTTCTATTCAATAAATTCTAAAAATGGTAAAAACATCATTAAGGTTTCGTTTCTATTTTGTAAGATTTCCAATGATTGGTTTGGTTTGATTGATTTTATTTAGTAACATATCAACATCGATGGGTTGTCGTTTGTGTTGTCACATCCTTCTATGGCAACAGACAACAGCTTTGAGTGAAATTAACAAAAAGTATAATGCAATAGCGAGGACTTAAAAAAGAATTCATTGGAAAGGGAATTAATATTCATAATAAAGCGTGCTAAAGTTTAATGCCGAAATCTAAATATTTTAGACACATTTAAAAGCCTTCAACTACAGATAAAATATATTGTTCGTAATTTTACTAATAAATGGTGTTGGTAATTTTGTGACATAAAAATGTGTTGCTGGTATTTCTATTATAAAAATTAATTTTGTACTTTCATAGTTTCGGCTTTGGGGTTCACTATTTACCCATATTTGGGAACCTAACAGTTGCTAGTACCATCAAAGTGGACGTGGGAACAATAGCAATGAATAGGTGGTTCCACGCTCCTCAAAACTTCCAGTCAGAGGCCTTGCTGCTGGATGTAGTTTATCGTCGTACCTAGGATTGATTTTTATAGAAATTTTGCCACCAGTGTTTATTTTTCAATATCTTGATATCTTTTTTAAAGTTTTATCAGATAACCAATGCAATAATATTTGCTTCAAGCATTTATTAATCTAATCTCTTTTCTACCTCTGTCCTCTTTATCAGAAGATTGATACAGAAATAAGATAAAATAAGGAACAAAAAATTCATAACAAGAAATAAATACAAAACTAACAAAAATATAACCAATAGTTCACAGGTTGATGACCCATCAGGATAGCAACGAAAGTAATTCCATCCGACTTTGTTTATTACCTGAATTTTTCTTTTATTAAATTCATTTCGGAGACCAGACGGTTTTTCTTTGGTTTTTATCTTTAAAGATAGAAAAAATTATTTAAATGCTAGTAGCAGTCTTCATCTCTCTTTTAATATACCAAACATGCACAGATGTAGCGTTTTTTTCTTCAAAATGTTGAAAATGATTCCAAGAAAAGCGGACAATAGTTGAATAAACATTTTAGAAAATATTTGCAAAAAAAAAAAAAAGTCAAATTAGCGAAAGTAATATATGATACAATTATTTGATAAAATCTTTTTCCCGTTTTAATCATTTAGAAATCTATCCTTCAATTTGGAGTCTAAAAATGAGCGTTGCTTGAGATTCCTTATATCAGACAGTACTGGAGAGTGATGGGCTCCGCCAGGTTAAAAAGTCCAAGACACGCCACATAATGAGCAGACCAAGAAACCATTCACGAAGACCAAGGCTCTGGCACACAACCACAACAGATGTAGCAGAATGGTGGACAAAGCAGCACGTCAGCACCCCAACAACTATTTCCGAGTTTAAGGTCGGAAAAAGAAGAAAACGTCTGATAGCAAAACAAATTTGTCGGGTCCGACAAATATGTTATAGAGTAGAGCTTGATGATCTAGTTTTGCAGACAGTTACTATTATAGTGAGTTTGAATCTCACTGTGTGCTTCTCTTTTTATAAGTTGGTAACAACAAAACTAATGGTTGCCTTGCCGTGGAGCAGATCTAACAAATTAGTTCCACTTAATAACAATAAGGGACATTTGATGTAAGAGGAATCGTTCCGTGGTGATCACAACATGAAATGGGCTCACCGTTAAGTGATAACAAAGTATGCTTGTCACCTCAGAACGTCAAAGGTGTTATACTCCAGAGAGTCGATCTTTGCTACTAAGTGCACAATCGAACCTCAAGGATGTCGTTGCCCGCGCAGACAGGAAACAAGAAGTCAACCCATCTGAACTTAGGATACACACACGCAAAGACAACCGGGTGACAGGAGGTTATATAAACATCTAACTTGCAAGGATGGAGGTACAATCCTTGATATCTGTGCCATTCTCGACATCTTACAAACTTAAGGTTACAATCAGTTTAATCGTCACCCATGTTGTTATGTCAGGGGTACCTCGGCGTGGTGTAATGGTTAGCAAAATTGTCTCACTAGAACCAGTTACAGCTGAGTAGTGAGTTCGATCCTCACTGGGTGTCCCTTACTTTCGACCTTGTGACACATCTAAGCTGCGTTTAGAAAATCACCAATGGGTACCTCGAGGTGGTGTAATGGTTAGCAAGTTTGTCTCGCTAGAAACATTACAATTGAGTAGTGAGTTCGATCCTCACTGTGTGTTTTATGCTTTCGGCCTTGTGCCACATATAAGCTGCGCTTAGAAAATTACCATATCTTTATGTCAGACTAAGCTAATTTGCGCCTCGTCGTAAAGCAGTGATTAGCAAGATAGTCGTGCAAGTACTATTAAAATGAGTTCTGTTCTCATTGCCCTTATGCCAGACTTAGCTAAGTTTGATAAATATCAATATTGTTTCTCTGCTATGCGAATTCTAACTTTTGTGACGGTATTATATTTGAAGGTGTTGACAGTAGAAATATGAATACTCCTGGAACAATTTTCCGTTAAATAGATTTCTTTTTATTTTTGACAAGAAGTTAAATGCAAATGATGTGAAGCTGTTCAACGCTTCGTCCTGACAATTCATGCAGCAACAGTATCTGCTTTTTGTTCCAAAGTATTCTCGATACTTTGTCTTTAATCACTAAAAATCTTCAGCCAATACCAACATTGATTGGGAGAGTGTCATGGCGTTCTTTACTAAAGTTTTAGTCATATTGAAACTCATGTTTCATACACCTTGCTTAGAATATATAAAAATATTTGATTAGATTTACTGAATTTAATTACGACACTAACTTTAGAACGTACTTAATGATTTTTCATTAATTTTGTAGCGGAAAATATCACTTCTATTTTATGTGATTTTTAACCATGACTGACTAGGTAGAAGGTTACCATTACACTCTGTGGTATACTGTTTGCCAACCAAGGTTATAGAACCATTCAACTCCTAGCTGGAGCGAAAAGAGATCGTTTCGTACATTTCCCAAGGGTATTTGTGTGTAAGTGAATGAAACGAATTCGACTGGAATTCGAACTCGGTTCCTTGATTTCTGAGCCGATATCCATTTCACCACAACGCACATACTCCATTGCACAACCCTCTAACTTAAGCAGCTCTTGAGGATTGCATTAGGTGATCATTGCTAAAAAACAATATTTAATTAAGAGACGCGTAATCATCTATGATTGTTCTCATTCGTATCATTCAACCACGGCAGTAGTTGAATATATCAAGTCTGATATTGAGTGAATCTAGGTAGTTTTCAAGCTTCACCACTAATTCAGGTCTCCACCAAATTCCAAACAGTTTTCAGAGTTAGATAGGACACCTTCTTAGCTACATTTTGAATCTTAGTTCAGTTGAAAAGAAGTTACATCAAAATATGTGAAGTCTGAAAGGGAGACTAACTACATAAGTACATAAGTGAGTTAGTGACTAACGCTTCTAATAATAAATTTATCCTTTATAACTTTTTTCTGTTTAATATTTTTGCATGCAGTTTTCGTTAAAATTCTGATTATATCTTCTATCGTTTTTGTCAGTCAAACTTTGCTTATCAGTTTCATTTTATCAGAATTGATTATAAGAATTATTTATAAATAATCAATTTTTCATTGTTTTTTAAATCAATTGCATATAATATTTTTAAAAATATTTTGGAATACGGTTTTCAGTATTAAATTTATATTAAATTAATAGCACTGTGTGGAAAAATTGTGGATTACATGGAAAAATGCGTGAATGAAAAGTAATATTCTTAAGATGATATTAAATCTGGAAAAGAAAAGGACAAGATCTTCTAGTAAAGTAAAAAATAAGAAATTTTTTACTTAAAATATTTCAGCTAAAAATAAAATTTGAATGCAATATTTTAAGTAAGAAATTTCTTACTTTTTACTTTACTAGAATATTTCATCCTTTACTTTTTCAGATTTAATAACTTGTCCTGTTCTTTTCCAGATTTAATATAATCTTAAGAATATTACTTTTCATGTGAGCAGTTTTCCAAGTAATGTACGTTACATTTTTATACTTAGTATCAGAGTATGATAGAAGTACAATCTTCGTTCAATCTTACAAAAAAAAAAACAAAACAAAAAAACAAAAAACAAAAAAACAAACAAACTAACAAAAAACCAAACCAAAACAAAAAACAAAACAAAACAAAAAAAGCAAAAACCCCCCCCCCCCAAAAACCCCCAAAAAACCCCCAAAAAACAAAACAAAAAAAAAACAGGAAATATTTGATTTATTATATGATGAAAAAATGAAATAACAAATAAAAAAATATTAACTTTTTCATTTTTAACACCGCATCTAACAATCATGTTTTTTGTTCTGTTTTAAGCCACTAAATTGCTATTATTTACTTTTGCTTCAAATAACTGCAAAATAAATATAATCCAAAAATTATTTAAACTGTACAAAATTTTCTGATTTTTGTGGGTCATCCTGTCAATTTTATCGGTTATATTTTCTGATCGAGAAACATATATAGCAATATAAAGCAAGTAGAAGTTTGAAAGAGATAGATAGACAGGTATATATATATATATATATATATATATATATATATATATATATATAGTGATGATCCACGTATACTGTCTTAATATATATAGGAAAGAATATTAATAAAAAGTTTTGAATTTAAAAATGTACTTTTTTTGGACAGTATTTGTTTATTTTTATTATTATTGTAATTATAATATATATATATATATATATATATAGATAGATAGATAGCGAGAGAGGGAAGAAAGGGTGAAAAGGCGTGAAAGAAAAAAGGTAGATCATATAAAATTTTAATTCAGAGTATATATATATATATATATGTTCAGGTGTTAGGAAAGTTCATGCCGATTTTAGTCGTTCATGCTCCAATGCGTTAGAACACGTCAAATTTATCGAATGATATAATATGTTTACATTTTTGATTAGAGTACACTTTACCCTATTTTTTGAGAAAGAAAGTTTATAATTCGTGTCAATTTTGCATCCCTATGAAAATGGTAGATTATAAGTTGCATTTGAAACACTTGATGTTTTTTATTATTACCGTAAAGGCAAAAATGACTTGCAAACAACAAAAAAGATGTGTGCTTTTGATGGTAAAGGTGCTTTAGCTGCTAGAACTGCACGAAGTGGTTTGCTAAATTAAATTATTGTAGCCTTGTTGACGAAGAATGCCCAGGCAGACTCTCCCCCACGACAGATGACGACCAAATCAAGGCATCGATTAAGAATAACGCGTATTACACAACGTGGTAATTGACAAAAAACACTAAATTTATCATAATTTGCCATCCTTGCGCACTTAGTGAAGCTTGGGTACTCAAATCGCTACGGTGTTTGGGTACTGCATAATTTGAATGCAAAGAATCTTTTGCATTGCAGTTTTATCTGTGATTTTCTGTATAAGTAAAAATGAAAATGCACCCTTTTTGAAGCAAATTGTAACAGGTGATGAGAAAAGAATAGTTTGCAACAAAGTTTAGCAAAAAAGACCCTAGAGTAACATGAGCCATCTTTAGTCAACCCAAAAGCAGATCTTCATCTTGAGAAAGCCATGCTGTGCATCTGGTAGGATTGGAAAGGAGTCCTATGCTATGGGCTTCTGCCAAGTAATTCTGAAAAATACTACTTGCAACTGGATGAATTAAAGTTAGCATGGAAAACGCCTAGTAATGGTGAACAAGAAAGCCATTGCTTTCCAATGTGCGTTGTGGTGCAGTTGATATCGGCTCGAAACGAGAAACCGGAGAGCCAAGTTCGAATTCCAGGAGAATTCCTTGCATTCACTTACGCACAAATACCCCTGGGAAAGGTATTAATCCGTCTCTTCACTCCAGTTATAGGTTAAATAACGGGACAGATTGGGTTCTATAGACTTGGCTGGCAACCAGTCTAACACAGAAAGCAATGGTAACCTACTATGAGATAATCTTCTGCCCAGTCAATTATGTCTCTTTCGAGAATTAAGCGAAAAATGAAGAAAGTTTATGCAAGAAAATGATTCATATTTAGTTAAGAAATAATTTAATGGTGTAATTTTGCTTTGTGTTTTAATTTCATTAAAAATCATTATGAACTTTAATTTCCCTTAAAAATCGGTATGAACTTTCCGGACAATCTAATATATATCCGGAGATAAAAGAGACTAAAGAGATATACATACTGGCTAAATATTAAGAGACAACCAACGAAAGATTGAAAAGAAGATAGGTAAAGATGGGTGTAAAGATTGTGATGCACCAAAATTCTTTAGAGCAAAAGAATGATAAAAGAGGGGATACAGTAGAAAAATATATGCTTTGCTTATGCCATTTTTGCACACAAAATTAATCAATGCCTTTATAGAATTAAGATCAAAATATAGAAGCGCAACAAATATTGGAAAACGGATAAAGGAGAGAATGGGATAATACAGGTAAATGGCGAAAGAAGAGCAGGGGTATAAGGTAATAGATTATCCACTCGGATTCAGCCAGTTTCATCTGTAATACGAAACTAGCTAGCCTGGTGGAAATTCCATGGGGGTTGTCATTCAAATAAAAGTCGTTGAGGGTAAACATAAGAAAATGGGGCAAAAACTAAGCAATATATGTATATATATATATATATATATATATATATATATATATATATAGCACTGATGTTAATGAACAGTGCTCAATGTAATACAGCTGTGCTATGAATTAAATATTAATAAATACACATATTAACCCTCGCCGATAGCACGACTCGGTTTTTCATGCACAATGCAATCTTCAGGTGCTGTGTATAAACTGATCGTTACGTAATTGAAATGTTAATAAAAATATCTGGTTGTTGGCATAGCTGTATAGTATACTGGGATTACAGTAATTTTAAAAATGATATATGGCATTTACAAAAATCGGGAGTTGTATATATATATATATATATATATATATATATATATATATATGCATAGAAAATATGTGTTGCAGTTGTAAATATAAATCGTTCATATTCAAAATTAAAAAAGGGCAATTGTACTTTTTCTAAAAAGAAAAAAAATACATTATGAGATTAAAATTAAAAATTAATTATTAATTACCAATTGTCAATTATTAATCGCTATTAACCAATCTTTAGTTATTCTGGATCAGCGTATTAAAGTAAATATTTATAATATAAAGATTATATAGAAACAAATGAATTATATATATATATATATATATATATAACCAAAAATCCGACTTTAATAGCTATAAAACAAATTTGAACATATTGGGTGGAGGAGAAGAAAGACAACGAGAATAGTCTGTGTAAGACACAAAGAAATAATTAAACATTGGCTTCGGCATATCTGGAACTGTTACGGCAACATCAATAGTTGTTATAATAATGATAATAATAATGATAATAATAATGATAACAATGAAGTAAAGTCTGATGAAAACTGTGACAAACCAATAGGAAAAGGAAAAACACAAATAGAAACAACAAAAAACAAAAACAACCAAGCAAAAACAAAAAAGCAAAAGAAAATCTCAACAACAAAGGAAATACTAAAGCTTCCGGAAATCCTATGAATTCATTGTAGATACGGAAAGAAGCCGATATAACATGATACGACATAACAAGAATTTGTTATAATTCAATAAGGTCACGACTTCAAAATTAAGAAAAAAAATTAATTTAAAAAAAATAAAAAAAATAAAGAAGTGTTTTTTTTTTCGAGTGTAAGATGATTAATTTTATATTACAATAATTGTTTTTAAATACCATCATTATATTATATCGGGGTCTATCTGTAAATATTAAGCAAAGAACAAAAAAAATGACTTCCTGGAAACTCATGAAAAATGTCAGAAACATCAATCAAATGGGATGAAATGCAAAACAAAGAGAAGATATGAGAGCGAAAGTTCTACAAACACGAAAAAAGTAAAAAGAAACAAATGAGAAAAAATCGTAACAAAATGGCAAGAAAATTAAAACAAAAAAAACAACTAAATGCACACTAGTCACACTTCACACGTTCGTAGCATTTTGCCCGATTTACCTGATAGGTGAATGTAGATATATTTAGATCTCTCTATGGGTGTGTAATTTTTTTTTTTAATCGGTATCACCCCAATCATGACAGTAAGGCCACTAAAACGCAAGGGGTTAGAAGATTTGGAAGAATTATAAACAAACCACTTATTGTGAACAGAAGGAGAAAATAATTTTTTTTTTTTTAAAATCATATCACTCCAAGCAAGGCGAAAACGCCACTGATGCGCAGGGGGCTACGTGAGAGTGAAAAGATTGGAAAAGAGAGAAAACCGGAAACCACATCCTAAACAGGAAACAAGGGATGGGTCTCTTTACTTGTTCAATAGGCGTGGGTGGAGTATGAACCGGGCGATAGTTTAGTCTATCTACTCCAATTGAAAAAAAATAAAAATAAAAAATAAAAAAAAGAGTGAAAAGATTGGAAAAGAGAAAAACCGGAAACCACATCCTAACCAGGAAACAAGGGATGAGCCTCTTCACCTGTTCAATAGAAGTGGGTGGAGTGTGAACCACACTCAGAATAATCAGTAAATAGCGATTCACATTGCATATAAATTTTTGAAGATTAAAGTTGGCTGGAAATTATAGAGCCAGAAGTGCTAGAAAAGAAATTGTTAGCATAGAACTTATGATTCGTCTATGGATCTTATTAAGGAGCTCAAGGTAAATAGCAGAGGCACTGGACCATCTGGGGCAGTAATATTCTAAGCCTGGACGAATAGTAGACTTTGAATGTGCAAGACAGATTCCGGAGAGAAAAATTGTTTCACCCAACATAGTGAACTGATTTTTTAGCAGATGATCTAGCAATGCTTACAATGTAGTCTTTCAACTTAATGTCAGCTGAGAATGTTAGTCCAAGTAGGCGCAACGGGTAAAATTATTGTATATTCTCTTTCTGCTTCAAATATGACGGTTGCCAATTTGCTTAGCGTTCATTAGAACGTGAAAATTATCCAAAAGGGAATTTTTTTTATATGTTGTAATGTCATAATCCAAAATACTAACACACAGAAAGATCTCAATAGAAACGAAGAAAAGAGTGCTAGACTGCTACGTGATGTCAGTTCTTCAATACGGCTGTGAATGCTGGACAATATCATCAAAAATGAGGACAAAACTAGAAGCGGCCGAAATGTGGTTCTACAGAAGGATGCTACGGATATCGTGGACTGAGCAGACAAGCAACGACGAAGTGTTAGAAAGAATGGCAACAAAAAGGAAATTGATGCTGAGCATCAGGAAGAGACAACTGAAGTTCCTGGGACGTGCAATGAGGAAGGAGAGCCTGGAGAACCTGATACTGACTGGTCAGATAGAAGGAAGGAGAGACAGAGGAAGGCAGCGGATAACATAATTTGCAGGGTCTGATCAGATAGATGACGGAACGGGGGTTGCCAGGAGCAACAGGAGCAAACATACTAAGAGCCACAAGGGATAGGGAGACGTGGAGATCCATGATCGCCTACGTCCTGAAGGGACAGGGCACATAGAAGAAGAAGAATGTCATAATCATGCACGTTTGAAAAATGTTCTTTTAACTAACATTTTAAAACATTAATACAGTATTCATAGCTGATTCTATTAATTGACGGCTTAAGCTTTTTAATAAGTATTGCACCGAGAATCTGTATTTTGTTGCTGTTGTTTTCTTGGTGTAGGATAGTTGTGTTATCGATGTATGTTTGAAGCAGAAAAAATTTACGGTAATTTTTAGCAACACAGTTTTGCGGTTATTTTTTGTTACCATAACTCACACCCCTAAAGATGATCCCGGAAGGAGATTGGAAGTATTTGGATACATTGAGAAATGAGTGATAACTACATCTGTCAACGTTAAAGCTCATTACTGACATCTTTCATATTATAATACGCGAAAGATTATCCGTGAGTATGGACACAGATTTTATTAAAAATAAGCAGACACAATATTTGCACTTTATTTAATCTGACATGTCTAAAGGAAAATTTGCTGCCTAAATGCACAAATTATATATATATATATAACCATTCTGCATATAAGCAATACTACATATATATGTATATATATATATATACATATATATGTAGTATTGCTTATGTCGACATTTATAAAGTATTTAATCTGCTGACAGGTAAGAAATATTTTAATCTATCAAGATACACATTACATACATACATACATACATACATACATACATACATACATACATACAGTCTTAGACACACATCTAAACACAAACAAATTTATCTATTTGTTTTTTAGATCGGAACATATTTATAAAAAAAAACAAAACAAAAAAATCCAACTTTCAGAAATTTAACCGATAATTAGATGGTTAGATAAAGCATTGAAATTCTACTGCACCAAAAGGTTCCAGTGTATCTTAAAAGCCAGCATTCGAAGTCACAACTTAACTTGAGCGCATATATCGACTTCTAATGACGTTACAGTTAAAATAGACGCTACATTTGCGAGGAAAGTACTTTCAATGTGGTTTCGAAAGGGAATATGAAAATTATTTTCATTTCTATAATTTTTAAATATATATTTAAATTATATCGATTAAATAAATTTTAAATAAATTTCAGTGAATATCATTTTCATTCTTCCTTTAATTAAACATTTGTTATTTTAATATTCACAAATCGTGTAAGGTTCATAAGACGGTGCATGCGTACTTCTAACAGTATAAAGTTCCTTTACATTTTATAACCTCACCGTGTTTTTTACAAGTTCACAAGTGCTGAAATGAAAATAAAACACATTGCAGTAATTATGTATTTTAAGCTTAATTTTCTGGCTCCAAGGAATGATGGTTCTTCTCTGTTTTTCACTGTATATATAATACACAATACTAAATTTATGATGTAATCAATCGTGTATGCATATATATACATACACATAAATATATTTATGTATCTTACATTTATCGGCCTTCGAACTGAAATCTCTGCAAAGAAAATGGGTTTTCCAGCAGAAATCGAACCTGCGCCCACTTTTGTAAGAGACACCACCATTTGTTCCGGTGTATTTTACCGCTGGGCTACGAAGAGTATATCGCTGTACAGTAACGCTCTATTTGAAAATTTACATTTTTTTTCCCATAATGTCTATAAATTTTTGATGAGTTAGTTTTGATGTATTATAGTATTTTTCACCCAATACAAGCCCTAAAAGTCATTTTTCACCCAACACAAGCCCTAAAAGTCATTTTTCACCCAATATCAAGCCCTAAAAGTCATTTTTCACCCAACACAAGCCCTAAAAGTCATTTTTCACCCAATATCAAGCCCTAAAAGTCATTTTTCACCCAACACAAGCCCTAAAAGTCATTTTTCACCCAACACAAGCCCTAAAAGTCATTTTTCACCCAATATCAAGTCCTAAAAGTCATTTTTCACCCAATACAAGCCCTAAAAGTCATTTTTCACCCAACACAAGCCCTAAAAGTCATTTTTCACCCAACACAAGCCCTAAAAGTCATTTTTCACCCAATATCAAGTCCTAAAAGTCATTTTTCACCCAACACAAGCCCTAAAAGTCATTTTTCACCCAATATCAAGTCCTAAAAGTCATTTTTCACCCAACACAAGCCCTAAAAGTCATCCGAATTTAGTGCGAAAAACTTGATAATTACGAAAACTCTTCCAGAGATTTTATAGCTGGAGAGTTTGTGTAACAACCTGCTATGCCACGTCTTGTCAAAGGCATTCTAGATATTTCAGTCGATTATTCTGGTAATGAAATCATTTAGGAGTGTCTCAATAATTTGGCGTGTAAAAACAGCGGTTAACTTAAAGGAGCGAAATTCATAGTGCTTGTCGCTTAGGTGATCAGCAACCTTCTTGCATTCACCATGTCAGGTAGTAGTGCTTTTGTTATTGTTTTGTAATTGTCAAAATCTGTTTAAAGATTCACCTGAGAGAACGTTCCAATATGAAGGATAGAAAAAAGAATTTTACCATCGTATGAATAACAAGTCTATAATTTTAACTAAAGCGTTGGCATGTTAGTTTGTTTTTAATTCGTTGTGTTAGTAGCGTATTTATTCATGTAATTTTCAAATCCATTGAAGGTTTAGACTTATAATGTCATCATTTGCGTTAAAGTTTAATACTAGCGTCTGACATGTTAGATTAATGTCCGCAGTTCCTCATGGCTTCTGGTTACCGGTTGCCCATTTTGAAAGAGCATCTTTAAATGACTCATTTTTAGTGGAAAAATCTTCTTAACCACTTCTGGCAGAGTAAGGTAACTAGTTTTAATTTCAGCAGACGCAGTATATATTATACGAGCGTTTCTCAACGTAGGTTCCGCAAGTGAGAGCCAGGAGCCCCGCAAGTGAGGGCCAGAATTTCCGCAATTTTTTCTATTCATTGTTTCATGCCATAATAAGAATTGGACAAAAAAATTAAATATGAAACAACGTTGATGAGCCCCTCACCCACTAAAAAGAAAGCGTTAAATGAGATCCAATTCCTGATTCTCCAAACATAGAGAGGGTACAGCTTGATAAACATTTCAATAGATTTTGAGTTTAGAATTAAGTTTAAAGAAAGTGATTTATCAAAATTTTCGATTGACCCTCACAAACGAGACAAAAAATTTAGTTTTCAGGCTCTGAAATCTTTGTGAAAAAACACTTTTATTATATACATCTCTTAACAATAAGTATATAAACAGACAGAGAATGATATGAAGCTACTAGTTACATCGATCTTGCCCGACTTTGAAAAGCTTTGTTCAAAGCAACAGCTTCACTTTAGTTATTTAGTTTGACTTTATTTATTGACTTTATAGTTTGACTTTATTTATTTATGATCTTAATAATAAATTTATCTTTTATTCATATGTTCTTTATATTTTTGAAACATTGAATTGTTAGGGCTCTGCGAAAAACCGTTATCCGGCTAAAGAGTCATGCGGTATAGAAAAGTTTTGGAACCTATTATTAAGCGATTTGCTTCTTCCGGTTTTATTTCTAGTTTAATGCATTTTACTAACACAATCAACTCTTAGGCAATTTTTTGAAATCGATTTCACCCCATACAAGGTAGTAGAGTCACTAAGCCACAGGGATTTATTGTGTGTGAAAGAATTAGAAGTAGAAACATTACTAATGAGAGGAAACAAACAGAATAACAAGGAGGACAGTAGACAACGATTGACATTTCTTTAAATTCTTGAAGATTAAAGTTGGCTAGAAAGTATAGAGCAGGAAGGGAGTTCCACAAGGGAGCAGTACGAGAAAAGAAACTGTTAGGATAGAATTTACAGTTACATCTAACCAAGTCAATTGTAAATTGATGAGACTTCAATGCCAGTCTTGTACTGAGGATAAATTCAAAAAGTCTAGGTACCCTAGCGCAGATCTTATTATGAAGGTATTTATAAAAAAGACACAGGGTGGCAACTTTATGGTGGTGGGAAAGTGACTGAAACCGAGTCGCCAGATCAGGACCGATAATATTGCTGATTCTTCTTTGGATTTTATCAGGGAGCTTAGTGTAAATATTAGGAGCACCGGATCATATGTAGCAGCAATATTCTAAGCGTGGGCGAATGGTAGACTGCTAGAGATGCATGATAGATTCTAGAGAGAAAATATGTCTCGCACGACACAGTAGACCATTGTTAATTTTATTGCTCATTCTCTTTGTATGCAATATCTTTTAAGAATACACGCGATCATAGCTCTCCATAGATTTTTTCTTAAATACCTGAAAAATTGTGCATTACTTTGATTGTTCTTGCGGAATATAGTTCCTTGTCTTCTTGATGGCTTTGAATTTAGAATTATCCATTATCTAGACTGGTTACCAACGTAGGCTGCAGGGTTAAATCTGCCTATTTATCTCCCAAAAATGGATATTAGTTTTAAGTAAACAAAAACGGTTTCAAGAGCTTGATGTTCAAATTTAATATTTTTTTCAGGTTGCAAGTGTCACCCATGGATAAATTTTTAATAAAGGGGTCCGTAAGTCAAAAAGTTTGAAAACCCTTGCTTTAGAAGAACTGACATATGCTAATTTTCTTATGGGAACCAAGATACGCATACGAACGCATTCATTATCTTACTTTTACACCCATACGCCTCTCTCTTTAGGTACAGATATAAAAAATAAAATGAATTCAAAATACAATGAAAATCAACAATAAAAAGCCAAATAGATAAATCAAAATAAAATAAGCGATTAAATAAAAAAATTGCTAAAAAAAAAAGAAGAAAAATAAGACAGTAAATATTCACCTTTTCTGCCATCGCAAAGTAAAAGGAAAAGAAAAAGAGAGAATTAGCTTCGTGACTTACATTAGTGGAATGAATAGGCGTGTCCCTTTCTAGACTCGATCCCTCGTTGTTGCTGTAGAGGCTTTCCATGCTCGAACCTCCTTTGAACCTTTTGTAGCCGTCGCTCGGTTGCACTTCGTAGACGTTGTTATCTACAAAAGGACTCTCTTGGACGCTCGTGCCGCCGCCTCCGCAACCATTGCTGCCAGAAACCGTGTCTAGTTCATCCGCTAACGTCATATTTGTATTTCCCTGTGAGTGGCTCATTTTTTGTTTAAAACCTTTGCCCTTTGGGTCTCCCTTTGCAAGATCTGCTTTGGCTTTGTCTAAGTTGTCTGTGCTGTAGAGACTTCTGGGTAAGAGAAGACAAAGAAAAAAAAACAAATGTGAAAATGAATAAGGAGTGAGTTAATAATGAAAAATTACGAAGAAAATTGGAAAAAGGAAAAAATAAAAATGGGAGTAAAAAAGCATTTGGGGGAAGCAATAAAAGCCGCAAGTGTTACGATCAAGCAAAATACAAAAGCTCTATTACTGCAGACCTGCTCGGTGGTTAAGCTAATTGCGTACTTAGTTGCTTAATTCTCGCCAGTGGTCAGTGTTCGAGTTCAAGTAAAAGCCAGTATATCGAATGCAAAATTTGTAAATAAATTAAAATAAAGAACATAAATTCGAATGCCTGGATTACGGATGTAAGTCGATAACATTATTTTTGTATGACAACTGAATGACATATGATAATGTATACAGTCCACACTTACATTTAAATATATATTACCAATCTTGTATACAAATCTAATACAGCTCATTCAAACTGTATGTCTATAAATGCTGTCTCTAATATTGAGCTATCGCTACTAATTAAATTGACTATTCGGCCTGTAAAAATAGAAAAAAAATTTGGGAGGAAATAATTTTTGTAGATTGATATTTGTTATATCTTTTTCAAGCTACGAAATGTGTTAAAATCTAAAAAATAGTCGGCAGTTCTGTTTATAATATAAATACAGTTTAAAATCGATCTCTGAATTTTTAAAGCACATTTTGTCCTTTTTACTAATTCATAATGCATTTGTAAATAAAAACAGTGTATAGATAACTCTTTAAGATTTCAGGAATCAATTTGACAATGTATTTATATCGCGAACAGCATTCGACCCCTAAAATGATAATAAAAGTTAGTATTTTTAAATTCTGATAAATGCTGTGGTTTAGAAAAAATAGATGAATGCGAATTTACAAATATTCAAAAGATCTTCCAAGTGGGAACCAATCAATTTAAGTCGCGACGAGCACTCTATCCTGACAAATGTAGCAAAATCTAAACTATATATATTGCATATATTAGGTAAATATTTTTAAATATATTATATATTTTTGGTCTAAATATATATTACATTTAATAATTAAATATTTTCTATATATATGTATGTATGTATGAAATATAAATAAAATTTTTAATTAATGAATGTAATATATATTTATAGCAAAAATATATAATATATGTAAAAATATTTGCCTAATAAATGCAATATATATATATATATATATATATATATATATATTGTGCATTTATTAGGTAAATGTTTTAACATATATATTTTTGATATAAATATATATTACATTCATTAATTAAATATTTTATATATATTTCATACACGCATACATATATATATATATATATATATATATATATTGTGTATTTGGTCAGCTATCTCTCGTTTATGTAGGTTTCTTTGAAAATGATAGTCGAGGTATTATCAATATATTTTTTTTCAGAACTGAAATTATATAAGAATTGTCTTAAGGTTTTGTTTTTTATCGAGTTTGTTTGGCTATACTTTTAGCCATTATTAAGGATAAATTTTGTTTTACTTGTAAGTTAATCCTTTATAATAGTTAAAGTATATCCAAAAGCTCTCGAAGAAAAGAAACCTTCGGAGAATTGTTATATAATTTAAAATTCATATAATATTCATAAGAACACATTCAAAATTATATAAAAAAACTTAATGATAATATCTTGCTGTCATTTTCAATGAAACCTGCATATATATATATATATATATATATATATATTGCATTTTAGAAAAAACATAATTATATATTGTTGCCAAGAATATTTTCGTTTTTCCTTTTGTACTGTCGTCTTTTTCTTTTTTTGCTGTACCAATCTCAAGGTTGGATAGATCTGTATTAAAATTTGAAATCAGAAAACTGGCTTTTGCTTAAATTTGTACAAGAACTGTTAGTGAACTTGCTAGCTTGGTGCTTAATATACTTTGATTTCCAAACGAAACAGATTACCTGACCAGAAATGGAGATGTGCTTAATAGAAATTATACAAACAATACATTGTCTAACAATTTCAAAACATTGCAAATAACACATCACTCAATAAGTTCCGGGACTGACATATAGATGTTGCCACTAATAAAAAAAATCATATAATTTTTATAAAGAACTAGCCTTCAAATGGCACGTGACAAAATTTAGGCCCAATCTGTTATTAGTTTACAAATTACAGTTATTTAAGTGAAGCTACTGTTGCAAATTTTCAAAACAATAGAAAAAATCTGAATTTTGTGTGTTGATGAAGCATTGCTTTCTGATGAGAAAAATACTGTTCAAGCAAATCAATGTCCTGATAAGTGTTATTCGGACTCTACTCCGTCGGAAACAACGGTCAAGAGGTATTATGCTGATCTTAAACGCGGTCGTACAGACGCAAATGATGCTGAACGCTCATGTTGCCCCAAATCGGCAGTTGACAGGGAAACCCCCTACCAAAAAAATAAAAAAACAAAAAACTCGCAAATTGAAGTTGCGTGAGATTGCAGAGGATTTGAACAAATCAGAAGGCAGTGTATTCACCATTTTGCATAAACATTTGTCAATGTGAAAGTTGTGTTCAAAGTGAGTGCTGCGTTTGTTCGCAGTCAATCAAAAACAGCAACGCACCAACGATTGAAAGTGTTGTTTGCAACTGTTTCAACGCAATAAGAAGGACATTTTGCATAAATATGTAACAATGGATAAAACATGGATCCACCACTTCACTCCGGAATCAAATCAGTAATTAGCTGAGTGGACAGCAGCAGGTGAAAACCATCCGAAGCAACCAAAGACACAAGCATTATCAGGTAATCTTCTGTCTTCCGTATTTTGGGATGCGCAACGCATTTTTTCATCGATTACCACGAGAAAAAAAGAACAATTAATAGAGAATATTATCTAGCATTATCGGTGTGTTTGAAGGAAGAAATCACCAAAAAACGGCTACAAATGAAGAAGAAAAAAGTGATCTTTCACCAAAACAACGCACCGTGTCACAAGTCGATCGCAGCGATGGCAAAACTACATGAATTGCACTTCGAATCGCTTCTGCATCCACCTTCTTCTCTAGATTTTGCCACCAGCGACTACTGGCTGTTTTCAGACGTCAAAAGAAAGCTCCATGGAATGAAATTTGGTACCAATGAAGAAGTGATATCAGAAACTGAGGCGTATTTTGAGGCCAAAGATAAAAAGGGTATCGAATTGTTTGAGAAGCACTGGAATCAGTATATCTCCCTAGAAGGAGACTATGTTGATGAATAAAGTCGAAATTTTGCCTAAAAATTGTTGTTTTATTAGATAGTCCCGGAATTTATAGAGTGTTGTGTTAAACCATTAGCTAAGCGATATAAGTAACCAGCCAGCCCGCTAGTCCGTGTGATAATGTTTACGCTAAGTTCTAGAGCATTCATGTTTGTATTCTTGTGTAGATATGACACTTAGCATAGTATGGCATAAGGACACAAGAGTGTAGCAACCGGTGACGATCGAATGCACTACATTAGGAATGATTCGCAAAACAAGCATACTAACAATAACTCAATGGTGTGGCGTCCGAGATATTTGCTTAACACGGCCATGAAGTGGCACGCTGAGTCCAGATTTAACAATACAATGTTCATTGTCTATAAGACTAACTTGCTGACCATGTTGAAGTACGTTACTTTTTTATTGTTAACTTTGTATAGTATCATAATAGCACAAGTGAGGATCGAACTCACTATATTGACAATGGTCAGTCAACGAAACATGCTTATTAATTATTTGGCACAGAGAGGTGTAATGGAATACTCCAGAACTATGAACTCAAACGTACCCGCAAAGCCATCAAGTTAAACCATTTGTTTTGACTTAAACGTTTTTGAATATCTGGAATTTAAAACTAATTTTTTTTACAGTATTTACACTATTCAGTCTGTTGTCCTCGTTTTTCTTGCCATTTGTATGACGTTTCAGCCGTTGTACGCTCTGGCCTTCTTCAGGTGCTAGGAATTTCGAACCGAAACTTTTATTACAATCACTGGGGAATGTGAACTCTATTCCTTGTCTAATGCCTTTTCTGGAAGTTATGAGTTATCTCCCTCTAACCCTGTAAGTTACTTGTACACCAGTGCTGTAGCCTGGTATTGAACTCTTTGGGTGAAGTCACAGGAACTAAATGACGTCTATATTCTAGCACCTGAAGAAAGCCGGAGCGTACAACGGCCGAAACGTCGTAAAAAATGGCAAGAAAGATGAGGACGATAGTCCGAGTAATGTAATACTGTAAATACTACCTCATTTCAGAAATATAGACAAATATTAATTTATTTTTTTGGAAATTTTAGTTGAATGAAATTTTGCAACGTTCTGTAATATCAGTATTCAAAAATCTTTAAAAAATCCTTTTCTTGAACCTTAAAACTATTTTGATGTGTAGATCAGTGTTTACACTTTGTTTATACCAGAAGATTTTTAGGAGTGCAAGATTTTTTTTGTTTATAGCAGCAAAATGGTTTAGTTGTGAATGGAAATATTTGTGCAAGGAAGGACTTCAGCATTTTTCTCTTTCTTTATAAATAATATTTACGTGTCATTTCTTGGCTTGTACCTGTTGCAAAAAGAAAATGACACAGCAAATATGTGCTATCAACACGTTTATTTTAACGTTACTATGAAAACATTTGTGACGTGGGAGTGGTAGTCGGATAGCGGGAATAGTGGGTTCAATGGTGTGCAGAATTCAAAAATTAAAAGTCTTCCACACTCACGCATTCTTGGAGACCATTCTCAGAAAATTGAAATTAAACAATAAATTTTTGACATCTTGCTGGTCTGATCTGTCAGGAAATATTCATTCTGCTTTTTTTTCCCCGGCCTTTAGTGAAAGGATCAAGTGGTACATCTGCTCCTTCTTGCTCATTCGTGACCAAGGATAAGAAAATCTCTTGTATTATTGGTTTTAAAGAGGTTCAATATATGATGCACGAGGCGTACCAAAAAGACAAGTGCAGTGGGCTAAGCCTTTTAACACCACCCACATGTACGGGCTTGGGGCCCCACTTTAACACTGAGCTTGAGTTGAATTTGCTCTCGAGGCGAACAAATCTCCCGATGTCGAAAATACATGAGTATTTTTTTTTAAATTTTCGTTTTCTTTTCTACTCTGCGATTGGTGATATAAGGATAATCAATATACATGTTTTCAGTTCGGGAATTTATATCGATTCTTGAATGGTAATCGGTTTTAATTGTTCCGTGTTTGTGATATCGATTTTCTAGAAAACTGTTCAACTTTTTCTATGCGTAGAATGTTAAAATAGATCCGTATAGGTGAAAATAGTTGATGTTATTGATTTCTTTTATCAAAATGTCGAATTATACTTTGGCTGCTATGATTTTAGGAATTGTCTTTGATAATACTTTTAAAGAAACCTTATGATCAATAATCCGTTGCAAAACAGACGATCGTTTTTAAGTATGAAGATAAACGAAATCCTTTCGAAGATTTATCTTATTTTTTTAAGCTAGAATGAAGGATATATATCTTGAAAAAGACTCCCCCTAGTTGGATTAGAGCTGAAGGCCTATTCCGATGTGAATCAGTTAAAAATTCAGTAGCAGCAGAAGCAAAAGGGAAAAATGTTGTAAGATAAATAAAAATTTTTCAATGGCATAACACAAAAACTAAGAAGAATTCCGTTGAGAACAAATTTTCTATCAATGAATTTGAACGTAAAATCCAAATTAAGGAATTCTTCAGCCAACTGATACTTCATGGAAGGAACGTCATAAAAAAATCTCTAAGTTAAGGAGACACTTTATATATCGTTTGCTTTCGGAAGAAAGGTCTAGTTAAAAAGCGCCATATTGGGCATAGCATCATGTCTCAGACAACACTTGAAATGAAAATTGTTTACATCAACACAGATAGCTTAAAATAATCTTTTATTTCTAGGGAGGAAGCTAATGATCGAGTCATTACCTCCAAGTTGATATTTTAGCAGGCACTGATCATGTTTACTTTGTCGCGTAAGAAGTATTTACACAAGCCTGCGAGCTTGATTGCAACTTTTCCAGCAGAAACATCAAGAAGAGCGTGATCAAGAGAAGCGTGACCTGTTCAGCAGGCGACACAAATCGAAAAATAATCAAAGCCTTGGGCTAATATAACGAGATAAACAGGCTATAAACAATCTATATCATCATTAAACAACATCACGCAGAGATTTCTTCCCTGGGAAGATAATTCTGTTCAACACGCTTCAAATGAGAGTTGATGATTATGGAAAGATGCTGTATATATTAAAGAAGCTATTAAGATTTAACAAAGTACGAACATATTTCTGGAACTGACTCAGCCCTCAATGGAAAGTTTAGAAATGTGAATTTAAAATAACTATTGAAATTATGCTAGTTATAAAGTAATTTAGATATCAAATGAATCATTATCAAATATTTATTCGTTGTTGCTTAATCTGGGATAGTTTTAAGAGGGTCCTTTAGAAATCTCCACCTAACTGATTATTCTTGACTGTTATTTAGTACACTTGGTTAATTTTAGCAGTAAGACATCTATCTATCTATCTATCTATCTATCTATCTATCTATCTATCTATCTATCAGATCAGTTAAGTGTCATACGCGATACACGCTTGGGGGTTGAACGGTTCAGTTTCTGAACATGAAGCTCGGGTTCGAATATCGGTCGAGTGTCATACGTGATACAC
Source organism: Ascarosepion bandense (assembly GCA_037127315.1). NCBI lineage: Eukaryota > Metazoa > Mollusca > Cephalopoda > Sepiida > Sepiidae > Ascarosepion > Ascarosepion bandense. The sequence continues at coordinate 1,548,956 of JBBBDQ010001507.1, forward strand.
GCTTTGGCTATTGGTTTCTGCGGTAGACTGGTTGCCAGCCAAGGCTATAGAACCCAATCTGTTCTATTATTTAACCCATAACTGTAGGGAAGAGACGGATTAATACCTTTCTCAAAGAATAAGTGAATACAAAGAATTCAAATGGAATTCGAATTCGACTCCCTCGATTTGTAGTTCCGAGTCTTTTTTTGAGCTGAAGTTGCGTGTTGAGCAACGTACAGTAACTGTACATTACGATCACCAGACTTAGCAACATTTAGGTTTACTGCTCAGACAGTAAACAATTCCTGAATTCCTTGAAAACTAATTTTGATATGTCTCAAGTGGTCTGTAGAAGTGATGCTGACATGGTTCAGTGTTGTATAGAAAAAGAATGAGAGCATTTGAGATTATGTAAATTAGTTTGTTAATCATTAAAAATTACTTTCTTTTAATATGGCAATATTTATAAATTTTCTTAACTGTAATTTAAAAATTTAAAAGATAATAATAAAAAAGTGCAGACGCACGCTGAATATATATATATATATATATATATATATATATATATAATTACAGGTGAAGAGGACTCAAGGTTTTATTATTTTGAGAGCCCTGGCATTTATTTTATTATGGACAGTGCTCAAGAAAATGAGTATTATAGAACTTAATATAATTATATAGTTATGAATTAATTATACATTGCGACACGAAAATTTCTATGTTTCGAGATAGATTCTCTTCATTAGGCAATGTTGATGTTGGTTGTGCAGATGATTTACATTTAAATAAGGTTCATTTAAATGTAAATCATCTGCACAACCAACATCAACATTGCCTGATGAAACATAGAAATGTCGCCATGATTAATTAACTCATAACTATATAATTATGTATATTACACACACACACACACACACACACACACACACACACACACACACACACACACACACACACACACACACACACACACACACACATATATATATACATTCATAACTATATAATTATGTATATATGTATATATATATATATATATATATATATATATATATATATGCTGAACAGTTATAGGTCAGATTTAAATTTGATTAGTTAACAGTTGTATTAGAAAGTGCTCAATACATGTTTGAAAGAAGATGAAAATTTAGCATGTAGATACTCTAGTTTCAAAACAAACCACCTGACGAAACCGAAATGGCCGAAACTCTGGTAGCGTATCCGGCTAATCTTCAGTCTAATGTGTTAGTTAACCAAATAATTTGGAAATCCGTTTTTCCCAAGTGTTTATTTCAACTCATGAAGTTCTTTGTAGAAAAGCGAGCGCGAAGAATTCTAGTACGCTCTCGTTAGGAAATTTTTAATCACACCAATTTTATATCTAAGGGGACATTGACTAGTAAAATTAAGGTGATAAGAATTTTTACTGGTGGGTTTCTTTATATAGTAAAGTAGTGAAAATTATTATTACAAGACTCCACGAGATAAACTTCAATTCCCAGATGTCTTCTATAATATAAACCTCTTTTACAAGTCTGAACCGGATAGACGCATACTCTGAAGTATTTATACCACCTATACCACGGGGCTGTTGTCATAATGGAGCTAAAATATGCAAAGTGAGGCCACTCGGCACAGATTGACCATGAAATCTTATGTCAAGAGTCGGCAACCTACTGCCCGCGAGCCGGATCCGGCCCCTAAAGGGATTTTGACCGGCCCGCGAGCCTGATTACCAATGACTTTTTTTTAGCATGAGAGACGAGGCTTTCGAATTCAACAAAAGGTCTGCTGTTATCTTCCTCTGATCCACCCAACCGAATTTGAATACTATTACCGCAAAAACACTATCAAAACCCAATCACCTCCATTTCTGCGTAAAATATAAAAAAAAACAAAAAAAGCATAAAACAAAAACTGAGAGCCGATTTGACCGACCGACCGGGGACAGACATTAGGCGGTGACACATTCAAAGAGACAATGTTGTCTCAGTCGGCTTTCTATTTCATTCCTCCAACAGTGACACCCCCACCATCGCCTACCCCCGCCCCCCACCCTATGTAAGTTGCTAGAATTTTTCAATGGGCCATGTTCTTATTTTATCATACGTAAGCGTATATGTTTGCAACTATTTGTACTCGTATCTGTGGGTATATGTGTTTCGTTTTTGTTTCATGTGTGTGTGTGGTTCGTTTGTGGTACAATTTTCTATAACAGTTTCAAACCTACACGTCATAATTTCGTCCATTTCACTTCAGTTGATTTTTTTCACTTTGAAGTATTTTGATGTTCCTTGAGGAAAAGTAATTTTTGTTAGGTGTTTTTTAATTTTAGATTTTCTTTTGTTTTTCTGATTTCTCAATGTTTATTGTCATTATAGGATGTGCGTTGTGGTGCATTGGATATCGGCTCGGAACTGGAAATCGAGGTGCTGAGTTCGAAATCCAGCTGAATTCATTGCATTCACTTACGCGCAAATACCCTTGGGAAAGGTATTAATCCGTCTATCCTTCCAGTTATGGGTTAAATAGCAGGACAGATTGGGTTCTATAGCCTTGGTCGGCAACCAGTCTACCGCAGAAAGCAATGGCAACCTACTGCGGGATAATCTTCTGCCCAGTCAGTCATGTCTCTTTAGAGACATGATCGCCCAAGCGTGTATCACGTATGGCACTTAACTGATTGTCATTATGGTTTTAAATATTTAGGTTGACAGGAGTCTGCATATGTAATTTTCCTTAATTTTTCATTAATGGTCTTCGTTCGGCCCGCGACCCGTCATTATAACACGATCCGGCCCGGGGGGTCGAAGGAGTTGCTGACCCCTGCGCTATATTCATAAATCTCGTTATTTTTCTCTTTACAAAAAATTAATCTCACTTCAAAGAAAAAAGATTCCAAGAGGTTGAAGAAATAAAAAAGAAAATGCGACGTGGCTGTTGCTTCGTATCCTAAAAGGAAGTTCTAGAAATACTTCTCTCCAAGGAAACAATACTGGATAAGGTGTGTGGCTTCAGTAGGGAATTTCTTCGAAGGAGATTAATTGTTAAATTGATATGTGTTGTAGTTTTTTTTTATAGCACCAGTTCTAATACTTTTTTTAGGCCTCGCATATCATAATAAATGTCAATCGAAGAAGGAGAAATAAAAAATGAAAACGCAAAGCAATAAACACAGACATGAAAAAAGTTCAATTAATTGACGCCCTTTTACGCAATTCGTTCAGGCAATACAATTGAGATGACAACGCAGGCTTTTATTGAATCGAGTAGAGAGAGGGAGAGGGGGAGAGAAAAGTTGACTCATAAAACTGAATGAATTGGTGGCGAATTAAAATATTTTGGATCTTCAAAATCCACCTTCAGAACATAAGCGATCATGGCTTTTCACGACTTCCTATCCTTTGTATGCTTTCTAAGCCATAGACCGATTTTTTCGGCGTCTTAGCCTCATTGCAATTACTAATTTTACCAGGAGAGTGAATATTTTTAGGTCGTATTCTTTATGAGACAATGCTGCTGTTAAGTATTTTAGTTAGCACCAAAATTATGTTCGGTAAAATAATGTATTTTCTTTTCCCATAGCTCACTTTACGATAGTCAATTGAAGTTTATATACAAGTCTTTAATTGTTTATCTAATTCTTGACTAAATTGGGCGGAATAAATCTCTTATCTATCTATCTATCTATCTATCTATCTATCTATCTATCTATCTATCTATCTATCTATCTAACAGCCCCAGTCTGTTCATACGTATTTATATGTTCCAGTATTTCATATCTATCTATCTATCTATCTATCTATCTATCTATCTATCTATCTATCTATCTATCTATCTATCTATCTAACAGCCCCAGTCTGTTCATACGTATTTATATGTTCCAGTATTTCATATCTATCTATCTATCTATCTATCTATCTATCTATCTATCTATCTATCTATCTATCTATCTATCTATCTATCTATCTAACAGCCCCAGTCTGTTCATACGTATTTATATGTTCCAGATTTCTATCTATCTATCTATCTATCTATCTATCTATCTATCTATCTATCTATCTATCTATCTATCTATCTTAGCTTATTCATGTTATTTTTACTAAAGCAGAAGCCAGGTATTTTGTGGAGAGGTATATAGAGCCGATTTTAAACGTCTTGAGCAATGTATTGTACATAAATGTGATCTTGTGTCTCAACAGATGTTCGTTTGTTCATTCTATCTATCTATCTATCTATCTATCTATCTATCTATCTATCTATCTATCTTAAATCTGCATTATTATTGTTTTATAGTGTTATTAACTTATGGGAATAGGTAAGCAGTCAACTACCGCATGGATAATATGTGTAGCTATTTATACTGTTGATGACTTCCTATGTAAATGCGTCACCTCAGTTACATATTACCGCAGACACACACACACATACACACACACGCGCGCGCGCACACACACATACACACACATATTACTGCATATAACGCCATTTCTCGATGACTTCATAATGTCTCCGAATGTACAACCACGTATAAGAAGAAATAAAGAATTACTTAAGTGGCACACTCGTTAGTCTTAACGTTTTCATGACAGTATATCTCATTATAAAATACTAACCTACAGTATAACAGGAATAGGAAGAGATTACAAAGAGACATCACTTATTAAAAGTTAGAAAGCAAAGGACAGGAAATTCTTAGAGCTATAATCACCATCGTTCTGAAGGGATACTGCACATAAAAAATGAATAACCCGTATATATATATATATATATATATATATAGTATTTACATTATTCGGACTATTATCCTCATCTTTGTTGCCATTTGCCCGACCTTTCGGTTGTTGTACGACCCTGCCTTCTTCAGGTGCTAGGAATTTCGAACCAAACTCTTTATAACAATCACCGGAGTACATTATTCTCATTCCTGACAACAAAAATGAGGACAATATCCTGAATAATGTAAATAGTATAAATACTATCTCATCTCAGAAATATAGACAAATACCGTATATATATATATATATATATATATATATATATATATATATATACATACGGTATTTGTTTATATTTCTGAGATGAGGTAGTATTTACACTATTTACATTATATATATATATATATATATATATATATATATATATATATCATGAGATATCACAAGACATTGTCGCCAGAACGAGAAAATCTGTCCATCCGCACACTTCCGTAGATTAACAGAGGGTTCTGTTCAAAATTCACCAGATCTGGAAGCACTTGATGAAGACTAGATGGCACATTAGCTAGAACGTTGTGATAACAACACAGAAATTTGGATAGAAAATGTCCTAACTAAAAAATTAACCAGTGGGGATCAAGTTCACTACACGTGAAAACTGTTTGCGATAATTTTCCGTGTTTCGAGGAAGCAACTGAAATTATGGATTTAACCTGAGTTTAAATATTGAACACTGACGCTGTTGGAAATACGCAGCTTTCTCAGTTATGCATTCTTTAGAGTTGCATTTTATCGTTACCCTTTCAGCTACTGAAGGAGAAAAAATAGATTTTAGCACCGGTCCTCGTCAGGTGATCTAAAAGTTAATAGAAACATTGAAAAATGGAAGCTGCGACAAACGCAAAATATTTTTCTCATATTTTCACTGTGAAGTCTCGCGAACCAGAATTTGCAGCCAACGGGAATAAGTAAATCGATTGTAGCGTTCCGAATAGTGCAACAGCTGACCCAACGTTAATGTTGTGATGCCATAATGGTACGCATGCGCAAATGTCACTAATTTTTCTCGCTACGTTTGAGACGATTACGGTTTCATACACAAATCGCTCTGCTGTATGCAAACGACTTTGTCATCATGAAGGCATTTGGATGCAAAGTTCCTCGTGACAGACACAGATTTAAAATGTCATATGTCATTCACAGATATTTAAACTCGTAAATTCTGACTCTCAGTCGGAACAGTACTATTAAGGAATAATTATGGGGGAGATACCGTCTTATAAAGCCAACACTTTCCTATATAAGCCAGCACATCGTTATATATATTCAAATTCACTCTAAGCAAGGCAGTAAAGCCACTAAGACACAAGGAGTTGTTGGGTGTAAAAGAATTAAAAAACAAACATTATCGAGCAGTTAGATCAACAGAGGATTAATCAGAAAGACAGTAGAGTCTCGCATTTATTTTGGTAAATTACTGCAGAAGATGAAACGCGTTAGCAAGGATAAGGGGCCGAGACATCTTCTTCGCCAATACCTTCGTATATAAGCCAATACATCGTTATATATATATATATATTACAGAAAAGTGAAAGAACACGTTGATTAAAGACCCACTGTTCAAACATTTACTTTTACAAAGAGTGCTCGATACAGAAAAAGCATAATGCTTTATAAAAGCATAATGCATTATACTTTTATAAGCCATTGTAATAACACAATTACAATATATATGGCCATCCACAGACAGATGTGTTTCGCTGCTCATCAGTACCATAAACTCCGATTGCCTTTAACCCAGGATTGAAACCCGACCGAATTGGTGTCAGTTGGCGATTCTACCTCTGAGCTACAGGCGCTTGGTAGAAGGAGGCTGACTTTTTAGCGTGTATATTATCATTATACACGCCCAATAGCTGAGAGTGCTCTAATTCATTGCTGAATGAACGATGCGTAGATGCCAGAGTAACTACTTATATATATATATATATATATAAGAGACAGTGAATGTCTGTTATGTTTAATATTGAGCCCTTCTAAACGTCGTATTTTGGCTTTAATTTCAGTTGAAAATAAAGACAAAAATTCTCCAACATTTGGATAATTTTTTATTAATTTGGTTCTAAGCTTTCGGCTCACATGAGCCATCTTCAGAGAGGTTATTAAGACGGTAACACAATAACATCCACCATCACCGACGATTTTATTTTCTGTTGACATAAAACTCGGCTAGGCAACGGCAATAGTTATCAAAAATAACAAACGCAGTTCGCAAATTTGCAATGCGGTTCTATGACGTCACACCGCCTGATAGCGCGAAATGACAACAGAACCATATATTCAAATGCAATGTAATGTGTTATGACCGGATTTAAACGTGATTCTATTAAGTGTGGATTGTTTGGGTTTAATATACATGGCCTCCAATATCTGAAAGTTCTTTTTACTGTGTAAAAGCTTAGAACCAAATTAATAAAAAATTATCCAAATGTTGGAGAATTTTTGTCTTTATTTTCAACTGATATTAAAGCCAAAATACGACGTTTAGAACGGCTTATGATTAAACATAATAGACATTCATTGTCTCTTATATTTAACAGTATATGTTTAGAAAATGATTTGCTGCTTCGATACACTATATATATATATATATATATATATATATATATATATATATATATATATATTTCGTTAATTTAGAATTATCCACTTGACAATAAATACTAAAAATAGTATGAAATACATAATTTCTTTTTTAAATTTTTTTATGTAATTATGATCCACGTATACTGTCTTAATATGTATAGGAAAAACTACTAAAAAGTTGTAAGTTTAAAAATGTATTTCTTTTGCAGTATTTATTTATTTCTATTATTATTATATATATATATATTTGATATTTCAGACCACTCTCGGCCTTTCATCAGAAACAAATGATTTTAAAATTTAAACTAGAAGCGGCCGTCGCGAGAGCGTTCGTCGAGAGATGTTTACATCACGTGACGTAGAAATCGATAGAGTTTTTTAATTTTTGTAAACGTAAACCTCATCTCTCGACGAACGCTCTCGCGACGGACGCTTCTAGTTTAAATTTTAAAATAATTTGTTTCTGGTGAAAGGCCGAGGGCGGTCTGAAATATCAAATATATATATATAATAATAGAAATAAATAAATACTGTCAAAAAATACGTTTTTAAACTTACAACTTTTTAGTAGTTTTTCATATATATATATATATATATATATATATATATATATATAAGGGGTTACGGGGCGTGAAAGAATTAGAAGACAAGCGTTATTGAGACGTGAAAGCAAAGAAAGACAGTAGAATCTCGCATTTGCCTTGAGAAAATTACTCTAGAAGATAAAACTTCTCCACATTTATATATATATATATATATATATATATATATATAGCTAAATGAAGAAGAGATAGAATAATACCTTTCCCAAGGGTATTTGTGCGTAAGTGAATGAAACGAAATCGACTGGAATTCGAACTCGGTTCTCTGATTTCTCATTTCAAACGATATCCATTACACCACAACACACATACGATTACTATTTTGTTTAGACTAAAATGCTCCCAAAATGTTGCAAAATCCGAGAGTAACGCAATTAAAACTCATGAAATTTTAAATTTAAGAACGCCCCCAAAAACTTGCGAACTTAATCTAATTAACCCGAAGCCATTGTGGTAGACTATAATAATTTGGAGGGCAAGAAGAATGATGGGTGGGTACCGGGAAAATTCCAGTTTTATTAAGTTTTGCTTAGTGTGACAGTAAGTCGAATTCAGAGGATATGAAGATAGCATTGCGTCACTATTTTATGTGGGGGAAAGCTTGCTACCGATCCCCCCAGACGAAAGGAGGATCTGTCTACGAAAGTATAGATACTGAAGATAACACCAGTCAGATAAGTAACAAGCTTTATATTCTTTTTTTCTCTCTCTATTTATCACTCTCTCTCTTTCTCTCTCTCTCTCTCTCTCTCTCTATATATATATATATATATATATATATATTAATAATAATAATAATAATAATAATAATAATAATTATTAAACCGACTCTGCGTGTATTCTAATCTCAAAATTTTATAGACTATGAATGACCAGCAGAATCTAAATCCGTTATTGCCCTCGGCTATAAAGCTTTGGGCAAAGAGGGGGAAAAAAAGAAAACTGCTTGGGACCGACAATACATACGGTTCCTCCCAGTAAAAAGAAAAAAAACCCTCTAACGGAACAAACAACCAGAAAAGAAAAGTGCTCGATACACACAACCGAAAAGTATTTAACTAGAAGGCAGTAACGCAGAGCAAACACACTAACAAAATAGCAAGATCGCCAAGACCGACCGCGGTTTCGCACAACGGCTCGTCAGGGCTTCCAAGACCGACCGCGGTTTCGCACAACGGCTCGTCAGGGTGTCCCAAATGTTTCGCACCATATACTAATTTTTATTTTTTCTATGTTACAGATTTGATCTGATATGGGTGAGAAACTAACAGTACAAGAAAAAGTTAAATTGGTTTTTATGTTTCGAAGAGATGGGGCGACATACTGTTCAAGCATTCAACCGTAAACATCCTGAGCGAGAAAAACCATTGAGCCATGCCACTGTTTGTCGTTTGATCGAACGCTTCCATGAAATTGGATCAGTTGCTGACCGTGAGAAATGTAGTCGACGAAAGAGTGCAACTGATGAAGAAACATCCAGCATGGTTCTGGCCAATGTTGCTAGAAGCCCCGTGAAATCAGTAAGAAAAATAAGCCAGGAGCTAACCATTAGCAAATCATCACTACATCAAATTCTTCAAGAACAGAAAGAGAATTGATGCATGTGTTAATGCAGAGAGTGAACAATTTGAGCATCTGTTATGATTATGATCAATAAAATTGATATTCATGTGTATTTTTATAAAAAAAACTGGATGGTGCGCGACTTCTGGGACACTCTATGCATGTGTTTTGTGTGTGTGTGTGTGTGTGTGTGTGTGTGTGTGTGTGTGTGTGTGTGCGTGCGTGTGTGTGTGTGTGTGTGTGTGTGTGTGTGTGTGTGTGTGTGTGTGTTTGCAGTTAACAAGTCCGGAGATCATTGTTGGTACAGTGGACTTGATCCTTGCTTGGTGTTCCATCTTGAAAGCCTTCGAAGCTAGGTTTAGCAAATATCTATAATTTATTATTTGGGGGCGTGTATTATATATTCACTCACGCGAACGACATATGTTTGCCCAAGAGTAACGAATAATGCCCTTCAGCTTGAATCCAAGTTATTCAGTTAAGACAGAAGAGATTTTAAATATAGATTCTTAACATATGTTCTTGCGTAACTTTGTGAAGGCACACCTGTATAAATGTTTGCTAATGAGAAAGTCATTTATTCCTTAAGAAGACACAGTAGCTATTCGATTAATTTGAATTTGTCGTTATCCGCTTAGATTAACACTCACGGATTAGAATGAATCGGCAGTGAATCAAGACATTAATGATTTCATTGCAAGTTTGGGAAATGTTATAACAGGTATCAGAAAATGTTATACCAAAATCCAAAAGCGGGTAGGAATAAGGAAAGAGGTCTTCCAAAAGTTAAACCAAGTACTAAGTAACAGGAAAATGTTGTTAAAAACGAGTACTGAACGGCTACGTAAAATCAAGACTCATATCGCATTTATCTTGTTAAAGTCTGTCAGAGAATGACACGCGTCAAAAAGGATACGTTTTCCTTCTGTTTTTATTCATACATATATCCTAAAAGTTACTAATTTACATTTTCCAGTACTTTACTAGGCATGGCCTGATTAGTTTCTTATATATACGGCTTGTCATTACAGCTTGTTAAGATCTAAATGGTTGAAATCTGGGTAGTAAGTGAGTAGTGAATATTTCGTTTTTTTAATATATATATATATATATATATATATATATATATATATATATATATATATATAAACAAATCTTCACTACTTGATACCCAGGTTTCAACCATTTAGGTATCGAAATTCTTTTATATATATATATATATATATATATATATTAAAATTTGTGTTTTTAGGCAGCAAATTTTCTTTTAGACATGTCAGATTAAATAAATTGCAAACATTGTGTCTGCTTATTTTTAATAAAATCCATTCATACTCGCGTATATTAATTGAAAGATGTCAGAAATGAGCTGTAACGTTGACTACTGTTATTATCATTCACTTCTCAATGTTCCCAAGTACTTTCAATCTCCTTCCGAGAACATCTTCAGGGGTATGTGTTGTAGTAACAAAAAATAACTGCAAAACAGTGTCGCTAAAAATTATTGTAAATTTTTTTTTGCTTCAATTTGTTAAGCCATTTGTCAACTGTTATATTTGAAACAAACAAAAAAAATTACAGTAATTTTTAGCAACATTATTTTGAGGTTATTTTTTGTTACCACAACTCATACTCCTGAAAATGATCTCGGAATGGGATTAAAAGTACTTGGGGACATTGAGAAATGAATGATAATAGCATCTGTCACAGTTACAGCTTCTTTCTCACATCTTTCCATCATAATACGTGAAAGATTATCTGTGAGTATAAACAGATTTTATTAAAAAACAGCAGACACAATGTTTTCAATTTATTTAATCTGACATATATATATATAAAATCGAATTCACTCTAAGCAAGGTAGTAAAACCACAAAGATAGAGGGGTTACTGGTCTTGAAAGAATTAGAAGACAAGCATTATTGAGGGGTGAAAACAATAGAGGAATACCCAGAAAGACAGTAGAATTTCGCATTTGCTTTGATAAAATTATCCCAGAGGATGAAACGCATCAGCAAAGATAAGTTTTCCTTTTGTCTTTATTCATCGATACATACATCTTAAAAGTTACTTATTAGCTTGTATAAATTTTCCACTACTTTACCAGGCATGGTAGTTTTGTTTAACAATGCGGTTTTAAGAATTGCGTTTTACACAATTTTTTTATAGATATTTACCAGCTCCCCCGCCACAATTTTTATGATATAACAGCAGAAATAAATTGCCGTACAGAAAAGCGCATTTTACTTTTTGGAATAATATTTAAGAAAATGATTTCAACTGGCTCACTTTTTAATGGATCATTTCTATAATGTTTAATTCTATATCATTCAAATCGTATATTCGTAAGAATCATACAAGAAACGTTGACTAGTGAGCTAGAATCATTGAAAAGTAGCGAAATTAATTCATGAAGGTGAAAAATTGCGTGTGTATGAGAAGCACGCGTGTGTGAATCGAACCATGTTAGTCTATAAATCGTTGAGACGTCGAATTCTGTAAATTCACTAATTGATTCCCGAGGATATTCTCTAACTTAATCAATGGAATGAAGTAAATTTAGAAATATGAGTATGTCATTTATACTCCTTCTGGAGTTTCTTTAACCGGCTCGTTCTTACTCGTCTACTGCAGCATCATCATCATCAACATCAGCATCATCGTCAATATTTCTTCCCACTTCAACCTTGATAGAGTCCAAAAGCGTTTTCGAGCCCACAAGCGGGAAGTATATCTATCGCTATTGCCATGGAAAGTGACCAGACGAACTACTTTACCTGGTCCTGCCAAGTCAAACGTTTACGGCAAGGACATGCCGTGCCACATACACAGTAAAAAAACATATTTATCTAAACTTATTTATAAATGGAACTTTGTCTGTGTTTGTGTGTTTGTCTTTGTGTGTGTGTGTGTGTGTGTGTCCGTTACCTATAGACTCCGAAACGGCCGAACCGATTTTCTTGAAATTTTACACAGTTGTACTATAAGTGTCTGCGAGTGTTCTTAGCTAGGTTTTGTGTCCTCCGATAAATATAAAAAATCGATAATCGAAAAAATCGGGTTATAGAGTGGTCCAAATTTAATCAAATTTGATACACTCATAGACAAAGACATAAGAAACGATATTCAGAAGTTTCAATGTTGTACTTCTTAGTCTCAGCCATGATACCGTTTACTCAGAGGACTTATTCAGCCTTCAAAATTCAGTTTACGACGAAAAAAACTTATTTGATATCGATATCAGGAAATCATAATAAATTCCCTAGTTATTTCCAATACTCGGCGAGTGTGTCATTTTTCCATAACCGTTTTATTTTGTCATGTTAAAAACATAACAGATTTCTATTTCCCTCAGAATCGCTTCACTGTATTGGTTAAGTTCGGTGAGATGACAGACTCTTGTTTTAAACCCATTTCTATCATATCTAGTCAGTAAATTTAAGCTTTTTATTAAATGATTTTCAAAGACAGAAGGCCTTTTTGGACGGAATGTTGTTGCAGCAAAATCTTCCAATATTCATGACCGTAAGCGTTTCCGGCTTTTGTAAGTTGTGTTGGAATTCGACTCGGCCTGTTCATCGATCATTTAAATAGTAACATGCTATATAGCATGGTAAATCGATAAACATTAGCATAATGGATTGTATACCGTGGGTAGATGTTTCCAAAAAACAGTGAAACCTATTTTTGAAGGAGTTAACAAAGAAGCGTGTGGAAGCATCAATCCAACAAGTTGTTCCATCTACAACATGTTCCGAATCTATAGGGAAACAAGTTACAACGTACGCTTTGTCTGCATCTTCTTACGGCAAATTCAAAACTTCTGCCATGAGTGTCCCTCCCCTGGGTGATGGCATGAAAGATCGTATGAATAAGTATCATGTCACCTTTGAAGCGTCAGTGTTCTAAACAAGGAAACTGACGCTCTGAGTATGGTGGATTCTTCACTTTGCCCTTGTTTCATAAATTATCTATCTATCTATCTATCTATCTATCTATCTATCTATCTATCTATCTATCTATCTATCTAACGAAAGCTCTTCATATCTATCTATCTATCTATCTATCTATCTATCTATCTATCTATCTATCTATCTAACGAAAGCTCTTCACTATCTATCTATCTATCTATCTATCTATCTATCAGGTGTAGACAAAATTTACCAGTACCCATTATTTTGAGAAACAGATGGAATACACACAAGAAATTGTATTTTTAAATATTGATAAGAACATTTTAAATTAATTTTTTAGAAAATAATACATCACTCAACAATTCCTGGTCCTGATTTATAGATGGTGCCACTAATAAAAACTCCTTATCATTTTTATGATGTACTAACCTTTAAATGGTATGTGACAAAATTTAGGCCCAAGCGGATTATTAGTTTACAAATTACAGTTATTTAAGTGAAACTACTATTGCGGGGTTTCAAAACAATAGAAAAATCTGAATTTCGTATATTGATAAAAACATTGCTTGAGAAAAAATACTGTTCAAAGAGGTGGTATGCAAACTCGTTTTTTACCGATCGTAAATTCAAGATCCGTGAGATAGCAGAGAAATTGAACATATCAGAAGGTAGTGTATTTACCATTTTTCGCGAACATTTGTCAATGAGAAAGTTGTGTTCAAAGTGGGTTCCGCGTTTGCTCACAGTCAATCAAAAACAACAACGCGTCAACGATTCAAAGCGTCGTTTGCAACTGTTTCAATGCAACAAGAAGAAGATTTTGCATAAATATGTAACAATGAATAAAACATGGATCCACCACTTCACTTCGTCCAAAGCGACCAAAGACGCAAATATCAGCAGGCAAGGTTTTGGCCTCCGTATTTTGGGATGCGCAAGGTATTTTGTTCATCGATCCCCTTGAGAAAGGAAGAATCATCAATAGCGAATATTATATACCATTATCATTGCATTTAAAGAAAGAAATCGCCGATTAAAGGCCACAAATGAATAAGAAAAAGTGATCTTTCACCAAGACAATGCACCGTGTCACAAGTCGATTGCAACGATGGCAAAACTACATGAATTGCACTTCGAATTGTATCAGCATCTACCCTATTCTTCAGATCTGACCCCCAGTGACTACTGGCTGTTTACAGACCTCAAAAGAATGCTACAAGTAACGCAATTTGGCTCCAGTGAAGAAGTGATATCGGAAACTATGGTATATTTTGAGGCCAAAAACAAATTTTTCTAAAAAGAAGCATCGAATTGTTAGAGAAGCGTTGGAATCGGAGTATCACTCTACAAGGAGGAGACTATGTTGAGGAATAAAGTCAAGTGGAATTTTGCCTAAAAGTTGTTGCGTTATTAATTAGGCCCGGTAAACGCATTGCGTGCGAATAGAGAGGTGCTGGGAAATTTTCCATTTATTTTTTATCTAGCAGTCTTTATTTGAAGATAAAAAATTTCTAAAATTTCCCAGCGCTCCTCGATTTGCGCACATGCTCCGAACATTTCTTCCACCAAATATTTTAATATGTGCCGCATGTTAAATCTCTCTCTCTCTCTCTCTCTCTCTCTATATATATATATATATATATATATAATAATAATAAAACCGACTCTGTACGTATTCTAATCTTAAAATGTTACACAAGAAACTTTTAAAGACTATGAATAACCAGCAGAATCTAACTCCGTTAAAGAGGGAAAAAAAAAGAAAACTGCGTAGGACCGACAATGCATACGGTTCTTCACAGTAAAGAAAAAAACCCTCGAACGGAACGAACCACCAGGAAAGAAAAGTGCTCGATACTAAACTAACCAAAAAGTGTTAACAAAAAGTCAGTCACGCAGAGCAAAAACACACGAAAAAAATCGCAAGATCGCCAAGACCTACCGCGGTTTCGCACAACGGCTCGTCAGGGCCCTGACGAGCCGTTGTGCGAAACCGCGGTAGGTCTTGGCGATCTTGCGATTTTTTTCGTGTATATAAATAAACACTTAAAAGGCAAAAGTAAATTGTATAAGATGATCGGACAATATATGGGTATACATCAGTAGAATAACTAAATCGACAGTAAGAAAAATTTAATGTGATGCTCTCTATTAATTTCATATTTATATAGGAAAAATTAGAAATCATGTCTAATAGAGAACAACCTGAGTGATTTACTATAAAGGCTTTAGACATTATCAACTTGTGGGAAAAACTTGTTTTATTTTATTCAATTTTAATACAAACAAATACAAATGGGGGTAATAGTTGTTTAAAGCGAAATCTTCTGATATGAAGGGATTCCATAAAATATATATTCGGTATTTGAGGTCATACTTATTTTAGACGAATCATCAACAGAAATAAATATCAATACTTGTTTGGACCAACATACTAAATTTACTCCTATGAAATCCAGAATGACGAAACGCGCCACAAGTTAGCTTTCTTCAATTTGTCATATAACTTACCCCAAAATATATATCTTCATCTAATTATATATATATATATATATATATATATATATATATATGTGTGTGTGTGTGTGTGTGTGTGTGTGTGTGTGTATATAGTCATCCACAGACAGATCTATTTCGCAGCTTATCAGTACGGTTAGACAGCCGATTGCTTTTTACCCAGGATTGAAAAACGACCACTGAGCTATGGGCGCTCGGTAGAAGGAGGCAGACCTTTTAGCGTGTATATTATCTTTATACACGAAATATACATATTATCCCACGTCTATGTCACCACTCGGAGTTTCATGCCTTATGCAATCAATATATATATATATATTAATAAATATACATATTATCCTACGTTTATGGCACAACTCAGACTTTCATGCGTTATGCAATCATCAAGCGCACATTTTAAACTGACAGTTTAATAGATTTGAATTTGAGTTCCCTCAATGTTCATGGGAATTAAATCTTATAAACTTAAGTTACTGCTTTTTTAATAAAAAGATTAAGAATGTTGATTCTCTAAGATTGCATGCAAACAAAACTTTAAAATATAAATTTAAAATAAAAATAAAAATAAAAAACATTAAAAATAATAAAATGCAAGGAGAAGAAATGAAAGGGGTGTAAATCATGAGACGTAAGAAGTTGAATATTCAAGTATTACATGTAGAGAAAAAATAAAAAATTTGAAATTAAAAAAAAAGAAAATAAAAGAAAAGAAAAACGAAAAGACAAATTTAGAATTAAAAAGTAAAATTTAAAATTAAAATTAAAAATTAAACAATGTAGGGAGCAGATATACATTTTTCTAAAAACAAAACAAAACAAAACAAAAC
This sequence comes from Ascarosepion bandense, assembly GCA_037127315.1. Lineage (NCBI taxonomy): Eukaryota > Metazoa > Mollusca > Cephalopoda > Sepiida > Sepiidae > Ascarosepion > Ascarosepion bandense. The sequence goes on from JBBBDQ010001507.1 coordinate 1,565,724, forward strand.
AAAAAACAAAAAACAAACAAAAACGATGGATTAAAAAAGCTATCGACTAAACATTGCTTATACGTGGCCATTTTCTCAAATTTGAATTAAACACAGATGAAATATTTATGAAAACATGTTTTTAAAAATTGTTATAAAATTAATAATTACAGCTTAAGTTGTAAACGCCATTTGTTCGTAATATATAGATGAAAATTCGTTATATGTTAGTGATAGGTGTGGGACTGTTCTGTTCTGATGCAAGTTGGGGACTTACAGACTAAATTTAACCTGACGCGAATTTATAAAAGATAAAGTTATTTTTCGCATTTATTTTGTCAATCAACTAAAGCATCTTTTTTGTTTCTATTGATTCCAGGAGGAAAATCTTAGATTAAAGTCTGATGTTGAATCCCGGACGCACTGTTCTATTAACTGGGTCCCTAATGTATTTCCTAAGAGAAGAAAAATTGAAAATCTGCCATGCGTCATTTCTGATTTTACATGAATTCAAACGCGTTTGTTCTGATCTGCAGTTTATTGACGAGCATTTTTTTTATTCTACATTTGGTGTGGGCCACTAGGTGTGCATCGATTATCATTATTCCTTTCTTACAAAATCGATGCTATCTGCTGATTAGTTTTCCAAGTCGTGTGTCCCTTAGGTGTTACGCATGCGTGCCAAAAAAATTTGAATTCCAATCGGTAGTCAATAATCATAAATAATTGATACCCAGGAATCGATAAACGACAGAAATAATTAATATTCTCAAATCGATACATATCACATTACAAATCGTCACGAGTCTTACAGAAAAATTGCTATTAATTAACAGGAAACTTTTTCTCACCCACCTCCTGCCACCATGAAGGTGATGTGATTTTGATAAATTCCAATTTAGATATGGCTATTCCAATTTAGATGTAACCATTAAGAGCTCGAGTCAGTGGCGTGATATAATTTCTTGAACTAGTACACCCATGCACTTGAATACGAACGAAAATCTCAATCACAAATCTTCTATGTACCGTGTCCTTCCAGGATGTTCGCGATCATGGCTCTCCACATTTCCCGTCCTTTGTAGCTTCTAATAAAGACTGTCTTCATACCCCCCCTAAATCTTGTCTGCTATCTATTTGCTCAGACTCACATTACGTTTTTGTATCTCTCTTGCCTTCAAATTGTTCTGTGAGTATCAAATTTTCCAAGCCCTCTTCTTTCGTTCAGTCAGTTAAGTGCCATACGTGATACCGTGATACACGCTTGGCCGATCATGTCTCGAAAGAAACATGACTGACTGGGCAGAAGATTATCCCGAAGAGTGCCATTGCTTTCTACGCTAGACTGGTTGCCAGCCAAGGCTATAGAACCCAATCTGTCCTGTTATTTAACCTATAACTGGAAGGAAGAGACGGATTAATACCTTTCCGTAGGGTATTTGCGTATAAGTGAATGCAATAAATTCAACTGGAATTTGAACTCGGCTCCCCGATTTCTCGTTCCGAGCCGATATCCACTGCATTACAACGCACATCCGCCCTTTCTTTCGTTATGTACCCTAAAAATTTCAACTTTTCTCCATCTGATAAGTGTCCTCTTTGTTTCAATTTTCTCGTCGTTGTTCACATGTTCAGTCCATGGTATTCTCATCATCCTTCTGTAGGATCACATTTCTGTTATTTCAAATCTCTTCTTCACCTATGAGAAGATTGTCGAGCACTCTCTTCCATCTAAGTGGATTCATATTACTAAAAAGTTCAGTACTCTTTTTTTTTTGTTCTTAATAAAATTTTTCTTTTTTTTTAATACTTAGATTAGTTTTTGGAAGGCAGCTTTCGCTATCCCAATGCATCTTTGGATTTCAGTACCGCACTTTCTGTCCTCTGTTAAAACACTTCTTAGATATTTAAATTGTTGTATTTGTTTGATTATGGTATCTCCAATTTATAATTTGCACGTTGGACTATTCCCTATTCATGAGACGATGTATCTCAGGTGTGTTACGATGGTAGCTTTCACACATTCGCACCGCTTGTTGAAGAGCTTTAGTTAGCGATAATCTCGAAGACATGATAGCGTAATTATTAAAATAATAGTTAATGTTTAACTGCTATGTAATATCTAGCCTCCTGTATGGCAACGAATGTTGGACAATTTCATCAAAGATAAAGAGGAGACTTGAGGCATCAGAGATGTAGTTCTACAGAAGGATGCTGGGCATATAATTGACGGAATACTTGAGCAACGAAGAAGCTTTAAGGAAAATGGAAATAAGAACATTTGTAAATATAAGCAGAAAAAGAAAGTTGACATTTCTGGATCACATAATGTGGAAAGAAGGATTAGAGATTATAAGACACATTGAAGTAAAGCCGCGGGTGCCCCATACTTTCGGCCTTGTGCCACATCTAAGCTACCCTTAAAAAATTGCCATATTTAAGTCAAGCCGGTAGAGACAAACTGGAAACTATCTAACGTATTTATGTTGATTGGTCGTTTTGTTTTTATGGCATATCAACCTCGGCGGGTCATTTATTGCCAACTAAATTTTATTTATTTATTGCTGGTAATACCCTTTTTTTTTCAACAATTTATTGTTGTTTATATATAAGTTTTGTGTCTAGTAATACTTTTTTCTTTTCGAGTATCAATATTCATTGGGATTTGTTTTTAAGGGCAGGGTCCCTAAGTCCTACCCTTGTTATTTAACCCATAACTGGAGGGAAGGGACGGATTAATACCTTTCCCAAGAGTACCAGTGCTTAAGTGAATGCAGGGTATTCAACTGGAATTCGAACTCGGCTCAACGATTTCTCTTTCCGAGCCGATATCCACTGCATCACAACTCACATCCGTCACTAAACGCTTACAGCACCTGGTATTCCCAAGCGGTCACCCATCTAAGTACTGACCAGGCTCAATGTTGCTTCACTTCGGTGATCGAGCGAGAACCGGTGTATATGGCCATAAGCCTTACGTATTTATGTAAATAAATAACAGAAAAGTGGTAGTAAAAAGACAAACATTACAAATGATTTACAAAAGATAAGAACTTGTGGAGAGCCATAATCAGCTACGTCCTGGAGTAATACAGCGTATGAATAAAGTATTAGTTTCAAGTTCATACTGTAGCTGTTCTCTTAGACTATTCGCTAATTTAGTGAGTTCTACAACCACTACTGAAAATTTTTCAGCTACTCAGAGTTGAAAGTATTGAACCTACAAAAGGCAATGAGCTGGATGAAGGACAATCGTCTTCTAAAGCCCCCTCTCTATATGGAGGTGTAATTTCAGATTGTCAGAAAACTAGGATCTAGTAGAACTTTGAAAAGGACCTTCGTCTCTTGTGGGATCAACAATTATCACTGAGAAATAGAAGCAGTGATCAAGGTGACAGTGAAGAAATTTCCACGCCTAATTAAACCTTAAAAAAAAAAAGAAAGAGCAGAAGAACAGGAACAGCTTTCTGAAGCCGGTTAAAACTTAGCCATCAGTCAATATGGAATCACTGACCACCCACGAGGCAGCAACAGACGCGGAAAACCCTTTGAATCTTTCACTCGTAATGCTGACCATAACTGCATTCTCTAAGCAGTTTTACATTGCTGTATTTAGCGGCGTGGGCATGTGGTTAGACCGTTCAGTTTCTGACCATGAAGCTCGGGTTTAAATATCGGTCGAGTGCCATACGTGATACACGCTTTCGGCGATCATGTCTCGAAAGAGACATGACTGACTGGGCAGAAGATTATCCTGCACTAGGTTGCCATTACTTTCTGTTGTAAACTGGTTGCCAGCCAAGTCTATAGAACCCAATTTGTCCTATTATTGAACACATAACTGGTGAGAAGAGACGGACTAATACTTTTCCCAAGGGTATTTCTACGTAAGTGAATGCAAGAAATTCAAATGGATTTCGAACTCGGCTCCCCGATTTGTCGTTCCGAGTCGATATCCACTGCACCACAACGCACATTGTGGGTGTTGAAAAAGCACAAATGTGCCTGGGAAGGCGTCTGCAACGGGTATTAGCTAGTCGCCCTTGTAGACAGGCATCTTTGGATATGAGGTGACCAACCATATACTTGGCGGTATAAAAGACTCAGGGGGATAATAGACACCTCTATACTAACCAAGCATATTCAGGAAAACAATTTTGATTTGACTATGTTCATTGACTAAACAACTGATAAAATTACGTACAATACTGAGAACTATGGTGACTAGTTAAAACAAAATAATCTAAGAATGACAAATAGTAGTTCAAATGAGATAAACTCATTTATTGCTATGCCAGATCTGCCTTCAAGAAGCAATTATATTTAATCTAATTGCAATTAACGGTAGATAAAGTAGTCTAGGAGCGATCGTTCAATTATGGAGATCCGATTGTTCAAGGAGGTCCAGACTCTACTCGTCAGAACGCTGAGAAGAGAATGCATTTTAGTCAAGTAGGTTTATTCAATTTAGTCAACCCTTTCATACAAATCATTGTCAACTTCCAGGACTGTGTACCAGGTAACGGGCAGAGAAACTCATATTTTTTTATGTATTTCTGCATGCCATGGTCCTGGGCATGACAGTAAAGTGCAACCGGCAGCAAGACCTCTGATTGGGAGGTTGTGAGGACATGGAATCACTTCTTAATTGATGTTGTTCCCAGGTTCAGCCTGACCCGGTGTGGTAGCACTTGTTAGGGTCCCAGCTATAGGAAAATAGTTAACTCCCAAATTGAGGTCAGAATACTATGAAAGTATAAAAATACTTATATATATATATATATATATATATATATATATATAAGATTTGGTTATTTATCGATTGTTGTTGACAAGGGCGTAGGGCGCCGAAAATTCGTTCATAACTTCGCTGACAGCCAAGGGCTCGACAACAATCGCCAAATAACCCAATAATTCAACAATGCTGCTAAAAAGGAATATGAATACGTTGAATATATAAATAAAATTGACTTTTATAAAAAATATACATTTTTGATGAAAAATTAGTGCCACAACACATTTTTGAAGGAAAAAATTTTCAGTAAAACGTTTTTCAATACAAAACTAAAATACGTTTCCGTTTTCTAAAATAAAAAAGAATAAAAACAAAATTTTCGTTAAAATCTGACTAAATTAACCTTCTTGCTATAACCGAACATTAAAAAAAAAATACCTTAAAACACACAGTGGTTTGATATGCCGTTAAACAAAACTCACTCACTCTGCGTACCATGTTTGAAGGATATGTAGCGTAACTGATATCGACTTGGAATGAGTCGGAGTGCCGAGTTCAAATTCCAGTTGGATTCGTTGCGCTCACTTACGCAAAAATACAATTAAGAAAGGTATTAATCCAATATAATCTTCTTGTTATGATTTGTAAATAGCAGGACAGATTAGGTTCTATAGCTAGAAAGAAATGGCAACTTACTGAAGAAAAATCTTCTGCCTAATCAGTCAGAGGTTGAAAGAGACATGATTGCCTACGCGTGTATCACGTTTGAAACTTAACTGACTAACTGATGTTTGAAGTTATCTACATTAGAAAAATACTTTAGCTATATCATTAGCGCATATAAAAAGCAACCTGGCATTATATTTCACAATAGTGAAGATATTCTACATTTTTCTTTGGCCGTTTCGTATGACAGACATATTCCTTTAAATACTTAAAACCAGATAAATGTTTTTCCTTTCAGTCACACCTTTATCTTTTGCAGTATTAAACCGATTAACGTCATGAATTTGTTGAGACATAAGATCAGCTGGTACCGACGAAAATCATCGATACTTTGTTACGATAATTGCTTTCTTAGTATCCGTAATAATAATAATAATAATAAGAAGAAGAAGAAGAAGAAGAAGAAAAAGAAGAAGAAGGTTGCTTGAGAAAACAATATAATTATGGGGTCAAGATAGTGAGTATTTGGGAATTAAATTAGTTTTTGAACGTCTCAAGTTATAGAAAATGCAAGGTCAATTTTTGGGCGTAAATTGTCTTTTATGTCGTCATATATAGTAATTTCTTTTCCAGTGAGAAAGTATAGTGGGTTGCTTATCTATTCTTTTTCTGTTTGTTAGTAGTTGAGAGTCTGTTCTAGTGAAGGGTAGTTGTATACTGTTGCAGATTAACGGAATTTGGCCTTGTTGTAGATAGCCCACTATAAGTCATAAAATGATTATAAAATTAAGAAAAGTAAATTAAGTTGAAAAATAACATTTTATATATAAAAATATCAATTAATGTTTTTACAAGTAATACTTGAAATATAGGTCCAACGGAGGTTGAAATATTCATGGCAATAAAATGCTGAAAGAGATAATTAATGCTTAGATATTTGGGAGTGTGTAAGTAAGGAATGTCTTTCGTGTATTCGCTCCTTAGGTCAGTAAGTAGTTTTGAGGCAGGGAAGAAAGGGAGGCGGGCGTAGTAAGCCACTTGACTTTCGGTCAAGGGAGCTACTAATTACTCTCTTCTCCTCGAGTCGGTCTGCCTGTAGATGCTTTCTGTATCCGCTTTTTATATCTTCTTTTTGGATCACAGCAGATCATTTGGAATTTCATACTTGTATTTGATTCTGATTGGCTGATAAATAAAATTCGCGTAGGCTCGCGAACTGGAAATTTAATATTTGATTAATTTTTAGTTTTCAACCGGAACATCTGCGCGGAGCCGGTGGCGCACGGACGACTTTTGGTCATTTGCTTTTTGGTCGTGAAAGCGCTAACATCCGATCCATCGATTTTGCTTGGTATCACCACAAAAGTCTTCGTTACTAGCCACTATAGTGGTAAATTTATCTTGGCTAATTATTTTTAATTAATATAAAAAATATTCATAATAATAATAATAAAAAAGAAATAATTAGTATATCATTTCAACGTCTTCCATTGAATGTCTGTGTTAGTGTTGTACGGAAGCAAGCATGTCGATCGATGACAAATCATTCCTACCCAGTGATGTGTGCAGTCAGTGCTCCTGGCAAACTGTCACAGTGAAAGAGTAAATAGATTCAGCTTTATTCTTTGGGAAGACTTTTAAAATCTCATTCGAAGTCACGCAGTTGATTCTTTATACATGTTCTATTTATTTACTTTTTAATATTTTGAACGAACCGCTTTAACAAATTTTGCGATAGGTTGAATGGAACCCACTTTAAGGAAAGCAAATTTGCCAGAATTAAACTCATTCAACTAATTTGACAGCACACGATGAAAAATGCCCCAGGAAACTTTGTTAAATGCTTTACAACTGAGGTAGATATTCTTGGAAATAAACTGAATTGAGAGAAACTCAAAATCAATCTCTGTATAGGACGTAGTAACGCTATTCAAATATATATATATATGTGTGTGTGTGTGTGTGTGTGTGTGTGTGTGTGAATTTCTCATTTATACCTGAGTGTGCATGTCGAGTAAGTACGTACAAATTTACGTACGTATATACTTCAAGCAGGATCTATCTATCTATCTATCTATCTATCTATCTATCTATCTATCTATCTATCTATCTATCTATCTAGTTAGCTATCTAGCTAACTATCCATCCATTTCTTTGAAAATTTGTGTAACGTTAAATTACATACATATCTTGAATTTCTAAGATATGTTTTAGATTATGCTCATGTAATGATATATCTATATGTATATTCGTTTGTAGCTTCGTTTTGATCGGGTTTAACGTATATCTTCATTTTTTCCTTTTCCAAAAGTTAGAAATGGTTTTGTTAAGAGAGAACCTTATGCTGTAATGTTAAGTTCAGCCTTCTTAAGTGACAAATCATCATCTCATCTCCGTAGGCAAAACTTCTCAGCAAAGCCAGAGAATTTAATTCAAAATAGCACTTGAAGATTAAATGAGGACAAGCCAAGTGTTCCTTTTGAGAGAACTTACGAAATCAATAGCACCCTGTTTGTCAGACCCATGATTGACAATGGCTTCGAGCGAATGAAACATATAGGCCGTAGCGAAGAGCGCCCTTCTTCGAACCTCGTGGACCGGTGCTGAAGAATCACAAAGGACTGTACGAAACAATAGAAACCACATCACTTGAGGACTTTCAACTGCAGCAAGAGCTAAAATGCATAGCACGTGTAACTCGAAGTGAAAATAATGACATAATCATCGCCCGGTTCACACTCCACCCACGTCTATTGAACAGGTGAAGAGGCTCATCCCTTGTTTCCTGTTTAGGATGTGGTTTCCGGTTTTTCTCTTTTCCAATCTTTTCACTCTTTAGTTTATTTTATTTTTTTTTCAATTGGAGTAGATAGACTAAACTATCGCCCGGTTCACACTCCAACCACGTCTATTGAACAGATGAAGAGGCTCCTCCCTTGTTTCCTGTTTAGGATGTGGTTTCCGGTGTTTCTCTTTTCCAATCTTTTCACTCTTGCGTAGCCCCCTGCGCATCAGTGGCGTTTTCGCCTTGTTTAAGGTGATATGATTTAAAAAAAAAAAATCAAGATGTTGACATTCCATACTACTTCAAATAAAAGGTTAGGAAGGAACCTCCACCCACTAATACTGGAAGGAGCGATAACAGTTAGTGGACTCGAGAAACATATTTTCATGAAATATTATCTTAAAAGAAAGATATAAATTTTAACTAAAAGTAGCACTGGCTGCTCGGTCAATAAATGCTGAATGTTTCCCTATAAAGAAACGGCTAATATTACCATTATTTAAGAGTGAATACGGTAGTGAGCCTGTTTCAAAGTGAAATAATTTCGCCCGCGATAGCAATGAAGCTTTCAGTGGGAATCAAACATTCCCACTGAAAGCGCCATTGCTAGTGCCTTGTGCCAGTTTAAGTCATATAAATTCAAATGTATCTTCTTTAGCGCGATGCACATCTGGCTTATTTCCTCAGACTAATTCATTAGTGAAAAGAGTTCGATCAACACTGAGTGACCCGCTAGAGTTTTTTTTTTTTTTTAAATCTATGTGAAAATTTTGTTCGGTTTTATATGAACGTTATGTGAAAACCGGCGAAAAAAGAAAGGAAAACACGGTCCAGTGTTTCACAATTTCGTTTTTAAAACCTCTCCGCTGATAGTTTACAATAAGCAATAGAGATAAATTAAAGGCGGTGTTTCCGTTATACGAATGAAGCTGTTAGTGTTTAATAGCAAATATTAGTAAAGTTTGTGATGCTTTTTACTTTCACGTGTGACTGTACCGCGCCCAGAAATAGGGAAAAGATTTGAGTTGTCGGTTAAAATTGAAATTTTTTTGCGTTGCTTTGCTTTTAACAAAGATGAGAAATACCTGAAAAACCATTTTGTGCTGGAGGAATCCTGATCGGTTCTTTTGCATCTGTAATGAGTTAATGATTGACAATCATATGTGCACTTTTCATTTGTTCCATTATTGATTTTTCTGTTGGTAGAATTCGGCAGTAAAAATATTTACGACTTGATTGTTTCTAAGCTTTCTACTGTTGTAAAGTTTTGGATAATTTAATGGAAGATTTGAAAAATAAATGCATTATTTAGTGCACGTAGACACGGAAAATTAACACTAAAAAACAAAACCAAAAAAAAAAAACATAACAAAGAAAACAAGCTCAAAATGTTTTTAAATGTTTAAAGAGAAAATTGCGTTAATATTTCAAGTTCCTCAGCTTCATATGACGTAAAACATTGTTTACAGTCTCATTTGTTCGGTTAGAAAAGTTTTTCCTAAGAGACTTTGATATCCCCCCCCACTTTGAGCACAAACCTTTTCTCAACGCCCCCCACGTCAAATTAAATTTCGAATATTACACTGAATCCATCTTCCATAGCAAAATAATACTTAATTATTAGTGCAAAAATAATTTTAATATTATTTTCATTTCTATTATTTATAATAGAAATGAAAACAAGACAGAGTTTAGGCCAATGATTAAAATATATCATTTACGCCAATGATTAATAGGTGATTTTTGAAGCGCCGCTTAAGTGTGGCACAAGACCGAAAATACCAGACATCTAGTGAGAATCGAACGCACTACACAGTTGTAACTGACTCGAGCAAAAAACAAAAAAAAAAACAAAACAAAAACAAAAAAACAAAAACAAAAACAAAAAAACAAAAAAACAAAAAACAACTTGCTAACCATTAAAACACGCCGAGGTGCCCACGCCAACAGGTAATGGTAGATAATATATAAAATATAGCATGTCAATGGTTAAAATGCTAAAAAATGTTTTATTTGACTTTGGTGCTTACTGGCTAAGGCTTTTACTCTAGGTTAATTTGATGGCTTATCTCAATGTTTTGAATGTGATTGTTGATTTTGGTGCTTACTGAATAAGGCTCTGACACTAAGTTTATTTTTATTGCTTATTTCAATGTTTCTAATGCAATGGTTGACTTTTGTGCTTACTGGCTAAAGATTACTCTAGGTTCTATTCTGCTTAGAAGTAAACAAATCTCCTTGTGTTTTAATTTCTTTGTTTTGTAAGATGCTGTGTAACTGCATTGAAATCATATTCAGCTATATAAAAGGTTTAAAAGGCAACGAAGAAAAGTTTGATAGCTTCTCACAGCTTAGATACCCTTAAAAATTAATTCTGTAGCCAATATTAAATAATTTTAATAATATCCATCTCCCGCTCTGTATGTTCACCGATCCAGAATGAAATAAAAATTTCCAGTGCCCTCTTTCAACATAACACAAGAGGGTGCTAATGCCAACGTTGGAAAAAACTGTTTATGAGTGTGGATTTGTACGAGAGTGTACGAGTGAACAAGCGAGAACGAAATGAAACAAAATTTTAAGCATAAATTTAGCGTACCATTCAGTAAGCCAACCGGGCCGTAGTTTTCGCTTGACTGCCTGATTCGCTCAAAATAATGACATCAAAATAACTGCTGTAGCTATTTTTAGTCTTGACAGCTAGCGATCTGTCAACTGTATTAGGAATAATATGAACAGTAAAATCAGCACAAGAATTCGAATTCAGATGTAATCCGTCCAGGCATGAATCCAACGTAACTTGCTATCGTCTGTTAAATGTTCACTACCCCCTCAGTCAGGCAGGCAGGTGCGTTGAGGCGCAGTGGATATCGAGAAATCGGAGAGCCGAGTTCGAATTCCAGTTGAATTCCTTGCATTCACTTACGCGCAAATACCCTTGGGAAAGGTATTAATCCGTCTCTTCCTTCCAGTTATTGGTTAAATAACAGGACAGATTGGGTTCTATAGCCTTGATCGGCAACCAGTCTACCGCAGAAAGCAATGGCAACCTACTGCGGGATAATCTTCTGCCCAGTCAGTCATGTCTCTTTCGATACATGATCGCCTAAGCGCGTATCACGTATTGCAATTGACTGACTGACCCCCTAAGTATGTTCAGCGCCCTCCGAATGAAATACAAACTCTCAGTGCCCCCTTGAAACATAACAGAGCCCACAAGAGGGCGCCAGCGCTCATGTCGGGAAACACTGGGTTAGAACAACTTGAATCATTCATTTCCTCTACAAGGTCGGCCGTTTTGCGTATAGAGCCAGGGAACATATCGTACCCGCTTAAGCTGGCAAAGCTATTGTTCCACGTTTTTCGATTCTAAAAAGTTGTCGAAGAAAAGATATGTAAGAAAATAAGCATTAAACAAGAAAAACATATTTTGTGTAAAATTTGATTTTTTAAAAAAGCTTTTTTTGAAAGGAGAGGACCGTTTTAAACAATATTCGAGTCTTCAATATGAAGAAATCAGGCTTAGCATTATATATGAAATTGAATAATATAGGAATACGCGGTAAAATCAAACTTAGTTCTGATGTTAAGAGCCAATCCCAAAGGGTTAAGAACAACAAGCAAAACACGGCAATCCGAAACAGTGTTGGCCTTAAAAACCTCGATTACATCGTACATACTTTTTGTGATTGGGCACTTCGACGTGGCGTAATGGTTAACAAGCTTCTCTTGTGATATATCCCGGAAGGGGATTTATATATCGTTCGAGGTGGTTAAGTGGTTTAGGCAAATTTAACCAGGTAGAACAATCTAGTACGTAGACGTAATGGACGGTACTGGTCGTATGCAGTATCCTGAGACGTAGGCGTAGTCAATATTAACCAATAGTAGTAGATCTGTAGACCTCTAGTGGAAGACCAATAGACCTCTGGATCTCTTCGTCTTCGTCTATATTTATTGCTGACACCAGCCAATCGCATTACTGTAAGGTGTATACATATTTATTACGTATTAATTACACCATCTCGCTAGATCAATTTCGTCTGAATAGTGAATTTGAATCTCGCCCCCATACTTTCGGCCTTGTGCCATATCTAAGCTACGCTTAGGAAATCAACATGCTTGTTTAGTGACTATAATTAGTATTGTGTGTTATAATTTTGCCAGAGAGTAATTTTAAGCGCCTAATTATCAAGTTCACTCAAGAGTAAAAAGTGCACTGTAGTTATATATATATATATATACATATTTGGGACGTTTTGTTTAGATGGAGTGCGTCTTGTGGATGATATGTGTAGTTTGCTCACAGTAATCATTTGTAGTTCTGAGATGCTGTTGTGTCCAGGAATTTTACAATCATAATTTTCGGTACCTTTCTTTATCATACCCAATGCCCTATCACAACAGCAATTTAAAGTTTTCACATTATTTACTTATTTACTTATTATTATTACTGTTGTTAATATTATTAAAAAAATAAACAATATTTAAATTATGTATATAATGTCCTATAGTTGTTAGCACGTTTCGACTAATGTAATTGAATACTATTTTCAAGATGAAACAATTATGCAACATTCAAATGAAGCTGTAGCACAAACAGGTTAAAAAAATACACACAGTCAAGACAATGTAAAGTAAAGAATTTAATATTTATAATAAAGCATGCAACAGTTTTCGAGATCAACAGTTTTGGACAAACACAATGGAGAAAATAACAAAAACAAAAAAGTGAGGTGAAGAAAAATTTCGGAAACATAATCCAATTCATTATCATTAATTAACTGACCTTCACTAGGCCATAAATTTGATCTTTGCCGGATTATATTGAATGCTGAAGTAATGACAAACTTACGAACTAATTTGATTTTCTTTCGAATTACGTTTTAAAATATTCTAACTATATTTTTCGAACCAGTGCACTACGCCTACGAAATATATATATATATATATATATATATATATATATATATATATATATATATATATATACTGTAATGGTTGTTACAATGTTTTTATAAATTCATAGTATCACTACACAAAAATTTTCATGTTTCGAAGCCAGCTCATTATGCTGCTGGCTTCATCCTCAGGTGATTTTTTGGAAATGAGAATTATCTAGTTGAAGAGCCAGTTTATTTGTGTTGGATTTGTTTTTTTTTTTGGGTGTTAGAGGGGTTGGTCTGTATTTTGAGTTCTGTTGACCTTTTTAAGGTCTTAGTGTTAAGTGTTTGTTTGTGGCTGAGTTCAGGATAGGTTAATCTATTAATCTTGTGAGGGCAGCGGCTGCTGGCGCCTTGCGTGTTGTTATTTGGTTTAGGGGTTGGTAGGTATTGTTTTGGGGTTGGTTTCTTCTTAATTTACTTTATATATATATATATATATATATATATATATATAGTGTATCGAGGCAGCAAATAATTTTCTAAACATATACTGTTAAACATAAGAGACAATGAATGTCTATTATGTTTAATCATGAACCGGTCTAAACATCGTATTTTGGTTTTAATTTCAGTTGAAAATAAAGACAAAGATTCTCCAACATTAAACATAATAGACATTCATTGTCTCTTACGTTTAACTATATGTTTAGAATATATATATATATGTGTGTGTGTGTGTGTGTGTGTGTGTGTGTGTGTGTGTGTGTACAAAATTTTATCACAGCAAGAAATAAAGTCAATTTCATATATACAGGTATTTTTTATCACACACACACACACACACACACACACACACACACACACACACACACATATATATATATATATATAAAATGTCAGTAAATATGAAGAAATAAAGTCAATTTCATACTTGCAGGCATTTTTTATGATATATATTACGCTCTCACACCCTGACTGAGCACCCTGCAAGAATGGTAGACTTTGAAAACAGTAGCTACTCTGGCATCTACGCATCGTTCATTCAGCAATGAATTAGCACACTCGCTAGTGGGCGTGTATAATGATAATATACACGCTAAAAAGTCTGCCTCCTTCTACCGAGCGCCCGTAGCTCAGAGGTAGAATCGCCGACTGACGCTAATTCGGGCGGATTTCAATCCTGGATAAAAGGCAATCGGCTGTTTAACCGTACTGATGAGCTGTGAAACAGATCTGTCTGCGGATGACTATATATATATATATATATATATATATATATATATATGTGTGTGTGTGTGTGTGTGTGTGTGTGTATAATAAAAAGCCTGCAAGAATGAAATTGACATTATTTCTTGCTATGATGAAATTTTGTATATATAGATATATACATTTGGGCAGATATTTTTCTTGGTGCTGGTGTAGTATATGGTGTATCTTTTGAATATGGCCTACGAAATTCTTGTACTGCTATACCTTAAAAAGCGATAAGGAAGTATTATAACTCTCTGGTAATGGTTAGTAAAAATAATTATTTTCAATAAATAGCTGAATAATTATATTTATAAATATACTCTTAGTGAGGTAGGAAACATTCAAATCGGGTAGGCCATATACTATACCACAATCAAAAAGTTAGTCTACATATTATACCGGTACTTTTTTGGCTATGTGTTTGATTGGATATAACGAGCAACGAAAATTTTAGAAGCTTTTTATTCAGTTTTTCTAGCGTTCTTAAAGTTTTTCTTTTATGCAAACTAAAAAAGTGTAGAAACTGTCGATAGTTACTACAATCCCATGCACTTTCGGCTAAATTATTATCAAGGCGATCGTTGACAATAGTTTATTTTATGTTTGTATTCTAAGCTATGCTTTATAGAAGTACTTGTAATTCTAAGCTGTGTTCTATAGAAATAGTAGCAATTTAATTTTTGGATGCCTTCAAGACACTCACTACCCGTTTTTACTTGTTTCAATGTGATATTGAGTCTATTGCTTTTTCAGAAGTGATTATATTCTCTTTAAAAGTTTTTTACAATTAGATAAAAAAACTAACAACGATCTGCCTCAAAAGGGACTAAAAAATTAGCTGAATGCTCCTGGGATAATAATGACTAAGAACAGTTTCTAAGATCTCTTTGTAATCATGAGAGAAAAACTCTAAAACTTAAAAAAAAAAATGGAATAAAAAACTTATTAAATTTTCCTTGTCCGTTTCCGTCAACGATTAAACATGTGTGTGTGTGTGTGTGTGTGTGTGTGTGTGTGTCTATCGACTTGTACACTCGAGAAAATTTCATAAAAAGGGCTCTCAGGTATATATTGCTTTATTAAATTTTTTCGAGTGTGCCGGCTGAGAGATGGAACATAAAAGTAAAACAAAAATGTTTTTTTTAAAATAAAAACTGAATACTTATTTCAAACATGAGTATCCACTAAAAATAACTTTCGCAAACATAAAAAGACATAAATCCATTAATCATTTACGAACACACACACGCGCGGGCGCACCCCCACATATATATATATATATATATAATTCCATCGAAAAGTAATTATCTTACTGTATGTAATTCACTTTGAAAGCGTCTGTAATAATTTATTCTTACACCTGCATCCAAGAGGGTGTTGAAAAGTTCTAGTCCGCACCCATTTTCTAAAATTGCCCAAATGCTGGAGCATCAGAATTGTATGTATGTATGTATGTTGCATGTATGTATGTATGTGTGTGTGTGTGTGTCTATGTGCGCATGCGCTTTTCACAAAGTTCATTGCTGGACCGGCCGAGATCTTTTCGGAGACGTAGTTGTTTAGCAAATGATGGACCGTCTTCGATAAGCAAGAAAATTCTTTTTTTTTTCTAAAAGAGAACTGTATTTGATGTTTTCATTAAAATACAATAGAAAACGTCACAACGTGAATGAATATTCCTAGTTTATAAAGAATGAATGTTAAGACATAATATTTTTAAAACAGTATTGCTTTTTAGTCTTTGCAATATATTTTTAGTCGAATAAAAGTAAATTTTATTTTTATGATGAATAGTTTTTACTGGCTGGTATTGTATAGGTCTGCGTTAAACTATACATATTGCATGCGTTCGTGTGTGTGTGTGCATAAACCTGTTTAGAATTTTTAAAAAATCACTAGCATAATGGTTATCGGAGCAGAAAGTAAACCTGTGGTACCGAGTTCGCCTTCGTACATACAACCTTAGATAGATATGAATCCATATCTTCTTCCCAATGCAGTTTATAGCAGAGCAAATTGGGAATGGTGCAGTGGATATCAACTCGGAGCGAGAGATTGGGGTGCTGAGTTCGAATTCCAGTTGAATTCCTTGTATTCACTTACGCACAAATACCCGTGGGAAAGGTATTAATCATCTCTTCCCTCAAGTTAGGGGTTAAGTAATAGGACAGATTGGGTTCTATAGCCTTGGCTGGCAACCAATCTACCTCAGAAAGCAATGGCGACCTACTGCGGGATAATCTTCTGCTCAATCAGTTATGTCTCTTTCGAGACATGATCGTCCAAAGTGTGTATCACGTATGGCACTTAACTGACTGAGTTTTGTTTAGCAGAATATCTACTCTGAATTCAAAAACCGATTAATCCCGGGGTTGGCATCTCTACTCCGTAAAACCTAGTTGCTACTGAAACTATATCAGCCTCATCTAGCGTTTGAGACTTTGTCCTATACTCAACAGAGGGCGGGAGAATAGATGGTTATCTTATTAAATATTAATTTTTTAGTAATTTATTACTTTAGATATAAAAGTTTTATCACTCAACTCTTTAATGCTATGTATTCTATTTTTTACTTTGATTTTAGGTTGATGCAGAAGAACCAAGCGCCATCTTTTTCACACTCTAAGGGAAATCTTAGAAGTGTCTCTTTAAATCTAATTCTTTATTGTTTGTGCGATTAATCAATTGCATTATCTTGTTTACAAACCTGAAGAAAAAATTATGAAGATACACAAAAGACTTGACTTTAACATTTTTCAGCTTCTTGCTTGACAAAGAAAAATCGCTTTTCGGATAAAATGTACTGAGTCTTTAGGTGATATCTGTTCTCCTATTTGGCAATGAATGCTGAAAATGTTCCTCAAAGATAAAAAAGAGACTTGAATCAGCAGAAATTTGGTTCTACAGAATGATACTGAGGACATCGTTTGACCGAACACTTGTGCAACGAAGAGATTTGAGAGGAAATGGAAACAAAAAAGAAACGTATACTTAACATCAGAAAGAGGCAGTTGAAATTCTTGGCGAATTTAATGAGGAAGGAGGGCTCGGAAAACCTGATACTTACAGGACAGATTGAGGCCCAGAGAGACAGAGGAAAACAGAGCGTGACATACTTGATGGGCTTCAGTAAATGGTTGGTAGAAATTTGGGAGAAATAACAAGAAGACAAAACTTATTAAGAGCTACAAAGAACAAGAAGAAGTGGAGGACCGTGATCGCTTCTGTTCAGAACGGACACAGCACATAAAACAATAATGAGAAATACTAGTGAAGAAATTTTTTATGAAAATCTGAAACAAAAAAAATCTCAATCCCCTTCGTGTAAAAAGAATCTACAGGATTAAAAGATCCTTTCTGTATTTGATTGAAGTTAAACGGAATTCTTTACGGGGAATTGCTAGAGCTTAGATACTACGGTGTAACATTACAGAGTATGGGTATGTATTACTGTTAGGGAGTCACCCCGTTTCACACACTCTATGGACTCTTCCATGGCATACAAATAAACCTTCCTACATAGAACGGGTTGATGGTATTTGTCAGAGCAGTTGAACCACCGCTCTTTGGTCAGCAAGAATATAGACTATTACCCGGACTTACTCCTTTGTATATATTTGACTCCTACTAACAAGTATTCCTGAATCGACTAACCGTGTACAGGTTGTATATCTTTTATTCAATATACTGACATTTTTCCTTTCATATCTGTTTTTGTTATGATTATAATGTGTGGTTTTCTAAACAAGAATCCACAAAAATTACCATGCAAGGAAATATCTTAATTGATTTTAACGTTCATCAAGAACTTTTCTCTAAGAGAAGTTATCATGTGGTGACCATAACATGTATTAGTTTCACCCTAAAATATAATAAAGTAAATTTTGTATTCGGTGTCACATCAGAATTTAAAAAGACCTACGAACCTCAAGGATTAAGTGCAGAATCGAGCGACAAAGGATGTCGGTGAGTATTTATTTATGCTACTTCCCCACTGGAGCGAGATGTGACACAAGGTCGGTTTTTAATGTGAGGAGCCCGAACGCGTACGAACGGGCGAAGGAACAAAAATTCCCCATTCCTTGCAACCGCCGGTTGAGCTGGCCCCGGTGACGAGCACCTGGTCCACCCCTCTGATGTAATGGAGTGGCGCGGCCTCGGGACACTGTTCCTTCGGACCAGACATCTACTCAGTATAATTTTTCTCAGATGCATCTCTGTCCTCGGACAGAGGCACAACTGAGTCGTACTCTGTCTTTGAGGACAGAGACGCAACTGATAGATGATTTTTGGTACCCAACCGACACGAAAATCCACCAGGTGAGTCTACAAATAAGCTGAACTTCAGGTATACACATAACATACAAGAGGGAGCAGGAAGTTATATAATTCTCTTTTTCTCACCCGTAGTGGAAAGGGATGGATGTGCGTTGTGGCGCAGTGGATATCGGCTCGGAACGAGAAATCGGGGAGCCGAGTTCGAATTCCAGTTGAATTCGTTGCATTCACTTACGCGCAAATACCCTTGGGAAAGGTATTAATTCGTCTCTTCCTTCCAGTTATGAGTTAAATAACAGGATAGATTGGGTTCTATAGCCTTGGCTGGCAACCAATCTACCGCAGAAAGCAAATGCAACATACTGCGGGTTAATTTTCTGCCCAGTCAGTCATGTCTCTTTCGAGACATGATTGCTCAAGCGTGTATCACGTATGGCACTTAACTGACTGACAGTGGAAAGGGAAATCGCTAATATAGGAAGAAGATCAAACTTTCGAAGAAAGACTCGAAGCAACATGCCTTCGATTCAGCCGACGTTAATTTTTCAGAAACCAGAAGTGAATAAACAATTATTTGACACATGGAAAACATAGTCTTGTATTCTTGACAGACCAAATGAATCTGTTCACTTGAATGAATTATTGTAACGACAGAAAATACCTAAATGATCTTTTTTTCGAAGTAAGGAAATCGACCTGTCATGTTTCTACACGACAGCGTCGATTTCCGCGTTATAATTGCGACAGAATAATGGGTATAGAGACGGGATGTTAGCTTCTGGTTATTATTCACTCCGCGTCAGATTTGTCTGTTAAATAGTTTTGAACAGGGTGAAGGTATAAAAAATCTACGAAGAATTGATAGTGTCAAAACAGAAACTGTCCATTTTTAGAGAAATAACAAATTACTTAAAAGACGACATTAAATACAGGGAAAATATGGCGATTGGATAATGATGCTATGGATTTATATAAATGATATGGACCCGGTATGGGACCATAAACTAATGAGTCAACACGGTGGTAGGTCAAGAACATATATTACGTCAACAAGAAATACAAACAAAGAGATATAAAGAGGAAAGTAATAATAGCTTGCGCTGAACTGAAGTCGTACTGGAAACCAGAGTCTCTGTCGCCCTTGCTCACTCGACACGAGAGCCCTCACGAGTGTCTCTCTCACTCCTGCACACGTCCTCGAGAGTCATTAACTCTTGGTTAATATAGGCAAAGAAGAGTCTATTATTAAGTGGGTAACTCCCCCACAACAATAAATTAAAGATTTTGCTAAAAAAGTGGAAACTGTATTATATTATGTATCAGAGTGAAAATTATTTTGGAGTAAAGGCTATTTCATTTGTATATAGCATCTATAAAATTGGTCAAGTTGGGAATGGATCCCAGGAATAAACACAAAATCCTTTACATTCCGTAAAGCAGTTTATGCATATAACCTGAAAGTAGTTTTATATAAAATCTAATAATCTTTGTTAACATAAAGATATAGGTAATGACGCTAGTCATGTAATGAACACATTGATTTTTAAATGGAGAAATTAAGATTTCGCATTAAAATAATGTTTTCTACTTTCTATATGTGTACAAACAACATGATCATTTTTAAAAAAAAATATAAATATCTTTACTGAGCACGAAACACCTGGTAAGTAATCCACGAACGAAGGTGTCTCTGTGACGATCGCTAACAAAAAACTACCGCTAACGTAGTCTACATAACTGAGCTGGGGAACCCCCACGCAGGGCAAAGCAGATCACTTACAACAGCTGCACATCATCTAGGAACCTTCCCAGAGCTTTCTGAAATTTTTAATTTGTGGCAAGTCAGCACCTGAAAAACTTTAGGATTTTGAAGGTTTTCAAATTTGGGAATTCCGGATAAACGAGACTCAACAATTCTTGACTTAGCTGAAAGGTCATAGAAAGCAAAGGAAAATATTCTGATGACTGAATAATGATGCCATGAATTTATATAACTGAAATATTTTGTGAAAAATACTGGAAACTTCTGCATCAGCCTAATTTAATAGAATACACAACTAAACTGAAAGAGGTTTTAAGCCAGGGGAAATATTTTGGTGACTCAATAATGACGATATGAATTTATACAAATAAAAGTTTGCTAAAATTACTGGAAAATAGTCACAATCAATTTCTGTAGTTCTCAAGCGAAAAATACACATTTTTTGGCTAAGTTATTTTATTTGTTTGGACACTATTTTTAATCGATACTCGTATTTGAGTCGATATTCTGTTTTGAATCAAACACGATATTTATTTCTACCGGACTGATTATTTACGATAAATGTTCTACGAAAATATGCGTCATTCGGTAGGATTCGAACCTGCGACCCCTATCTCAACATAGGGGAAGCCACCAATTGCGTCTTAGACCACTCGATCACGAATGATAACACAGTCTAAACGAAGTCAAATCAAGCATATACAACACAATTTTTCGAGCTTACGAGTAAAAAAAAAAAATAATTAAATGATTAAAAATAATGTTCAAACAAATAATTTCAATGTGTCGGTTGTTAAAACTGTTTTGTTAATATTCGGAATTTTCCGTAACATTGTAAGTTATCTTAACATTCATTCTGTAAAAGTGAACGATGAATAAAATTGAAATGATAACATGATACATACATAAAGAGTATTCATTACATAAATAAAAACGTTTAACTGTTCTAAAGATGAAACATTACGAGGTTATCCAAAAGTAAATGTCGTTTTCCTTTAGACACAATAAGTTTTACAAGCTGAATATAAAAAAAAATCAACTTTTCTGAATACAGAATAAAGGAGGAAAATTGGTTTTATTTAATTTACCGTAATCTCTAAATATCATCTCTAGCGATTACCAAGTATTTGAAGAACATTTCGCTACAATAAACGGTTTCTTAACCTGTCTACTGCAGAAGACTTCAAATTATGATTTTTGAAACAGCATCGGTCATAGTAAAGAAACATTCTATAAAGAAATGAGCCAAGATTAATGGTAGTGGCTTCATTAAATCGTGCTTTGTATAACTGTATTTTACTTCAGGATTTTCGCAGTTCCGAAACGACACTTATTTTTGAACAAAGTCGAAGAACAGTAAAATGAATAAACATATATGTATATTTATGCAAACAAAACTACAAACAGCTGGCCGAACAATTTCAACGTGGCAAAAAAAAAAAAGAAAAAAAAGAAAAGAAAAAGAAAACGAAAAAAAAGGCATAAATATCGACTCGTTTAGCCACAAAGTAAAATCAAAAGAGTTTCATTAAATGAAATTAAAAGCACACAAAGAGTTTATATCATTGCCAATGGCAGTGTCAATAAAAACTGTATGAAAATCAGTTTATAGATAGATTCAATGCAGGTGGTGATAACTAACTTTCGACATATTTCGGATTGTCTTAATATCTCTCAATCAAAGAATACAGACCGAAAATTCACTCTAGAAATTAGTCAGTTGTTCTTTGGGCCATGACACATTAAAACAATCGTTGTAAGAAATTGAGATCTTTTGGAGATATCTTGTTGACAAAGAAATACAACTGGGTGAATATATAATCCATTTCCAACTTCATTAGCAGAAGTAATTAGCAAATTAGATATTATTCATTTAAATGTCCATTCGCTGAAGTTTGTTGAAATGCAACCAAATATAAACGGCATTAAAGCGATGATGATGATGATGATGATGATGAGTCCTGGCAGAAAAAGATGTTCCTTTGCAATGATTTTTCTCAACTAATCGGGTAAATGGTATCAATAACAGGAAAACAGTTCCTGTAATCTTCTCCGTCAGCCTTCGTGGTATACTAGTCTGATGACAGGACAGTGTGCAGGGATCAGTGGATTTATGCCTTAGATAGTGAAAAGATTTTTTAAACCGGAATTTTAACTCGCGTTACCAATTCTCCTTTCTGTTACATGCCTTCACTATCGTGATGAAATCAAGTTTTATAACGAGGCGTGATTACGTTTAAAGAAAGAAGTCGCTATTGAAAGAAGTTCAGATGAACCAAACCTAACGCTCGAACCGGATTGATACATGTCGAATGGTAGAGGATCAGACAACGTTTCTCATTGAATAAACGAGACGAAATGAAAATAAGTTACGTTGAGACACTTTTGAAATGACGTTTACGGGACGAGATTAAGGAGATGAAAAAACTTTCTTTTGATTTAAATAAGCAGAACTATATGTTATATGAATTCGGGACGAAAATTCTGAATAACGTTAGTGATTTTGTTAATCAATCTTGAATTTGAGAGTACGCGTCAGTAAACTGATAAAATGGTGTATATAAATTAATCCTCTACTCAACCTCACAAAAAGGACAAAAACCGGATATCGTTTGCAACTTTCAAAATTAGCAAATAAAATATTGAAAAAAAGAAAAGAAAAAAATTAATGATCATATTATTTTTTTAAAAGCGGAGTAAGTCATATAAAATAATGTCTGTAAAGAGGGTTCCTAAATAAATCACATTCTTCAGTTCATAAGAAAATAACAAATATAAAAATAACGTTAGTAAATACATGCATAATATGAAAGAAATAAGGTTTGTATTGTCTATCTTAACTCATATAGTTGTAACAGTTTGTATAGAAAATGTATATACAAATGTAACAACATTATTACAGAAATAAAACTTATAAATCGGGTAAATATATAAAACAACATTTAAATTGATTTCGTTTACATAAGAAAAATATATTTCTCAAGAACAAAATCTATATTAACAAGTCAGTCACTTAATTGCTATACGCGATACACGGTTGAGCGACGGACTAGGCAGAGAATTTTTCAGCTGGAGTTTGCCATTATTTGTGCGGTAGACCGGTTGCCAACCAAGGCTCTAGAATCCAATCTGTCCAAATAATCATAGCTGGAGAAGGAAGAGATGGGTTGATACCTTTCTCAAGGGTATTTGCGCAT
The DNA here is from genome assembly GCA_037127315.1 of Ascarosepion bandense. Classification (NCBI taxonomy): domain Eukaryota; kingdom Metazoa; phylum Mollusca; class Cephalopoda; order Sepiida; family Sepiidae; genus Ascarosepion; species Ascarosepion bandense. Next base: position 1,589,263 of record JBBBDQ010001507.1, read on the forward strand.
AAGTGAATGCAAGGAATTCGAACTGCGAACCGATTTCCATTATAGTAGAATACAAAACAGAATTCACGTTAAGTATCTGAATATGGCTTATTGATATTTTTTTATACTTAAACTCAATCAATATCTAAACTTATTTATAAATGGAACTTTGTGTGTGTGTGTGTGTGTGTGGGTGTGTGTGTGTCCGTATGTGTATCCGTTACCTATAGACTCCGAAACGGCTGAACCGATTTTCTTGAAAATTTACACAGTTGTACTATAAGCGTCTGCGAGTGTTCTTAGCTAGATTTTGTGTCGAGGTACCCCCTATAAATATCGATAATCGAAAAAATCGGGTTATAGAAGGAGTGGTCCGATTTTAATCAAATTTAATACACTCATAGACAAAGACATAAGAAACGATATTCAGAAGTTTCAAGGTTGCAGTTCTTACAATAGTGCAGAAAAAAGATAATATATATATATATATATATATAATCCATTTATATCTAAACTTATTTATAAATGGAACTTTGTCTGTGTGTGTGTGTCTGTGTGTGTGTCCGTTACCTATAGACTCCGAAACGGATGAATCAATTTTCTTGAAACTTTACACAGTTTTACCACAAGCGTCTGTGAGTGTTCTTAGCTAGGTTGTGTGTCGAGGTACCCCCAATAAATATCGAAAATCGATAATCGAAATAGTCGGGTTATAGAAGGAGTCGTACGATTTTAATCAAATTTGATACACTCATAGACAAAGACATAAGAAACGATATTCAAAAGTTTCAAGGTTGCAGTTCTTACAATATTGTAGAAAATCGATTATATATATATATATATATATATATATATATATATATATATATAAGAGGCAAGATGTTTGTGTGTGTGTCTGTTTATCTACTTGTAAAAATTAAATTCAGACTGATTTTTATCATATTTATTGTGATGAACAAATAATGCATGCAGAAATCTTAAGAATAAATAAATATAAAAACTGAGTTGCAATTAGTTAAAATTAAATTTCTATTAAAATAAAGTAAAAATCAACAATTCAATAGTTTAATATGAATCACGTTTCATCTCGCTAATGTAGATGGTTTGTTTTTTACGGCTTATCAGTCTTTTACAGGTTATTTAAAGCTGGGAAATATTTTTAGATTGTGTGAATTTTTCTAGGATGATAATGATTTACTGACATAAGTCTTACTAACTGATCCATAGCTGTGAGAGAAGAGTTAGAGTCATGCCTTTCTCAAAAAGAAACCTCACGTAAGTGATTATAACGAACCCGACTGGAAGCGAAACTCTACTTTCCGATTTCTTATTGACGAGCCTTTTTCTATTGCACCAACCGCACATCCAAGCTTACACCACCTGGCATTCCAGCTGAAAATGGTTACCCATCTCGGTAATGACGAAGCTCGCCGTTGCTTGACTTGGGTGAGTCTACGAACCTGACATAGCCGTAAGATTCACTCATATAGATTTTCTTCTTGTGAAATTTTTTTTCTGATGGTGCTACATTTCAATATAGAAGTTCTTCAAATTGTCTCGTATATTTACCATTCCGTTAGATTCTCAATTATATATATATATATGTATATATATATATATATATATATATATATATGAAGATATATAAAGATTATATAAAGATAATATATATATATATATATATATATATATATATATATATATATATATATTAATACAGGTTTCGTTGAATAATATAGACATGTTTTGTCTATTTATTTTGTGGAGGATCCTTTCGTATAATCTGATAAGCTTGATGGCGCTATCGTTAAAAGACAACAAGAAATCGCAGTAATTTTTGATTTTTTTATCCGGTCTGAGCTTTCGGCTTACATAAGACATTATCAAAGAGTGAACATATAAGTTATTGAAAAAGTAGAATTAAACAAAGAGAATTAAACATAGCGACAAGTCCATTTTTAACCCATAGCAGTAGTAGCTCGAAGACCAATCCCCTCATGCCACTATACCCTCATGTGACCAAGAACCATACCACCATCATCTTGTCACCGTCTTCGGCCATCCGCCACGTTGAAAATGGACTTGTCTCTATGTTTAATTCTCTTTGTTTAATTCTACTTTGTCAATAACTTATATGTTCACTCTTTGATAATGGCTTATGTAAGCCGAAAGCTCAGACCGGATAAAAAAATCAAAAATTACTGCGATTTCTTGTTGTCTTTTAACGATAGCGCTACCAAGCTTATCAGTCTATACGAAAGGATTTTGCATAAAATAAATAGACAAAACTTGTCTATAGTATTCAACGAAACCTGCATTCAACAAAAATTGCTGCCAAAATGCACACACAATATATATATATATATATATATATATATATATATATATATATATATATATATATATTGGGTACAGCAGAAATATCTCCCACATAAAGATAAAACATTTTAATCAATTAACTGCTGTACGGGATACACGCTTAGGGAACCGTATCTCTTACAATTCATGACTGATGAGGCAGAAGATTTTCCCGTAGTAAGTTGTCATTTCTTTCTACGGTAGACTGGTTGCCAAACAAGGCTAGAGAACACAATCTACACTGCTATTCGACCCATAGCTGGAGGGAGAGGTGTTTGCATGGAAGTGAATGCCACGAATTCAACTGGAATTCGGGCTTATACTAGATTTAGACATATTTGAAAATTATGTGGGAGTTATTTCTAGTAGGTATATGTAGCGGGTATTTCTGCCATATATATATATATATATATATATATATATATATATATATAAGTGTGTGTATATATGTGTATTTAGATGAAAAACATGAATATGCTGTTTTATAAATAAACGGAGTGTCTACTCAAATACAAGTATCCGCTAAAAATGACTTTAAAAGTGAGAGTATATATATATATTACTTCAACAGTTATTATAGTCGAAATTTCGTATTTGAACTAGACACCTTTACGTCTATCGATCTGGGCGTTTGAGAAATCTTAGTAACGAAAATGCGTCGCACATACTGTTTAATAATTAAAAATGCTGCGTCTATTTAAAATATAAGTATAAGTTTGAAGTAATAGAATTGCCGGATTAAACATAAATATATTAATTCTTTTATATATATATATATATATATATATATATATATATATATATAGGGGTTAAACGGGGGAAATTAGTATTGGACAATTTCAAAGTAAGTATTAATTAGTAGTTTAATTGCTTGTTTAAGATTCTGTACGTACCGTCGTGCAATGTAGATGCTGAGAAAGATAGCCAGAATTACAAATATGGCCAAAAAGACCCCAAGAACAATCAGCAAGGTGTCACTCTGGCTTAAACCGCTACCCGATGAAGGTCCAGCTACTACTAAAGCTGGAAAGTTGACTGTTACGTTGACCAGCGTCCGACGAGGTGGCTTCCCTCCGTCGTCTACCATTATCATTAGTTGGTAAGAACTTTTTGTTAGTTTGCTCGGATCTGTGATTATTTTTATTTCCCCTTTGTCAGTGACGTTGAAGTATCTGAAAGAAAAAGAAAAATACAGTTTTAATGACAATAGCAGCTGTTTTCCCGCCTAAGCGAGATCTAAGGACTGGCGTAGTTGTAGTTCTGAAGAAAAACTACAAAAACTCCTAGTATGTCATAAAGAAAAAGTGAGAAGAATAATCATTAAGTATTAGCGCAGTACTAGATTGTCGGCTAGGTCTCATTATTTTACTGTTAAAATATCTAAATATAACCGCAAATTCTATGCCAACATTTTCTTCTTCGTTATTACGTTTATGGAACTTCCTTTAATGTTTTCTTTTTCTCATATTCACTCATATTCAGTAACACCTTGCGTCTTAGTAGCTTCATTGCCTTGCTTAGAGTGAAATAATAAAAAAATAAAGATGAAAATACAGAATTTGTGAAAAGCAACAAAATGTGTGAGCTTCGTATCAGACATCAGAATCAAGTTGTTATATTAATTTTAGCTATTTAGTGGACATAATGTTTAGAGGCAATGGTGTGTTTTACGCTGTAGTTTTGTTGAAGTTATATTTTGGAATACAGTTTGATTTCTTTAAGAAATTTTAGGATATTATATGGATTATTGTCATAAAAGAGTTCTTTTATGTTGTAGTTTTGTTGAAGTTATATTTTGGAATACAGTTTGATTTAAGAAATTGTTGGATATAATATGATTTAATGTCATGAAAGTGTTCTTTCATGTTTCTTGTTTTAATCATGGCATATCACCACCCCTATGGGTTATTTGATCTTCTCAAAATCTTCCATCTCCTAGGCCTTGCAGTCTGATGCAATTTATCGTCATAACCAGGACCTGAGAAACGAAATGTTTAAAGGAAAGATTCAAAAGCAACTTGTGGTTTTACTGTGGATACCATAAACGGAACACGCGAGCAATGAAAAGGTTTTAGAGAGGATGTGTGTTGTGGTGCAGTAGATATCGACACGGAATGAGTGATCAGGGTGCCGAGTTCGAATTCCAGTTGAATTCCTTGCACTCACTTACACAAAAATACTCTTGGAAAAGGTATTAATCCATCACTTCCCTCCAGTTATGGGTTAAATAATTGGACAGATTGGGTTCTATAGCATTGGTTGGCAACTAGTCTACCGCAGAAAGCAGTGACAACCTACTGGGGGATAATCTTCTGCTCAGTCAGGCATGTCTCTTTCGAGTCCTGCTCGCCCAAGCGTGTATCACGTATGGCACTTAACTGACTGGACACAAAAAGGAAATTAATATTTGACACCAGAAAAAAACAGCTGAAGTTTTTGGTACATGTAATGAGGAAGGGGGGCTTGGAGAATCTTATGCTCACAGGACGGATAGAAGCGAAGATAGGCAAGGGAAAGCAACGTATGATATACTTGATGAACGTGAGCAGATGGATGGTCGAACAGGGATTGATTGGGATAAAAGGAGAAGGGGTACTAAGAGCGACAAAGGATAGGGAGATGTGGAGGACCATGAGGTTGGGTCAAGAGGTTTTCTTGCGAAGAAAACTAGTAAATAGAAACAAAGATCTATCAAGATTCACCGCCCCTGATGCTAAACCTATCGACGGAAACCATTGTTCTTTTTTTTTGGAACTGAAAATAATCACTGAACCAGTCAATGCACAATCCAGTTTATTCTTCTATCGATCTCTTAGGAATTTGTGAATCCTATAGAAGTGAATGCTTTTAGAATATCATCACGCACGATCGAAAGTTAATTGATCAGAATTCTTTTTCTCTCGAACTATTGCTCTCTCTTTCTCATCATCTAAAACTTCCCTCAGATCATTTCTCAATACGTCCCTCCGTCTTACAAGTACTTCAAACTCTCGTTAACTTTATCATGCGATGTTGCACGTACTTCAAACTCTTATTCTTCTTCCATTTATCGCACATCTACGGTAAACCATTGTTCATTAGATTTCCCCCTTTTAGATGTACCTCGAAATCTTGTTCAATCTCTCTCCATCTCTCAAATATTTCTCTAGGTCTTAATTCTTAATCTCTGATTCTTAATCACTTTATTTCTCAGTGTTACACGTACCTCAAACTCATATTAACACCCTCTTTATCTAAACTTATTTATAAATAGAACTTTGTGTGTGTGTGTATGTGTGTGTGTGTCTGTGTGTGTGTCCGTTACCTATAGACTCCGATACGGCTGAACCGATTTTCTTGAAAATTTACACAGTTGTACTATAAGCGTCTGCGAGTATTCTTAGCTAGGTTGTGTGTCGAGGTACTCCCAATAAATATCGAAAATTGATAATCGAAAAAATCGGGTTATAGAAGGAGTCGTACGATTTTAATCAAATTTAATACATTCATAGACAAAGACATAAGAAACGATATTCAGAATTTTCAAGGTTGCAGTTCTTACAATAATGCAGAAAATCGATATATATATATATATATATATATATATATATATATATATATATATATATATAAAAGCTTTTATTACAACCGAGCAACAACCGGGCTATACTTCTAGTCTCATATATATGTTAAATTATTGTTTATTACATCACTCCATCTTGCATGTACCTCAAACACTTGTTCTTTCTCCATCTTACACGTCTCTCAAATCATTTGTCACTACGTACCTCAAATTATTATTCTTTATTTCTCCATGTCATAATGGGAACTCTTATTCAATGTCTTCATCCCTCAATTTTGCCCAAAACTAAATCATTGTTTATTTCGTCTCTCCCTCATGCACACACTCTTATTCCCTTTGTTTCTTTTACACGCATCTCAAAATTTTGATTCTCTGATTCCTTTCTGCTCCTTGCCTTACATATAAAATTACGATCCTAGAATCTCAACTTCTGTTGGATATATTGTGTTTTGTTCAAAGTCCAAGATGATCCAAAATTTTCATAAACTTTCACCATCGTTATAACTTATGTAAAGTGTGCCTTTCGCTCTACGCGTTATATTTGGAATCATCATTATTGGATTGTTTGGAAATGGTTTTGATAGACTAATTGAAGGAATTTTTGGTAGCCCATGCCTGAAAGAAATACTAAAAATTGTACTTAGAATTACAACTCACACTTTAAGAAGAGCTTTATCTATATAACACGTGTGTCAAAAATGATCAGTGGAGAATGTTATGAAGCAATATCTAACCTTAAGTCTGTGATTGAGACCTCCGAAAGAAATTCAAAGAAATAATAATAATAAACAAAAACCCAGCACCGGTTACAGAAAGAAATGTCACCATTCTATGTGATCACACCATTTTCACAGACAGTAAAATGGAAGCAAATAGACCGGGTATTATTGTCAAAAAGCAAAAAGAAAAAAAAATTTCCTACTAGTTGATATGGCTTGTCCAGTGGATTGTAACATAGCAATCAAGTAATTTGAAAAACTATCGAAGTATAAAGACCTGGAAATTGAAATAGAAAAAAATATGAAAATTGAAAACAAGAATAGTACCAGTGATATTAGGTGAGCTTGGAATGATAAAAAATAAACACAACGGTACATTGAAAAAATCCTTGGAAATCTCAGCTTAAGAGAAATAGAAAACATTGTATTGAGAAGTACTGTCCACACACTAAGAAGAACTTTGTCCATGTAATGCTAGTGAAATTATTGTAGTTAGAAAGGTAAGTCATGAAATGTAGCCATAGGAACACATCACGAATTGGTAAATATTGTGACCATAGCAGAAATTGAATAATAATAATAATGATAATAATAATAATAAAAATGGAACAAAACAACACATTGAAAGAATCCCTGGAAACCCCATTTTAAGAGATATACAAAAAATTGTCTTATTAAGTACAGCCCACACACTAAGGAAAACTTTATCTATGTAATGCTAGGGATGATAGGGAAGATAGAAAAACATGAAATGCATCCATAACAACACGCCACGACCTGCCTTAGGTCTCCCCGCAGACTTGGTTGGTTGTGAGACCAAAGCAGAAATCGAAATATGATGAAAAAAGACATAATAATAATAATAATAATTTTATGGAAAAAATTATGGCAACATGAAAAATATTTCAAGTGACGCAAATCCTTTAAGACTTCATCAGTCTAAAGTGATGATTTTGCTGATGCAACGACACACACGCATGAAAGTGAGGGTGAGAAATTTAAATTTAATACTTGCTATAGTGCAAAAATATAACAATGATACATCCTTGTGCAAATTAATTGAAGCAACTGCTTTATTTTTTTTTTTACTATACAGTCAGTTTTAGACTCGATAGAGTGACAGGGTGTAATCTTCGATTTTCATTTTTTCATCAGATTTGGTAATGTGAAGTGGTGTGCAGTAATATGGATCTATTTTCGGGTGCATGAGGAAATTTGTTTGGTCTTGAAAAATGTGTCATCCGTGATTGCATCAGATTTTTATCAGACCCAGACACTATTGTCTCGACTCTCGGTTAGTCGTTCTACGGCAATTATCTGTGATGGACGTTACTTCAAGGGAGCATACGAAAATTGTAACGCTGCACGAACACACTGGCAAGCATTACAGAGAGATCGCGGATATTGTTGGTGTCAGACTTTCAACTGTCAGTTGTGTCATCACGGTGAAGAAACAAACTGGATCTATCAGTCCAAAACGTAAAAAAATAAACAAAAAACATAAAAACAAAAACGGTCGGAAGAGAAAAGCAACGATAAGAGACGACGACGTATACGTGATCAGGAAAGTGTGAAAGTTCCTAGAAATACATTATTCGTTTTGTTTCAATTAATTTGCGCAAGGGTGTAAAATTGGTCAATTATTGGAGTAGATAGACTAAACTATCGCCCGGTTCTTTTGAACAGGTGAAGAGAGCTCATCCCCTGTTTCCTGTTTAGGATGTGGTTCCCGGCTTTTTTTTCCCACTCTTCTTTCACTTTTCTTTTTTTTTTCTCTCTCTCTTTTTTTTTTTTGTCAATTGGAGTAGATAGACTGAACTTTCGCCCGGTTCATACTCCACCCATATCCATTGAACAGGTGAAGAGGCTCATCTCTTGTTTCCTGTTTAAGATGTGGTTTCCGGCTTTCTCTTTTCCAATTATTTTACTCTTAAGTAGCCCCATGCGCATAAGTGGCGTCACCGCCTTGCTTGGGGTGAGATGATTAAAAAAAATATTTATCACTATTTATACGAGGACTCATGTATGCAATTACAAGATATCCATAATAATAATTTAAATTTTAAAAATCATGTTTATTTTTGGCATATAATTTTAAAAAAATGTTTCTAAATCTTTGATTGTCTTTCTATCATTCCGCCACAGGTGCTCTCCTCTTTTGCTGCATTTATGAGGCGCGCCCCACCGCTTGGGAAGCACTGACCGAGATAGTTAAATGTCTATCAGCCTGGTTTTTTTTTTACGTCCCCGATACGTAGGTTATATTATGGCCTGTGTCTCTTTTTCTGACGACCACGGATTGTTTTTTTGTTTTTTTTCTGTTAGTAGTTCACACTTCTTGCTTTCAGTTACAGTATTTTTATATCATTTCTATATCATTCGTGAGATTAAGATAGAAAATAGAAACTATTTGAACATTGAAACAAGATATAGAGTTAAGTAGCCTTCTGTTCTTTGTTCCACTCATTAGCGACGTATGATAGAATCTAACTGTAGAAAAAATAGTTTTTTTATAGAGGAAAAAAAAGAAACATGATAGAATCATACGCCAACTTGTTTCCTCTAATGTTTTATCTCATTTGAAACAAATAACATTAACATTTAATACCCCCCCCACACGAAAAAAGTAACGAAGGAAAATACAATTTAAAGAAAAGCGTGTAATTATATAAAAAAAAGAAACAAAGTTATATAAAAAGAAACAAAATAGCAAACGAAGACGAGGAAACAGAAAAAGTTAACACTCGCACATGCGTACACGACGCATTTTAAACTGACTGCGATCAATTTTTGGTCTGAGGCCGAGCTCAACTGATAATACTAGGTAGATCCCTGTCTTTTTGGGAAGAGAGTGATTGGGTGAAAAAGAAAAAACAAACAAAAAAAAAACATTTAAATATCAGACAAGTAATCGATGTACAGCGGTTGGTCGATGTGTTTGTGTGGAGCCTTTCTTTTAGCCAAGAGCGGCTCTCTTGTTCTTCCATTTTACTTGAATTTGATTTTGATTTTGTTCTGTTCGTTTGTTTTATATACTTTTTTGAAATCAAATAAATAGAGAGAGAGAGAGAGAGAGAGAGAGAGAGAGAGAGAGAAAAATGGCAGTTAAAGAGTGACAGACACTGGAGCCAGAGAGATGTCAAAAACTGATTGATATGAGGAAAAGAGAAAGAAAGAAAGGCACAAAAATAAAAGTGTGTGTAGAGAGAGAGAGAGAGAGAGAGAGAGATGAAAAAAATAGCAGTTAAGAGTGACAGACACAGAGATGTATACAGAATGTCAAAACTGGTTGATGTGAGGAAAAAGTGAAAAGAAAGGCACATAAAAATAAAAGTGTGTGTGTGAGAGAGAGAGAGAGAGAGAGAGAGAGAGTGAGAGAGAGAGAGAGAGAGAGTAAAAAAAAATAAGTATACAGTGAGATGCGCAAGGATATAACGATCAGCATTGTTGAGATAGAACACGAGAGAGAAAGAGAAGATTAGAAAATAGGCGAAAGAGATAGATAGATAGATAGATAGATAGATAGATAGATAGATAGATAGATAGATAGATAGAGTGAGAGAGAGAAAGAGAGAAAGAGAAAGGCGGGAGATTGATATTAAAGACATGCTGATGTAGATAGGAATATACAGGGAGATTAGATAAAAGACACATCAAGGTAGATAGTGATATACTAAGGGATAGATATGAACAGATGTAGATATATCGACAATAGCACACACAAACACACACACACACCCACCTATATACATATACACAAATATATATTTATCTATACATACAAATAGATATAAGACACATTATGGTAGTGATATACTAGGAGACAGATATAAATTTAATGTGACAAACAGACATACAGATAGATAATTTGTTTATCATCTTTGTTTATATGGGGTTGAGAATGCATGTCTTAAAATGACATCTTGAAAATGGTTATTTCCTCCACAAGTTTTATCTGAATTTACAAATAAATAAATATCCGCTCTGTAAGTTAAATTAATTTACATTGAACTCTCTATTAGATCAGCTTTAATATTTTAACGATATTATTAGGATCCTCCTGGATTATTTACCAATCCTATCCTGGATTTTTACTGCCTATATATAAAGCGTTAAATTGGAAGACGACTTGACGTCAGAACTGCTTACTTTCAACAGCTTACTGGTAGAAAGGCATTTGAGGCAAGCAGACTTTGCAATAAAGTGCTCGATGTCAGAGATGGAGGTAGCGCATGAATAAAATTAATATAGAAAAAAAATGTCTGATTGGCGTCACTTCCGTCATGCAGACTTTGAAGTTTCACGAGCGTATGAGAATGCGCCAACTCACCGGGGCTTGTCCGGTTTTTCTCCTGATATTTTACAATATTTGTGTGTTGTGGTACTGGTGTTATTATTTTACTTTTGTGTCTAAGTGAGTGTTTGACTTTTTCTCTCGACGAATGTCTAGAGATAGATAGATAGATAGATAGATAGATAGATAGATAGATAGATAGATAGATAGATAGATAGATGATTTTCTAAGCGCCGCTTAGATGTGGCACAAGGCCTAAAGTATGGCGTACCCAGTGAGGATCGAACTCACTACTCAGTTGTAACAGGTTCTTGCGAGACAAGCTTGCTAACTATTAAACCACGTCGGGATGCCCAAGATAGATAGAGAAATGCAAACTGATAAAATCCGAAATAGATAGATAGATAGATAGATAGATAGATAGATAGATAGATAGATAGAATAGTATAAGATAGATAGATACACAGATATATATGAATAGAATGAGATAGATAGATAGATAGATAGATAGATAGATAGATAGGAATAGAATGAGATGGTTACATACATACATACATACATACATACATACATACATACATACATGCATACATACATACATACATATGAATAGAAGCAGATAGATAGATAGATAGAAAGAAAGAAAGGAAGAAGGAAAGAAAGGAAGAAAGATAGATAGATTGATAGATCATCTTTATTCTCTTCCTTATTTCTTTTTTTCTTTTTTCTTTTTCTACTTTCTTCCGTTATCTTCTGGTTTTCTCTTGATTTTAAGGAGTGCTGGATTTTTCGATTATTTGGTGGTGTGTTGGCCGCTTGGCTTTAAGGCTGACGCTTGAATGTTTGTATGTGTGTGTGCATGCACGTATGTGCATGTTCATAAGCACGCACATACACATACGCATACACACCTAAATATATATATATATAGATATGAATAGACTGCGATAGATAGATCTGACTAGACTGATATATATATATATATATATATATATATATATATTGATAGATGTAGATATAGATATAGATATGAATAGAATGAGATAGATAGATATGAATACAATAGATAGGTAGATAGATCTGACTAGATTGAGATAGATAGATAGATAGATAGATAGATAAATAGATAGATAGATAGATAGATAGATAGATATGAACACATATAGATAGATAGATAAATAGATAAGAAACACAAGGAGATAGATAGATAGATAGATAGATAGATAGATAGATAGATATGAATAGACTGCGATAGATAGATCTGACTAGACTGATATATATATATATATATATATATATATATATATATATATATATATATATATTGATAGATGTAGATATAGATATAGATATGAATAGAATGAGGTAGATAGATATGAATACAATAGATAGGTAGATAGATCTGACTAGATTGAGATAGATAGATAGATAGATAGATAGATAGATAGATAGATAGATAGATAGATAAAATATAAGGATTAAGGTAAATAGTAATATACTGGGAATAGATACATCTATCGATCAATAGGTAGTTAGATATACTTGAACACACACACACACACACACACATATATATATAGATAGATAGATCAATCATTCGATTTGTGATAGAGGAATTGGATGCGACTATTGTTCGAGTTTCTCAGCATTTGATTTGTTGCTGTGTTTTGTTGTTTCTACCTGAGTGACATCAGTGTCATGACGCCTGTGGTTTGGTTGTGGGTTGTGTGTTTGTTTATCGAGGTTTTGTTGTTTGTTTGTTTATTCAATTGTTCGCTTAACGTGTTGTCGCTTTTCTTTTTTTTTTTCGATTATTCGTTTCTGTTTTCTTCTTCCTCCGAAAAATACTTCCCTTTCATTTGCTTGCAATATCTTTCTTTTCACCTGCGCACACTTTGATATTCTTTCTTTTTTGTTACACACACACACACACACACACACACACACACACACACACACACACACACACATTGTAATTTTCTTACACTCGCATCTAAGCAATAAATAAATATATATCTTCGTTTTATTAGGTTTATCTTTCTTTCTTTTTTAAATAGTCCTTTCTTATAAATTTCTTTCTTTTCTTCTAATATCGTTCATTTTTCTTCATTTATATCTAATATAGTTTTCCTTTCTTTCTTTTTTAAATAGTCCTTTCTTATAAATTTCTTTCTTTTCTTCTAATATCGTTCATTTTTCTTCATTTATATCTAATATAGTTTTCCTTTCTTTCTTTTTTAAATAGTCCGTTCTTATAAATTTCTTTCTTTTCTTCTAATAGCGTTCATTTTTCTTCATTTATATCTAATATAGTTTTCCTTTCTTTCTTTTTTAAATAGTCCGTTCTTATAAATTTCTTTCTTTTCTTCTAATATCGTTCATTTTTCTTCATTTATATCTAATATAGTTTTCCTTTCTTTCTTTTTTAAATAGTCCGTTCTTATAAATTTCTTTCTTTTCTTCTAATAGCGTTCATTTTTCTTCATTTATATCTAATATAGTTTTCCTTTCTTTCTTTTTTAAATAGTCCGTTCTTATAAATTTCTTTCTTTTCTTCTAATAGCATTCATTTTTCTTCATTTATATCTAATATAGTTTTCCTTTCTTTCTTTTTTAAATAGTCCGTTCTTATAAATTTCTTTCTTTTCATCTAATATCGTTCATTTTTCTTCATTTATATCTAATATAGTTTTCCTTTCTTTCTTTTTTAAATAGTCCGTTCTTATAAATTTCTTTCTTTTCATCTAATATCGTTCATTTTTCTTCATTTATATCTAATATAGTTTTTCTTTCTTTTGTCCTTTTTTCTCATATTGTCCTTTCTTTATTTGTCTTTTCTTTCTTTTCATTTGCATTTCCTTTATCGACATTTTTACATTTTTGCAAATTCCTCTCTTGTTGTTTAATATGTTTTTATAAACTTTTCTCTGCTTTCCTTTTTTTTTCTTTTTTACTTTCTTATTTCCTTCAGTTCTTTCTTCCTATACAAACGCTTATTTGATTTTTTCTTTCGATTTGCCAATTGTATTGTGATTCTGCTTTGCGCATGCGCCACCTCGTCTCACTTCTTATGCTATCAATCCATTGTTAACGAGCGTTTCTTCATGAGATGTTTGTCAACAAAGTGCGTTAAGTTAAAATTACAAAAGGAAATCTTTCTACGTGATTACACACACACACACACACACACACACACACACACACACACACACACACATAAAAATCGGCGCGTGCACATATACGCACACATTCACACTTTTTCTCTCTTCCATTTCCTCTCCCTCTTTCTCGCTTGAATTTTCTATTTACAAATATCATACAGCCATTTGCATCTATACACTAGTTTGGGAGTACTAGTATGTTTTAAAGAACTAATAAATCATTATTGTTAGAGTGCAAATCGATTGCACTACTGGTATTTCAGTTTATATATATCTATATATATATATATTGTTTCCTTAAACAAGACTTGCTTTTGTTTACTTTATTATTATATTTTTCAGTAAAATGAAAACAGTCTTTGGAAACGGCTAACCGTTTACTCTAAATCGCTCGGAACTGAGAAACATTTGAACATCATATATATATATATATATATATATATATATATATATGCATGTATGTATTTCGTGTATCAAGGCAGCAGATAATTTTTTAAGCGTATATTGTTAAATATAAGAGACAATGAATGTCTATTATGTTTAATCATGAGCCATTCTAAATATCGTATTTTGGCTTTTAAAATTGTTTTAAAATTTTCTTTGTTGAACAATTTTTGTCTTTATTTTCACCTGAAATTAAAGTCAAAATACGATGTTTAGAACGGCTCATGATTAAACATAATAGATATTCATAGTCTGTTATATTTAACAGTATATGTTTAGAGTATATATAGTATATAATATATATAGTACATAACTAACCTAGAGAGCCAACGAACCTATTCGATCTTCAAGGAAAGTTGGCTTTCCCTGAAGATCCAATTTGGTGAAACCTTGGTAGGTTCGTTGGCTCTCTAGTTATTTACTTTGTTTGCTCTACTTGCGTATTGAGCACTTTTTTGTTTTAGGTTACTCATCTCGGGTTTTTTTCTTTGGGCTACGTACTTTGACTGATGTTCAAGTGCTTAGCTCGTTCGTTTTTTATCACCATTTTTTCCTTCCGCGTATGTGCTCGGAGGGTTTTTCGAAACGAGTATAACGACAAGTTTACACACACACACACACACACACACACACACACACACACACACACACACACACACACACACACACACATATATATATATATATATATATAATGAAAATAAATTGGATGTTTTGATAAATCCATTGGTAATATGTTATTTCGCGGAGCTCTTACAGACCGCTCATCAGACAAATTTATACAGCAATGAATGGCTTAAATTTATCGAGACAAAAAAAAAAAAAAAAAAAAGATCAGAGTGAGAAGGTTAGATTTAAAGTGTTAGTTATTATCGGCGTCAGTATTTTATCCCAGACGACATAAGATGACCTTGGCCTAGATTTACATTGATAGATGTTACTGGAGTCTGTATGCATTGGCCTAAACTTTTAGTTGGCCATTCTCAAATACATGACAATAAATTTAGGGGTCGTATTTTCACTAGAAGAATTGAATTGTCAGCTTTTTCTATTAATTCTAACGTTAATATTAATATCTTCATTTTGTACGAACTGATTTTCTATCGTATTGATTATGACAAAAATATTTTATCATGTGTGATAAGAATGTTACAAAAAAACAAAAAAAACAAGGATAATTGCTAATTATTATTCTTAACGATGCCAATAATACTATTTCATAAAACTTATTAGTAATAATAAAATAAACATAACAATAATTGATAAAAATAACAATAATAAAGACAGTTAACGAAAAAAAATTAAAGCATATAAAGCATTTAACGGGTATTTTTTTTTCCGAATCAAAATTTTAAGTTAACTTGCATTTTGTTATGGAATCTTTTATCTATTTTTGTGTTTGCATTTAAAAATGAGTTCGTTCTTCTGGTTTAATAATTCACTGACGCTTTTAATAATTCACTGGGATTTTAAAATGGATAATATATAGATATATATATATCATCTCAGTGCGGTGCGATGTTTTCTTTTGACTCGTTGACCTGGCTAAAGAGTATCAATTTCATGAACATTGCTTTATCTATCTAGTTCATTTGAAGATTTATATGTCACGGCCGTGGCGTGCGTATATGTGTCTGTGTGCGCGTAGTCAGTGTAAAGCACACACAGGTTCGTATACTTTTTTTTTTAATCATATCACCCCAAGCAACACCACTGATGCGTATGGGGCTACTTAAGAGTAGAATGATTGGGGAAAAAAAAGCCGGGAACCACATTCTAAACAGGAAACAAGGGATGAGACTCTTCACCTGTTCAAAAGACGTGGGTGGAGTGTGAACCGGGCGATAGTTAAGTCTATCTACTCCAATTGAGAACAAAAAAAAAAAAAGAAAAAAGAAAAAAAAGCGAAAGAAGATTGGGGGGAAAAAAGAAAAGAAAGCCGGGAACCACATCCTAAACAGGAAACAAGGGATGAGCCTCTTCACCTGTTCAATAGACGTGGGTGGAGTGTGAACCGGGCGATAGTTACGTCTATCTACTCCAATTAAACTATTATTATATTATAATTTTAGCAACAAGAACAAAGTAGATATAAGTATTAATTAATAATAATGATCTGACTTCAATCAAATCTTAATAAGAATACCCACCAAAATTAACCTTAAGCCTGTCCGCATATTTTCCAAATTAGAAGTTGTTTTACTCTGATTGGTCCACATTGTATATACAATAATACCTCCCGGATTAAAGGGATCATGCTCGTTTACAGACTTTTAAACCATTCATTTAAGAACTATCACATCACTTGACAAGACACAAAAGTGTCGAAACAAAATGGCTACTTTTGTAGTGACATTGTAACATATGTTATAATTTATGAATAAATAATATATATATATATATATATATATATATATATATATATATATATATATATATTATTATCCATTTTAACATGAAATTCAGTGTTTGCAGGTGAAACCCAAGGCTAAAAACAACAGTGACCATTAACAGTTATTTAATGTGTAAACAATCAATCTAAATTTCAACAGTGTAGCAACAAGAAACACATGTCAGTCATGTGTTCCAGTTTTTGTTTACTTGAAAAATGTTTAAACAAAAAGGTAGTTTGTCAAAACTTGTTAACGCATCTAAATTTAAGTTCCATAAAAAAAAGCTGAAATTCTGAACTCTTGCTTCGTATGCATACTTAATAATTGTCTTTCTAATACTTTTGAAGAAGATTGCATATTAATTGGTATAATTAGTGTATCGAGGTAGCAGATAATTTTCTGAACATATATTGTTAAATATAACAGACAATGAATGTCTATTATATTTCATCAGGAGCCGTTCTAAACATCGGATTTTGGTTTTAATTTCAGTTTAATTTCAGGTGAAAATAAGACAAAAATTGTCTAACATTTGGATATTTTTTTATTATGCTGGTTCTAAGCTTTCGGCTCATATGAGCCACCTTCAGAGAGGTTACAGAGACGTTAACATAAAGATGGTGTATGTCCTTATGATTAAACATAATAGACATTCATTGTTTATATATATATATATGGAGAGAGAGGAAGAGAAGGAAGAGAGAAAGAGAGACAAATAAAATAGATATTTTCTTTCTTTTCTTATATGTGCCTTGTCCTTTCAGGACGTAGGTGATCATGGCCTTCCACCTCTCCCTATCCCTGGTGACTCTTAGCACACTTCCTCCTATAACATCTCGCAGCCCCCGTTCTGTCATTCACCTGCTCATGCCCTTCAAATATGTTATCTGCTGCTTTCCTCTGTCTCTTTTTCCCTCTATCTGGCCGGTTAGTATCAGGTTCTCCAAGCCCTCCTTCCTCATTGCATGTCCTAAGAACTCAGTTGTCTCTTTCTGATGCTCAATATTAATTTCCTTTTCGCTTCCATTCTTTTCAACACCTCGTCATTGCTCCCATGCTTGGTACACGATATTCACAGCATCCGTCTGTAGAACCAAATTTCAGCTTCTCCAATTTTCCCTTTATCTTTGTTGATATTGCCTAACATTCACTGTCATATTGAAGAACTGACATCATATAGCAATTCAGTATTCTCTTTGTTTCTAGTGAAAGTTTTCCTGTGTCTTAATACTTTACTCAGCTTCTGGAACGCGTCCTTTACCATGCCAGTTCTCTCTTAGCCATATCATATCCTTCTTGGTTTGTAAACGCCGCTTCCACTTCTCAACATTTAATTTCATGCTAAGTTTTGAGAATATCTTTTTAAATATACTGGAAACTTTAAGTGTACGAGATATCTCACAGGCTGACTCCCAAATGAAACGAGCTTGATCTTCATTGGACATCCTAATAATATAGCCCTGTGCCAGATTTAGTTATACCATGTAACGATCTGTTTGTTTCTGCGTGTACGCGTTTAAATGGGATTTACACCGAAGAGTTTGCGTATTTCTATAAACTCATCCCAGGATTTGTATTGATACTTGCGTGAGCGAGTTTGTGGGCAGCCATTTTGTGTGCTTAGCTTTTTGCATGTTGCTCAGATTAATGAATCTATGCGCTTTTCTGAGTCTGTATTATTTTCGTGTTTCCGATTGTGTGCAACTGTAGGTTTATCCGCATGTGTATGCTTTATTTATCGCTCTGTCTGGATTTAAATACATCATTTGTGTACATAAACGCGTAACTAATAATAACAACAACAATGAATGCTTATTCTGTACGAGGCACTGTTTTAACGAAGGAATTTATTCTTTTTAACGAAGGAATTTATTCTTTTTAACGAAGGAATTTATTCTTTTTAACGGAGGAATTTATTCTTTTTTTTTAATTGTGTCTTGAACTTTGATTTCCAGAGGAGAGAAAAAAATTTTTTTTTCCTTTTAAAATTTTGTTCCATGATTAAGATATCGAATTCTCCCTCGGGAGTTGTATCTTTGGTTCTGTTGATACGACGAAGACTCATTTCGCAACAGAAGCCGGGGCGTAAATACACCGAAATTTCGTCGAGCAAAGAATCAAATTTACTACTTAATATTTCGTTTTTTTTTTCATTTTCCCTGGAAAAAGAAAAGGACGATTTTTTTAATTATATTTTTAAGAGAGAGAGAGAGAGAGAGAGAGAGAGAGAGAGAGAGAGAGTTTTCTTTAGGAGATATTCGCGCATCCTCAAAATATTCCCCGAAACAAATTAAACAAAAGAGCTAAACTTGTATTTTCGCCTCTGGTTGACAGGAAGAGAATAGGGCGGAAGTCTTTCAGGTCTTAGGCTTATAATTGTATTGGAAGACAGTGAATTTTCAACTAGAGGTCTAAGAGTACTTCTTCAAGAGACAATTTAGTCAAATATCGACGCTACATAGTCTTCTATGAAAGGATTATTCTATATAAACTTTCAGCGTTGTACAGTGAGTGGAATCGAGAAGAAAAGAAAAATCATTTATATTCAACGAACTGGATGATAATGAAGGAAATTAAAAAAAAGCAAACCTTGCTCGAGGACTAAAGATGCACTGGAATATGGTAATTTTCTAAGCGCAGTTTAGATCTGGCATAAGGCCGATGGTATGAGACCCCCAGTGAGGATCGAACTCACTACTCATGATTCTAGCGATACAAGCTAGTTAATCATTCTAACACGTCGAGGTGCCCTAAAAAGCTGTGGAATATGTAATGATTATTTGAAGAGATTTTTTGTCATTCATCTTTCATCAGGCACATCAGATTGAAAAATGCGAATTCAAAGTGGCATTGTTCAGTGTCTGCGTGGATACTGAGGAAGGTGCCAGGGATTTAAAGAGAGTTATTTCTTCTTTCATGGGCCATGTTTATTCAGTATGTGACGATAATGGCTCTCCATGAATTCCTATTCTTTGTAGCGTTAATCAATGTTTTTCTCTTGCACTATCCTGCCATCCATTTAAAGAAACTCACTGGGTATTATTTGCGTTATTTATATTTGAACTATCGTCCTCATCTTTGTTGTTGTTATTACAATATTTTGGTTGTTATGCTCCCCGGCTTCCATCAGGTGTATATAGATCTGGGTAACATATAAAGAATTCTGAATTGAACACTTTATTAAATACAAAGGTAGACTGATCTCGTTCCACTGCTCATGTCCTGAGAACTATGTCTTGTTCTTATTTTTAATACTGCTCATTATTGCTCCATGTTAAGGTACAGACTGCTCAGCGCAGCGATTGAACTCACAATTACTATGTCACAATTCACAAACGCTTTACTCCACAAGTTTAGTCTTCGCAGTGGAAAACTGGGTGCACTAAACCTAACACGCCTACCTGCCTGCCTGCTGATGAGGGCTTCTGCAGTTTGTCATGCGTGACTGCACATAATAAAGCTTTTCTATTTTGTTGTTGCTGCTTTTGAAGATTTGATGTCATTTGACGCTCTTTCTTTATTAGGTAGACCTGGTTTTCTTTATTAGGTAGACCTGGTTTTCTCTATTAGGTAGACCTGGTTTTCTTTATTAGGTAGACCTGGTTTTCTCTATTAGGTAGACCTGGTTTTCTTTATTAGGTAGACCTGGTTTTCTCTATTAGGTAGACCTGGTTTTCTTTATTAGGTAGACCTGGTTTTCTCTATTAGGTAGACCTGGTTTTCTCTATTAGGTAGACCTGGTTTACTCTATTAGGTAGACCTGGTTTTCTCTATTAGGTAGACCTGGTTTTCTCTATTAGCTAGACCTGGTTTTCTCTGCCTCTCTTGCCTCCATTATGTTCTATAATTGCTAATTTTTCAAAAATCTTTTTCCTCCTTATATGCTCGAAAAGTTTCAACGCTTTTTTTCTGCTTCTGAGTAATACTTTTTGTTTCAGTCTTCCTTAAAACTTCCTCTTTGCTCACATGCTCTATCCATGATATTCTCAGCATATTTCTGTAGAACTTTTTAAAGACAGAAACCCTGCTTGCCAAAATACATTTTATCAGGAATAACCACTGAAAAAAACAACAACCTTGGCGCCAAATACTATCGCAATTGAACACTATATATATATATATATATATATATATATATATATATATATATATATATATATTGATGCATGTTTCATTAAATAATATAGACGAGTTTTGTCTATTTATTTTGTGTAAATTCTTTTCATATCATCTGATAAGCTTAATAGCATTATCATTAAAAGAAGCCACATACACAATTCCGGAAAACCCTAGTTGAAAACACAACTATACTTAAACACGAAAACAATAAACAAAAACTAAAGATTCTCAAAGTTATATACATAAAACAGTTGAAACCTAATCTGAACAAAATAAACTATGAAATCTCCACAAATATTCTCAAATGCATATAATTGATAACAGAAAAAATGATTTTTTTTACAACTATGACCTAACATTGCCTGATAACGAGGTAAAAATCTCGAAACATAGACATTTTCGTGTCGCAATGTATTTTTAAATAAAAACAAATTTAATTATACGATTATATTATACTCTGCTATATTTATTGTACTGAGAAATTTTAAAAAAAAGTAAATGCCAGAGAACTCGGAATTGTAAAACTGTTAGTTCTCTTTACCTGAATATATATAATAAGATAATAAGAAATATATATAATAAGATAATAAGAAACGGATAGCACAGATAACTGACGGAACCAACGAAGCTGATTGAAACAACGAACTGAGGAATGACCCTCTATCTAATCAATAGGAATGGATATACGGAAACCAAATAAGAAAAATTAAATAAAGAAAGATTGAGAATATGTAGGTTTAGAAGGAGAGGTTGAAACTACCTAAATGGGCGAAGGAAAGAAAATCGAAAGTGGAAGGGAGTGGATAGAAGTAGACACCAAGTCTGAAAAATGGTCTCTAGTGAAGACAGATAAAAGGAGGTGCGAAAATTAGCATACTAGTGGGATAAGATGGGAAGAACGGGGGAGTAAATAAATATTAATAAAACAGGAAAGTTAGCAGGAGTGGTAGTAGGAAATAAGACAGGACTGCTGGTAACCAACGACACCTATCGGAATGGAAGTTCAAGGAATTTAGATATAACATGGATATAATATAGTCTTGCAACAAATAGAATGGAATTATCTTATCAACAATTGAGTAAAGAAAAGAAATAATAGCCTTAACTTAATCTAATTTAACTTATCACAGAGCTAGGAAAATAAAAATAAAAATAAAATTTTGGCTTAGAAATTTGAATTATGAATTGATGTATAAATTTGCTGGTGACATTAGTCACGTGTTGTTTTGTTTGTATTAAACTTCTCCTCCCACTATATCCCGACAAATGGAAACGGAAATACTTATTATAGTGGGCTATCCTATGTTGCCTCCCCCTCCGCCTGGCCTTGACTGAACTTTCATTCCGTAGTAATACGACATGAAACAAGTCGAATAGGGCCTTCCGTCTGATGAAGTCGGTGATTGTTGGCAACAACAATTATTGACTGAAATAAATTTATTACGGAAATATGACCGGTGTTTAAAGTTTTTCTTAAAAGAAAACAGGTATATATATATATATATATATATATATATGTATATATATATATATGTTTGTATGTGTGTGTGTGTGTGAAAAGTGTATATATAATTGTAAATATCAATATATATCAATATATATATATATATATATATATATATATATATATATATATATGCAATTTGTTATATATATTATATTATTTATATATTATATATGCGTGGTACTTATTTGAAAGTGCTCAATATCAGTGATAGAGCTGAGATATTCATATAGATAGTGTGAGTTTGTAACCGTGGGTTTCACCCTCTTGCGATTGTCTGACGATCGCAAGAACATGAAATCCAGGGTTACAAACTCACATCTATCTATCTATCTATCTATCTATCTATCTATCTATCTATCTATCTATCTATCTATCTCATTGTGTTCCTTATCTATCTATATCTATTTATCTATCTATCTATCTATATCTATTTATCTATCTATCTATATCTATTTATCTATCTATCTATCTATATCTATTTATCTATCTATCTATATCTATCTATCTATCTATCTATCTATCTATCTATCTATCTATCTATCTCATTGTGTTCCTTATCTATCTATCTATCTATCTATCTATCTATCTATCTATCTATCTATCTATCTCCTTGTGTTCCTCATCTATCTATCTATCTATGCCGAGATTTCCACGACAGTAGATCACTTGCAAGTTCTCGATTTGCTCGTCAGCATTGTCCTACAAAGCGCATTTTGAGTTCGTGTATGATTGCAGAAATATCAGGGATAAGTCCACAGAGCTGTGATTTAGTTGGTTGTTATCACCTGTTGTCTTCTGTTCTGGCCACCTAGCCACAGAGCAAAGCAAGTTACTTTTCCAGCAACCATCTACATTGACCAGATATGTAATGAAAGAAAATGCCTCCCTAATGACCTTTCGACCTTGATACATGACCATGGTGGTTGGCGTGATAGACTCATGAATGTTTGAGCTAAACCGATCAAATAATATATATTTCGTCCCAATCAAGGTCACAAAGTTACTAAGACGCAAGGATGTGAAAAAGTATAAATAGAAAAGCATTATTAAGAAGCGAGAACGACAAGAAGACATAAATTTAAAAGACAGAAGATCACGTCTGACATTAATTTTTAAAATACTGAAGATCAAATTTGACTCGAAAGTAATAAGCTGGAAAAGAATTTCAGAAGCGGGAAGTTCGAGAAAAGAAACTATTAACATAGAACTTACGGTTACATCTAGCCAATTCGATTGTTGGAAAAATGCTTTTTATTTTATTATCAAATGTATTGTTGGTCACTTTACTATAAATAGGTATTTCTAATCATTTTATTATGAAAATGTACAACTGGTCATTTTGCTATAAAATGTGTTGTTGGTTATTCTACTATAAATAGGTATTGCTAGTAATTTTATTATGAAAATCTATTAATAGTTATTTTGCTATAAAATGTATTGTTGATCATTCTACTATAAATAGGTGTTGCTAGTCATTTTATTATGAAAAGTACAGCTGGTCCTTTTGTTATAAAATGTATTGTTGGTCATTCTACTATAAATAGGTGTTGCTCGTCATTTTATTATGAAAATATAGTACTGGTTATTTTGCTATAAAATATATTTTTGGTCATTCTACTATAAGTAGGTGTTGCTGATCATTTTATTATGGAAATGTAGTACAGGTTATTTTGCTATAAAATGTATTTTTATACTTTGCTAGTGTTTAGTTTTTGTTTTTCGGAGGCTCACTATTTGCCCAAAGACCCCCATCTTTGGGCAAATAGTGAGCCTCCGAAAAACAAAAACTAAACACTATCAAAGTATAAAAATAAGGTGCTACTACTCCTAGTCAGGATGAACCTATGAATAACAGCAATTAGGAGGTGATTTCACGCTACTGAAAACCTCCAATCTAACGATCAGAGTTTTTGCTAGTGGATGTAGTTTATCGTCATACCCAGGACTATCCATATCGATATTGTTTTTTTTTTTTTAAAAGCTTCCTTTTTATATTTCAGGTTTCTCTTTAGCTACCGCTTTATGCAAATTATCTATATAACTATGCAGTAGCGGGTCTCAAACCTTGGGTCACGAGAGAAAGAAATTAGGGACTGAAATATTACTGAACGTTTCCTTCTTATTTCTAATTATTTTTGTTGAAACAGAAATTGTGTGGTCAGATATAATTTGCCGCCCGCTAATAGATTAAAAAAGAACCGAAAAAACGAAAACAAACAAAACTCCGAGAAAATTTTAATTATTTTTAACATTACCGAGGCTGGCTTGCTGGCCCTAAGCGGGTATTTAGCGTTACATTATTTTTTTCCCTCTTTTCATTCCATTTTTTCCCATTTTGTCTCCCCATGCAATTTTGCTGACAGAAATATCAGAAAGATGGAACATTGAAAAATTTATATAGAAAATTGGAGTTAGCTGAATTTTAGTTGAAAGTTTTAAAAAATAACCAGAAATCTGTAAGACCGTTTATTAAATTTCTTGCACAATCTTCTCTTCCTTGTAGTCTACATTCTTGATTATCTTTTTAATGTCATATCCTTTAAGAACGTGAGCGAACACAGCTCTCCACAATTTCCTTAACTTTCTTATAATATAGAAATGTAAAAAGAAAAGAATTGTAAATTGTCAGAATTTTGTTGATTGTTTGGTTGATTTCATCGATCGGAATTTCTAGCTCAAAACTTAAATGAAAAATAGCCCTGAAGAGTGTGAATATCATAATAGTGACTTCACGAAACTTCTAAGTTGGCATAATTTTGCTCAGTTAAGTGATAAACTTATCTGCATTTATTTTCTATATATAAACAACGTTTATTAAATTCAGCCGACAAGGTCTATCTGTTTAAATGTTTATTTTATTTTCCCAGTTTTCGAATAATGTGTTTGTATATCAGGATTCAAATTGTGGATAAACGTAACAATTATCAACATCCATTGAACTAGGCAAGTAGTTTGCTGTAGTCAGGTATTGAACTCACAGCTCTTTGGGTCAAGTCACTGGATTCAACCGACGCTTTTGTTCACCGAATCATGTGACCTCGAGGACACTTGAAAAAGGCCGGAGCGTACAACGGTCAAAACATCGTGAATATAGCAATAAAGATGGAGACAATAGTATAAATGATTACAATATCTCATCTCAAGTGTATAGATAGATAACAAACAGGATGTTGAAACACAATTTCTTTTCGCGATAAATTATCTTGTTTGAAAATATCTGAAAAAACAACAACAACAAAAAAAAAATAAAATAAAAAAAATAAAGAAAAACACAGAGACTATGTCTATTGAATTTAATAAAGCACGTGTTGGAGGAGTACTTGCTGTCTAAGTATACCACACACACACACACACACAGACACACACACACACACACACACACACACACACATGTGCATGTATGTATGTATACATGTGTGTGTTTCAATCTACCGTCAATCTACCGTAATGAGGGCTCAGTTTAGATCGTAACTAATAAAATGCTCATTTGATAATTTGATTTGTTTTAGTGAAAGCTTATGTAGAACCAGTCAAATTGTCGTAGGAACTGATAAAGGAGAAATAACACACAGTGTGTCACGAATTTTATAAAGTTTAAAATTAAGAGTCTTCCTTCTGCTAGAGTGGCAGTCGCACAAAGCAAGAAAGCTCGGTCTGCCTTGTTTGATCATACTTAAAATGTATGAGAAAACATAAAAAAAAAGTAATAAATGTTCAATGTTATACTAGAATAAAAATTGAAAATTGCCAAATTTAATGTTCTTCAATTTACTTTCAAACCTCAGTTCTTAACGAATTTCATTTAATGAATCGGTTTATAAACTGTTAAATAATAAACTTCGGTGAGAATTTAACGAGTCATTTTAGAAAACCCAGAATTTAAGTTCAAGCCGCAGTCAGAACCTGAATCGAAGAATTTCAGTTGTAAATCAACAAATGGTGGCACATTCGGTTTGTGAGTTGCTGGACCATAAATTCGAGAGCTAGAATTGGATAAATATAATGGCGACAAGCAGCAACAAACCGGAAGTTGCTCTAAGAACAACTAAAGATACAAATGTATTTCCGCTATTGTCACTTTTTTCTGTTTAACATCAAAGAATAATACATGACACAAAAGAATCAATGAATTTGGTGTTTAGGTGCAGCTTCTATGATCGACACATGGACATAGCAGAATTTCCGGTGTCGTAGACACAGCAGCTTTCAAGACGCACTGAAAATCCGTCTAGTTAATTTTAGTAAAAGGAAAATCATATAAAATGAAAATGGAATGAATGTGTCCATTGATGAGCTTATATTATGAATAAACAAGTTTCCTTGATTCCATTAAAGCACAGTTGGAATTCTCTCATCATTAATTGATGACTGTAAGATGTGGGGGTCAATGTTTGAATCGAGTATCTTATATATTATTGACAACTGCATTTTCCTTCACAAAAACGTCTCCAACAATAACCCTGTTGCTTATGAGCTGATATTTAGGTTATCGCTTCTTTACTAACACCGTAATTTTGACGAACATTACCTTATGAACAAACAAACAAACAAACAAACAAACAAACAAACAAACAAACAAACAAACAAACAAACAAACAAACAAACAAACAAACAAACAAACAAACAAACAAACAAACGGGCTTACGGCCTATCACGTTGAATACACCGGTTCCCGTCCGATCACCAAAGTTAAGCAACGTTGAGCCTGGTCAGTACTTAGATGGGTGACCACTTGGGAATACCAGGTGCTGTAAGCGTTTATGGACGGATGTGCGTTGTGGTGCAATGGATATCGGCTCGGAAAGAGAAATCGGTGAGCCGAGTTCGAATTCCACTTGAATGCCCTGCATTCACTTAAGCACTGGTACCCTTGGGAAAGGTATTAATCAGTCACTTCCCTTCAGTTATGGGTTAAATAATAAGAGTAGGACTTGGGGACCCTGCTCTTAAAAACAAATCCCAATGGATCTTGATACTCAAAAAGATAAATGTAAAAATAAAAATAATCTCACTCAAAATGACCTTAAATGATCCCATAAGGATAGATAGTTCGTTAAACCTTGAAACAAACGAACAAACAAACAAACATATTTTTTTTAATCACATCACCCCGAGCAAGGGCGTAACGCCACTGATGCGCAGGGTGCTACGTAAGAGTGAAAAGATTGGAAAAGAGAAAGCCGGAAACCACAACCTGAACAAGGAACAATGGATGAGCCTCTTCGCCTGTTCAATACACGTAGGTGGAGTGTGAAACGGGTGATAGTTTAGTCTATGTACTCCAATTGAAAAAAAAACGAAAGAAAAGAGTGAAAAGATTGGAAAAGAGAAAGCCGGAAACCACATCTTAAACAGGGAACAAGGGATGAGCCTGTTCAATAGACGTGGGTGGAGTGTGAACCGGGCGATAGTTTAGTCTCTCTACTCCAATGATGCATATAAATGAGGTTGAGTGATAAATAATATCCAATTTGGGGAACCAGTTGTCATGTATCGTGTTTACTAAATCTTCTACACAAACCGCATGTTGACTATTCGACGACACAAAGCAGACTGTGCAAATACGTTTTCTGTGCATTTAACCAAAACCAAATTAATCTTATGGCCACTCAGAGTCATCTCTTCTGAAAAACCAAAACCGTAATTTCCTGCCGACTAAAAACTATATACAGCCAAATTTTTGCAGACCCTACACAGATAAGCATTTGACCTCAACACGCCTAGAGGGGGATGCTGTCGATGACAACACAACCGGAACGGCCATAGCTAAGTGTCTATTCGCCTCTAATTTCAACAATATCCCTTCCTCTTGCCTTACCAACAGCAACAGAGAGATGTTACCAGTCTTTGTATAGATGTAAATAAATTATACATTTATTTACCCTTACTCAATATCCATTTTTGTTTAGTACTTGGATTTACGCTTGTCGTATTCTACATAGTCGGATAAATTTTCACAGCCGACCTCAAGAATTGAGCCCCATGGAAGAAAGGTATTTTTATGCGTGTGGTAGGTATGTCGGGCTATTATTAATGTAAAATTCTTAAAATGCAATGAAACTCTAAATGCTTATTTATACGTACAGCAGCTGCAACGTGTTCAGAAATGTTTGATCGAAAAGCGGCCTGCGTTCGTTAATAAGAAGAATGTTATTCCCCTCCATTATGACGCAATGCCCCATTCAGAAAAAAAAAGAAAAAACATAAGAAATAAAAATTGGGAAGTTGGTTAGTCTGTTCCACCCGAATGTTCACTTGAATTTTCACCTGAATTTGTTTTTCTCTAATATTCACCTGAATTTTCACTTATCGATTATTAACATTTTTTTCAAAACGTTTTACTGGGAAAAATTTTCTTATGTAAAAACCAGATTCAAAATTTTCTTGAAATCTTTTTCAATTCAAAACTGGCTTTGGTTGATTGATTCGTTTTGTTTTTTACGGTTTATCAATCATTTGCTGGTTATATATCGCCAGAAATAAATATTTTTTAGATTGTAATATTCTTCAAAGTCTTTGTAATTAAGTAAGAAGAAAAACACAATGACTAAGTGGAGGAAAATAGGATAAAATACAATGACTGAGTGGAGGCAAATAGAATAAAGTACAAGAGTATGCAAATATTTTGAAATGTTTCGAAAAGTTGGCTTAAAAATATCATGTTGAGTTTAATAATGAAATACTTTTGATTTAGCTGGATAGGAGTAGAATTCTTAACATGAAAATAGAAGTTCAGGAAGTGATTTTGAGCCATTTAACGTTTCACCGTCATCTTCATTAACTTGAATTCACCAAACTTTGGAAATGGATTCCTCGTGATTTAACAAATGCTATCAGTAAAGCAAGAGTAAAAATTCACACTTCTCTGCACTTTTGTGAACGCATTTTGCTCTATTTGAATAGATTAGTGACTGGTAAAGAATAATGTATATTTTGTAATAATATAAAGCGACGCAGACAACGGTTGATTGGAGGCGAATAGGATAAAGTGCTATCGAAAATAGACTTCTATCTAAGTTTGGGCAAGTGTTCGGTGGAATTACATTGGTACTGTTCACTGTAGGGCTTGTTACCGGACATCTATTTTCAGCAAATAGAGCAGTTAAAAGTTTCTCTGAAAGAAAATCTATATAGTTAGATTAAAATAAAAGTCGTGTTCTTTTATGATAATGCACGGCCCCATACAGTAGAAAAAAAAAATAACAAAAACTCTTAAAGAGATTGAATATCTTCGTTTGGAACTAATTCCACATTCTCCTAATTCCCCCGAACTTGCTTCGTCCGATTATAACATTTTCTGGTGTTGGTTGAACTTTCTTGATGGAATAAAAGGCACTGCTCTTAATTTAACTGAAAGCAATAGCCAACAAAATTTACACATGTAAATGACAACGCAAATACCCTTGGGAAAGGTATTCATCCATCTCTTCCCTCCAATTATGGGTTAAATAACAGGAGAGAGTGGGTTCTGTAGACTTGGTTGGCAACCAGTCTATCGCAGAAAGCAATGGCAACCTACTGCGGGATAATCTTCTGCCGAGTCAGTCATGTCTCATTCAAGACATGATCGCCCAAGCATGTTTCACGTATGGAACTTAACTGACTGAAATGACAAGTCACCACTATCAGTGGAAGCGAAAGCAAACAGAAGAGAATGGAAAGAAAATATACATTTTTATGTGTTCTGTCATGATGTAGGAGATCATGACTCTCCACAACTTCTTGTCCTTTGTAGCTCTTAATACATTTTGTTTTTCTGCTATTTCCCTGAAACTCTTTTTCGCCATCCATTTACTTAAGTTCAACAAGTATGTTATGAGCTGTATACATCTGCAACCCTTACCCTCAATCTTACCTGTGAGTATCCGATTTTCCAAGTTCTCCTTCCTCATTATGTAACCTAGAAATTTCAACTGTCTCTTCCTGATGTTTAGCATAAGTTTCCTTTTTGTTTTCATTTTTTCTAAAACCTCATCATTGTTCACATTTTTATTGCTTCAAGTCTCTTCCTCGTCTTTGAGGAGATAGCCTAGCACTCACTACCATACAGAAGTATAGATATCATGTAACAGTTCAGTACTATTTTCTTAGTTTCTAACGAAGTTTTTCTATGTCTTAATACTCTGCTTAGCTTTTGGAAGACATCTTTGGTCATCCAAATAATCCTTCGGATCCCAGTTTTGCACTTTCCGCCCTCTGTTAAAATAACTTGCAGATATTTTTTTTTACTTGTTTGAGTCTTGTATCTCCGATGTTTAATATATTAACTCATTTTTTTTGCCAACCTTGCATTTTGTCTTCATGGAGTTGATGTTGATTCCTTTCTTTTTGGTTTCCTTCTCTACCTTCAGCAAGAATTTTTGCAGTTTTATTTCTGGGTCTGCTATCAACACCGTGTAATCTGCGTATCTTATTTTGTTAACGTTGTGGCCGGCAATAATGAATTCTGGTAGGACATCTAATTCTCTCAGAATTGCCACGATGTATGGAGCTAAATAAAGAAAATACAAGACCCCCTACAGATGGTAGCGTTGGAGAGTGACAAAAAAGGACTACAAATAAACTTTTTTTTTTTTTTTTAATCATATCACCCCAAGCAAGGCGAAAACGCCACTGATGCGCAGGGGGCTACGTAAGAGTGAAAAGATTGGAAAAGAGAAAACCGGAAACCACATCCTAAACAGGAAACAAGGGATGAGCCTCTTCACCTGTTCAATAGACATGGGTGGAGTGTGAACCGGGCGATAGTTTAGTCTATCTACTCCAATTAAAACTGAATGCATGGTCATCAGCAAAAGGTGCAACCAAAATGCCAAATACAGGTGGAGGGACACCAGAATCAAGCAAGTACAAAAATTTAAATACCTAGGAAGTGTTCTAACAGGAGATGGAAAGTGCGACACAGAGATCCGAAGGCGAATTGGCATGGCAAAGGACGCGTTGCAGAAGCTGAGTAAAATACTAACACACAAGAAAATTTCACTAGAAACAAAGAAAAGAGTGCTGAATTGCTATGTGATGTCAGTTCTTCAATACGGTAGTGAATGCTGGACAATATCATCGAAAATGAAGACAAAACTGGAAGTAGTGGAAAAGTGGTTCTACAGAAGGATGCTGTGGATATCGTGGACTGAGCATGCAAGCAACGAGGAGGTGTTGGAAAGAATGGCAACAAAAAAGAAATTAATACTGAGCATTAGGAAGAGACAACTGAAGTTCCTGGGACATGCAACGAGGAAGGAGAGCTTGGAGAACCTGATACTGACTAGCCAGATAGAAGGAAAAAGAGACAGAGGAAGGCAGCGGATAACATATTTGCAGGGCCTGATCAGGTGGATGACAGAACGGGGGATGCCAGGAGT
Organism: Ascarosepion bandense; assembly: GCA_037127315.1. Lineage (NCBI taxonomy): Eukaryota > Metazoa > Mollusca > Cephalopoda > Sepiida > Sepiidae > Ascarosepion > Ascarosepion bandense. The sequence continues at coordinate 1,621,161 of JBBBDQ010001507.1, forward strand.
AACAGGAGCAAACATGCTAAGAGCCACAAGGGATAGCGAGACGTGGAGAACCATGATCGCCTACGTCCTGAAGGGACAGGGCACATAGAAGAAGAAAGAAGAGAAGAAATATCTTTGTTTTCCACCTCTTTATAATTTTTGGATATCTGATGAACTAATTTTCTACCCGTATACAGGCGGTTTGCTACCAGTATAGATTCTTCCATTTGCCCCTAACTCTTGTCGCTTTTAACACATTTCACTTTGGTATCTCTCCCAAACTCCGCTCCACCATCCACTTGCTCAAGCCCATCAAGTATGTCTCACATTGCTTTCTCCTTTCTCTCTTTCCTCTATCCGTCTTGTGAGTATTACATTCTCCAAGCCCTGCTTTCTCATTACGTGTCCTAGAAACCTCAACTGTCTCTTCCTGAAGCTAAGTAAAAGTTTCCTTTTCGTTTGTATCCTCTCCAAAACTCTGTCGTTGCTCATGTTCGCTTCATGGTATTCTCAGCATCTTTCTGTAGAACGACATTTCTGTTATTTCTCCTTCACCTTTGAGGAGAGCGTCCAGCATTCGCTGCCATATAGAAGAACAGATATCACATAACAGTCCAGTACTCTTTTCTTTGTTTCCAACAAAATCTTCCTGTCTCTCAATACTCGGCTTAGCTTTTGAAATGCTATGCAAAGGGGTCTTTGCATCTCAGTTTTGCATTTTCCGTTGTTCCCAAATATGTCAAAATTAAAATAAAATTTTCACATGAAAATGACAGGTCGTCAATGCTATTGAAGATGAAAGGAAACGAGATAAATTGAAACAAGGTAATATTTAATGTATGTTAAAATAATAAAAGGGGAAAAATACATTAGTATGCACATGAAAGAAGATACTAAAAGTTAGCAATTATGTGTGATACACGTGCGCATATGTGTGAAAAAGTTATTAAGGGGAAAGGTGGCCGGGTCCACTTGGCCGGGCCCACGTTCTAGTTGGTGTGCTTTTACCATCTGCTAGCAGGAATAACGAAAACAAAAAACAAAAAAAAACAACCCCCCCCCCCAAAAAAAACAAAACAAAAAAACAAAAACAATAAACAAAACAAAACAAAAAACAAAAAACAAAACAAATTCACCCCCACCACCAAAAAACAACAACAACAACAACAACAAAAAGCACAGAAGACTGAGGTGTCCCGTTTTATAGTTGTTTAACAGCGCCATCTAACGACGTCTTGATGGAGCCAAGTTGGGGGCAACCCACCGTGTTTAAAGCACAAGAAAACATGTTATATATCGGGAAATATGATATTATATATCTGGCTGAATATTGTATCCACGTTGTCAGTTCTTGCTCCGAGTGTTGTTTTTGTTTGGTATTTTGAGTTAATTTATTGTCGCCAGTGATATTGATATTTTCCGAATATGTCGTATCTTTTCAATACATGTTAACAGGACTGTAAATCGTCACACTTGATGAACAGAATCGTTATGCTAGTCTTTTGTTTTCGCAACAGAAATTTCGACTAAATGTTAATAACAGTGGCTGACTTGTAATTTCTGTACTATTCGGGTGTATAAAAAGTATTTTCATTTTTTAAAAAATTTTCCTTTATTTTTTTATTTCATGCTCACCTAAAAATTATCAATGGCTCCATTATTATTATTATTATTATTTCTTTTATTTTATTTCTGGTGTATACTCATTTCTTTCCGGGTCCCAACCAGAGACCTAAGGTCACAAATAACATAATGATATTTTCCACTGAGCATTTAAAAAATAAATAAATAAAAGAACACCCCCCCCCCCCCAAAAAAAAAACCCTGATACATTTTACATAAAGTCTTTTGTAAGGTGTGAGCTGTACTTATGAGTGCCATTTTTTGTATTTCGTTCCGGCTTCCGTAACTAGGGTTCCCTTCAATGTGTCTATCGGAGTCTATTATTATTAAGTCATTTTTCATCATATTCCGATTTCTGCTATGGTCGCACTACCAACCAAGTCTGCGGGAAGACCTAAGGCAGGTCGTGGTGTGTTGTTATGGCTCCATTTCATGTTTTTTCTATCTCCCCTATCATTCCTAGCGTTACATAGACAAAGTTCACCTTAGTGTGTGGGCTGTACTTAATAAGACAATTTTTTAAGCTGGGGTTTCCAGGGATTCTTTCAATGTGTTGTTTTGTTCCATTTTTTATCATTCCAAGTGCACCTACTATCACTGGTACGATTCTTGTTTTCAATTTCCACATTTTTTCCATTTCAATTTCCAGGTCTTTATATTTTGACAGGTTTTCAAATTCCTTGGTTGCTATGTTACAATCCGCTGGACAAGCCATATCAATGAATAGACAAGTTTTTTCTTTCTGGTTTTTAAGAATAATGTCCGGCCCATTTGCTTCAATGTTTCTGTCTGTGTAGATGGTGTAATCCCATAGAATAGTGACATCTTCTATTTCTGTAACCGGTGCTGGGTGATGTTCATACCAGTGTTTGTTTCCAGATTTTCCATAGTGTTTGCACATTGTCTAATCTAAATATTGCCCCACTCTATCGTGGCGATTTTTATATTCATTTGGGGTAAGTACAAAACATCCTGAGATTAGATGGTCTATTGTTTCTTGGTGTTTATCACAAAACCTGCATTTTGAATCCATATTATTATTATTATTATTATTATTAATAATATTATTATTAATATTAATATTATTATTATTATTATTTCCTTTCATTTCTAGTGTACACTTATTTCTTTTCGGCTCCCAACCACTGTCCTAAGGTCAGAAATGGCATCATGATATTTTCCGTTGAGAGTTTTTTGACAAAACAAACATAAAAAACAAAGATCACACACATTTTACATAGATAATCCATTTCATAAAATTTTAGCTGTATTTGTGAGTAAATATTTCTTATTTCATTAAAACTTGGACTACAAGGGATGTCTTCAGTGACTCTATTAGAACCTTTTCTAATCAAACCGAGGGCTCCAATTACAACTAGAATTATTGATGTACTTACATGTCATTTTAATTTTAAGGTCATTGCACTTTGATAGTTTTTTGAAAATTATTAACTTGCCAGAGTGTAATTTTTTTAAAATGCCTAATTATCAATTTTTTTCAAAAGTCTATAAAGTAGATTAACAGAGTAAAGGCAAATAGGGTCAAATACAATGACTGAATGGAGACAAATAGGGTCAAGTACAATGACTGAATGGAGGCAAATAGGGTCAAGTACAATGACTGAATGGAGGCAAATAGGGTAAATACAATGACTGAATGGAGGCAAATAGGGTCAAGTACAATGACTGAATGGAGGCAAATAGGGTAAAGTACAATGACTGAATGGAGGCAAATAGGGTAAAGTACAATGACTGAATGGAGGCAAATAGGGTCAAGTACAATGACTGAATGGAGGCAAATAGGGTAAAGTACAATGACTGAATGGAGGCAAATAGGGTAAAGTACAATGACTGAATGGAGGCAAATAGGGTCAAGTACAATGACTGAATGGAGACAAATAGGGTAAAGTACAATGACTGAATGGAGACAAATAGGGTAAAGTACAATGACTGAATGGAGGCAAATAGGGTAAAGTACAATGACTGAATGGAGGCAAATAGGGTAAAGTACAATGACTGAATGGAGGCAAATAGGGTAAAGTACAATGACTGAATGGAGACAAATAGGGTCAAGTACAATGACTGAATGGAGGCAAATAGGGTAAAGTACAATGACTGAATGGAGAGAAATAGGGTCAAGTACAATGACTGAATGGAGGCAAAAAGGGTCAAGTACAATGACTGAATGGAGGCAAATAGGGTAAAGTACAATGACTGAATGGAGACAAATAGGGTCAAGTACAATGACTGAATGGAGGCAAATAGGGTCAAGTACAATGACTGAATGGAGGCAAATAGGGTAAAGTACAATGACTGAATGGGGGCAAATAGGGTCAAGTACAATGACTGAATGGAGGCAAATAGGGTCAAGTACAATGACTGAATGGAGACAAATAGGGTCAAGTACAATGACTGAATGGAGATAAATAGGGTAAAGTACAATGACTGAATGGAGACAAATAGGGTAAAGTACAATGACTGAATGGAGGCAAATAGGGTAAAGTACAATGACTGAATGGAGGCAAATAGGGTCAAGTACAATGACTAAATGGAGGCAAATAGGGGAAAATTCAATGACTGAATGGAGGCAAATAGGGTAAAGTACAATGACTGAATGGAGGCAAATAGGGTAAAGTACAATGACTGAATGGAGGCAAATAGGGTAAAGTACAATGACTGAATGGAGGCAAATAGGGTCAAGTACAATGACTGAATGGAGGCAAATAGGGTAAAGTACCATGACTGAATGGAGGCAAATAGGGTCAAGTACAATGACTGAATGGAGGCAAATAGGGTCAAGTACAATGACTGAATGGAGGCAAATAGGGTAAAGTACAATGACTGAATGGAGGCAAATAGGGTAAAGTACAATGACTGAATGGAGGCAAATAGGGTCAAGTACAATGACTGAATGGAGACAAATAGGGTAAAGTACAATGACTGAATGGAGACAAATAGGGTAAAGTACAATGACTGAATGGAGGCAAATAGGGTAAAGTACAATGACTGAATGGAGGCAAATAGGGTAAAGTACAATGACTGAATGGAGGCAAATAGGGTAAAGTACAATGACTGAATGGAGACAAATAGGGTAAAGTACAATGACTGAATGGAGGCAAATAGGGTCAAGTACAATGACTGAATGGAGAGAAATAGGGTCAAGTACAATGACTGAATGGAGGCAAATAGGGTAAAGTACAATGACTGAATGGAGGCAAATAGGGTAAAGTACAATGACTGAATGGAGACAAATAGGGTCAAGTACAATGACTGAATGGAGGCAAATAGGGTAAAGTACCATGACTGAATGGAGGCAAATAGGGTCAAGTACAATGACTGAATGGAGGTAAATAGGGTCAAGTACAATGACTGAATGGAGGCAAATAGGGTAAAGTAAAATGACTGAATGGAGGCAAATAGGGTAAAGTACAATGACTGAATGGAGGCAAATAGGGTCAAGTACAATGACTGAATGGAGACAAATAGGGTAAAGTACAATGACTGAATGGAGACAAATAGGGTAAAGTACAATGACTGAATGGAGGCAAATAGGGTAAAGTACAATGACTGAATGGAGGCAAATAGGGTAAAGTACAATGACTGAATGGAGGCAAATAGGGTAAAGTACAATGACTGAATGGAGACAAATAGGGTAAAGTACAATGACTGAATGGAGGCAAATAGGGTCAAGTACAATGACTGAATGGAGGCAAATAGGGTAAAGTACAATGACTGAATGGAGACAAATAGGGTCAAGTACAATGACTGAATGGAGGCAAATAGGGTCAAGTACAATGACTGAATGGAGGCAAATAGGGTAAAGTACAATGACTGAATGGGGGCAAATAGGGTAAAGTACAATGACTGAATGGACGCATATAGGGTCAAGTACAATGACTGAATGGAGACAAATAGGGTCAAGTACAATGACTGAATGGTGATAAATAGGGTAAAGTACAATGACTGAATGGAGACAAATAGGGTAAAGTACAATGACTGAATGGAGGCAAATAGGGTAAAGTACAATGACTGAATGGAGGCAAATAGGGTCAAGTACAATGACTAAATGGAGGCAAATAGGGTAAAGTACAATGACTGAATGGAGGCAAATAGGGTAAAGTACAATGACTGAATGGAGGCAAATAGGGTAAAGTACAATGACTGAATGGAGGCAAATAGGGTAAAGTACAATGACTGAATGGAGGCAAATAGGGTCAAGTACAATGACTGAATGGAGGCAAATAGGGTAAAGTACCATGACTGAATGGAGGCAAATAGGGTCAAGTACCATGACTGAATGGAGGCAAATAGGGTCAAGTACAATGACTGAATGGAGGCAAATAGGGTAAAGTACAATGACTGAATGGAGGCAAATAGGGTAAAGTACAATGACTGAATGGAGGCAAATAGGGTCAAGTACAATGACTAAATGGAGGCAAATAGGGGAAAATTCAATGACTGAATGGAGGCAAATAGGGTAAAGTACAATGACTGAATGGAGGCAAATAGGGTAAAGTACAATGACTGAATGGAGGCAAATAGGGTAAAGTACAATGACTGAATGGAGGCAAATAGGGTAAAGTACAATGACTGAATGGAGACAAATAGGGTAAAGTACAATGACTGAATGGAGGCAAATAGGGTAAAGTACAATGACTGAATGGAGACAAATAGGGTCAAGTACAATGACTGAATGGAGGCAAATAGGGTCAAGTACAATGACTGAATGGAGGCAAATAGGGTAAAGTACAATGACTGAATGGAGACAAATAGGGTCAAGTACAATGACTGAATGGAGGCAAATAGGGTCAAGTACAATGACTGAATGGAGGCAAATAGGGTAAAGTACAATGACTGAATGGGGGCAAATAGTGTAAAGTACAATGACTGAATGGAGGCAAATAGGGTCAAGTACAATGACTGAATGGAGACAAATAGGGTAAAGTACAATGACTGAATGGAGATAAATAGGGTAAAGTACAATGACTGAATGGGGGCAAATAGGGTCAACTACAATGACTGAATGGAGACAAATAGGGTAAAGTACAATGACTGAATGGAGACAAATAGGGTAAAGTACAATGACTGAATGGAGGCAAATAGGGTAAAGTACAATGACTGAATGGAGACAAATAGGGTCAAGTACAATGACTGAATGGAGATAAATAGGGTAAAGTACAATGACTGAATGGGGGCAAATAGGGTCAAGTACAATGACTGAATGGAGACAAATAGGGTCAAGTACAATGACTGAATGGAGACAAATAGGGTCAAGTACAATGACTGAATGGAGGCAAATAGGGTCAAGTACAATGACTGAATGGAGACAAATAGGGTCAAGTACAATGACTGAATGGAGATAAATAGGGTAAAGTACAATGACTGAATGGAGACAAATAGGGTAAAGTACAATGACTGAATGGAGGCAAATAGGGTAAAGTACAATGACTGAATGGAGGCAAATAGGGTCAAAGTACAATGACTAAATGGAGGCAAATAGGGTAAAGTACAATGACTGAATGGAGGCAAATAGGGTAAAGTACAATGACTGAATGGAGGTAAATAGGGTCAAAGTACAATGACTGAATGGAGGCAAATAGGGTAAAGTACAATGACTTAATGGAGGCAAATAGGGTCAAGTACAATGACTGAATGGAGGCAAATAGGGTAAAGTACAATGACTGAATGGAGGCAAATAGGGTCAAGTACAATGACTGAATGGAGGCAAATAGGGTAAAGTACAATGACTGAATGGAGGCAAATAGGGTCAAGTACAATGGACTGGAATGGAGGGCAAATAGGGTAAAGTACAATGACTGAATGGAGGCAAATAAAGGGTCAAGGGTACAATGAAACTGAATGGAGGCAAATAAGGGTAAAGTACAATGAACTGGAATGGAGGCAAATAGGGTAAAGTACAATGACTGAATGGAGGCAAATAGGGTCAAGTACAATGACTGAATGGAGGCAAATAGGGTAAAGTACAATGACTGAATGGAGGCAAATAGGGTCAAATACAATGACTGAATGGAGACAAATAGGGTAAAGTACAATGACTGAATGGAGTCAAATAGGGTCAAGTACAATGACACTGTAGTGGCTAATTGTATAAAGTACAATGACAGAGTGACACTGTTGAGGAGTCATCTATACATATATGAAACGTTTCGTTTCTATGGGGAGGGCTTTGCGAATAAGATGCGCAGTTCCACACAAAGTAATCTGTTGAATAAACCTAGTTAGAAATATCTTCAAGTCCGTTGTCCTAGTCTATTCAGACGGTCTCCGATCGAGAGCGTATTGAGATGTGTCTCTTCACATCAAACTTTAAAAAGCAACCTCTCGAAACCGGCAATGCTGTTACCCAAATATTCGCACTCGTGAACATAAATGTGAAACATACCTTGTGCAGCCTAAGGGCATTTATTATAATTATTACTGCACATATCATGCGTTTATTATTACTATTTATATCATGTGCTTATTATTACTGCACATATCATGTGTTTATTCATTGGTAACTTTTCATTCAGACTTTATAATTGTAGATAAATGTATAGAGCTATTTTAATACATCATCGTTTTAAATTGATCCTCAACGTCTCTAAAGCTGAAAAAAATGAAACTAAAGCTGATCGTAGTGCTGAAAACTGGTATAAACATTTTGAACGTGGTGACTTGTCCCTTGAAATAATGCCTAGAAACTGATGCCAATTAACTGTCGCTTATGAAAATTTAACACAAAAGAAAAGAGAAGAACCAAACCAACATTACCTTTGAGAAACGTTAGTATTATCGAAAGATAACATTATACAAGCTTCAAAAACAGTGAACATTATACAAGCTTCAAAAGCCTACAAAAGAACATCAGGCATTCCTCACCGATTAAAAAATGAAAATACCTTTGGTACACTCTAAGTTAAATGATACGTAATTCACACAGGTATCATAAGTTTCACGTGTTAACTGTGAGAGTGAAGGTGGTAGAAAACTGATGTCAGCTGTGGTTGTGATGGCAGAAAAGTTATTTCAATGACTAACAATATTCCAGCATCAAAGTGGATAAAGCTATTTCATCCGAAAACGTTTCAGTGTAAAAAATATAATTCAGTAAATTCTATTTTTAAGGCATTTTAATATTTTATGACTTGATCTTATATTACTAGACAGCCAATCAAAACAAGAGGGCCTAGAGGAAACTGATAACCAATGTTGGTTTTAAATTGATAAAAAGGCTACGAAAAGAAGAGAGTTGGCAGTAAATTGATAACCAACTTATAAAAAGAAGTGAGTTTGTTAGTAAATTGATATAGCAGCCTAAAAAAAAAAAGAGAGTTAGTAGTAAATTGATAAGCAGCTCATAAAAAGGTAAGAGTTGGTAGGAAATTCATATAGCAGCATATAAAAAGTGAAGAGTTAGTCAGTTAAGTGCCATACGTAAAACACGCTTGGGCGATCATGTCTCGAAAGAGATATGACTGACTGGGCAGAAGATTATCCCGCATTAGGTTACCATTGCTTTCTGCGGTAGACTGGTTGCCAGCAAAGGCTATAGAACCCAGTCTGTCCTGTTATTTAATTCTAACTGGAAGGAAGAGACTGATTAATACCTTTCCCAAGGGTATTTGTGCGTAAGTGAATGCAATGAATTCAACTGGAATTCAAACTCGGTTCCCCGATTTCTCGTTCCGAGCCGATATCCACTGTATCACAAAGTATACCCGAAGAGTTGGTAGTAAATAAATAAGCAACCCTGAACAGAAGAAAGTTGTAAATTGATAGGCAGCCTATAAAAAAGGGTTCGTAGTAAATTGATAAGCAAGTTATGGAGAGAAGAGGGTTAGTAGCACATGAAAAGAGGGAGTGTTGGCAGCAAATTGGTACTTCAGGCCATGAAAAGAAAAGAGCTCAGAATAACGTTTACCTTGCCTCACTTACAATGCTAACATGTTGAAATTTTAAAGATTTATCTTTGTAGTAAATGTCAGTTTACACAGTTCGTTGTGTGGTTATATATAAAAACTAAAATTACTGTCTAGTTTCAATATATTTTCTCTGTAATTAGGTGTTAGCCTATAAGCAATGTAATTTTCGGCCTGCAGGACACAAGGTGAATTTTTTAGGTTTATTTTAGGAGAAAAAATGGCAACGTCTTCGACGCCAGGAAATGCAGTAATTACCTCTGATCATCCACCCTAGAATGGTTTTCCATGCTCTGGTAGTGTTCAGCACACAAGCGGCGTTAAAAATGGCATCAAACAATTAAATAACTAAAGGTCGAACTCTCACTTTTTCTATATGTATTCTAGGTTTATATATATATATATATATATATATATATATATATATATATTGCATTATCTTTGACGCTTTGAGCAGAAAAATAGAAAAAAGAGGGAAAGGAAATAGTGAGGGAGGATGAGGAGACCAAGAAATTTAGGAAAAGAGCAAAATAACCACGACATTCTACACATGTACATATAAAGACATACAGACGTACACACTCTACCAAACACTTACACAAAAAGAACAAAAAAAAAAATACAAAGCGCTTAAGTTATTTTCTTAACTTAATACAAAAATATCGAAAATGAGAAAGCAGTACACAATTGCCGATATCATCTGAAGAGTGAACCGAGCGATTGCAAAAAAGTTCCGCTACAAAACTTTGGAATCGGGTGCAGTGCTAATTATAACATCTATCAGCTAAATGGAAAAAATAATAATACTAATTATAGGAATAATAACACCAATAGTAACAGAACTAACTCTGCCGAAACTAGTATTAATTAAGCTATAATTTAAATCGTCTTGTACAACCCACCGAGAACGAAATCGGAAGGAAAAGAAGGGGAAGTAAAAAAAGAAGCAAACGAAGTACATAAACAAAGAGTCAAGTACTCGTAAGAAAGAAAAAAAACCAAGATGAAAACCCTAACACTAAAGCGCTCAATACGAAAGTAGAGCAAACAAAGACAGAAAATCTAAGCAAGGGCCAAAAACCTACCACGGATTCGCCCAACGGCTCGTCAGGGAAATTGGGCCGTAGTAGGTTGTTGGCTCTTGCTTAGATTTTCTGTCTCTCTCTCTCTCTCTCTATATATATATATATATATATTGTAATTTGTTATGATAATGGTACATAAAAGCATTATATCTCTACACAAAAATTTCCATATTTCAGAACAATAATTTTCTTTTTCAGGTGATATGTTAAAATGAATTTAAAATAAATTTCACAATTTATTTTAACATATCACCTGAAAAAGAACAGTATTTGATAGTGATATCATGCTTTTATAAACCATTGTAATAACAAAATTACTATATTAAGCTCTACTTTGTATCGAACACTTTTTATGAAAGTAAATGCTTGAACAGTGGGTTTTAATCTTTCATTTTTTTATAATATATATATATATATATATATATATATATATATATATATATATATATATATATAGGATAAAGAACAATTATGAAATGATTATCAAATCTACTATAAATAATTCTAAGACTGAAACATTTTTTCTATTCGTTCTTTATTATCATTCTGTCTCGGCTTCCGATCTATAATTGATCTATATTTGATCTCATCTCATATATTAGGTTGTTACAAACATAATAGCCACTCGAAGTGTTGTATTTGGAAAACTATTTAACAGAGTTTGAACGGAATACATTTGGTGAATTTTGTATACATAATAATAAATAGGTGCCTTTTAATAATTTTTAACTTATTTCAGGTAGAAATAGCCTTGAAGCATACAAGTTTTTAATTATGAACGTGACAAAACATGATCTTCGTTTATTTTTCTTGCATGAGTTGAAACTTGGGCACAATGCTTCTCTAACTTCTGCCAATATCAACAGATGGGTCCAAAATTGATCAGACAGTGCAACGCTGGTTTCAGAAATTCTTTACTGGTCATGAGAGCCTTGAAGATGAAGAAGCTAGAGGACGGTCATGCAACCTTGACAAGGAAAAATTGCAAGTAGCTGACGAGCAAAGCCCACGTCAACGTGTCAGAAAAATGTTTCAGATGCTTGATGTTAGCACTGCAACCGTTTCACGCCATTTGCAGAGTATTTTTTTTTAATCATTTCACCCCGAGCAAGGCGGAAACGCCACTGATGTGCAGGGGGCTACATAAATGTAAAAAGATTAATTAGAAAAGAGTGAGGAGTACAAACTAGTTAGAAAGGAGCAATAGAAGGCTGAGAAAGCAGGTGCGATGACAGATACATAGGTGGAGAGAAAGGGAAGGTTATACAGGCGTGGGGAGAGAGCTAGAGTCCAGTGGTTAATAGATGAGTATTGACTTTGCATTTAAATTTCTGGAGGTTGTAGCCGTCAGGAAAGCAAGAATATGGGAGCGAGTTCTACAGGCGGGAAGTGCGAGAGAAGAAGCTGCAGGAGTAGAATTGTCGTCTGCATTTGGCTAACCTGACTGTGAATGGGTGGGACCCAGTTGCCAGTCTGCTTGCACGAGTAAACACCTGTTGAGGAGGCACCAGTGACTTATTGGCAAGGCGAAACTTACAGACTACATTGTTTATACTTAAACATGCGTCTGACCTTATAAATATAGCAAATTTTAAGCAATATATATATACAGTACCACGCAAAAGTTTACAAAACATTACAAACATGTTTTTTAAGTATATATATATATATTTTTTTTTAATCATATCACCCCAAGCAAGGCGAAAACGCCACTGATGCGCAGGGGGCTACATAAGAGTGAAAAGATTGGAAAAGAGAGAAACCGGAAACCACAACCTAAACAGGAAACAAGGGATGAGCCTCTTCACCTGTTCAATTGACGTGGGTGGAGTGTGAACCGGGCGATAGTTTAGACTATCTACTCCAATTGAAAAAAAATAAAAATAAAAAATAAAAAAAGAGTGAAAAGATTGGAGAAGAGAAAAACCGGAAAACACAACCTGAACAGGAAACAAGGGATAAGCCTCTTCACCTGTTCAATAGACATCTAACTTTTACTGCTTGTAGAGCATATATTTAGGTATTCATTTAAAGAATCAGATTTAAAAATTTTTTTAAAAAAGTGTCCCACGAAAAAAAAACCGATACAACTCTTTTTTTTTATATAAAAGTGTCCAGATTTTACTAGAATGTTCTAAATTAAGAGGGGTTTCTTATAGAACATTCCAGATTATTTTTATGATTATATTTAAGAATGATTAAAAGTATTGTATGATTCTTTTTCTGTCAATCGTCCTTTAAATATTGACAAAATGGGGAAAAGCAAAATAATTGATCAAGATCTCCGTAAACTTATTGTTGAATTTCATACAAATACACTTGATTACAGAAAAATATCTAGTCAGTTAAACGTGCCATTGAGTTAAGTTGGTACGATAGTTTGTCACTGAAAGACGTGTCATTCCATTCGTCCCCCTAAAACGCTGTAGTTGTCCCAGAAAGTTAACGGAACGTACGACAATTTTATTGGCGAGAAAAGTTGTCAATGAATCCCGAGTTACGCTTAAAGAACTTCATGGAGGAAGTAAGTGGCGTAAAAAGTGAGTACGGATACAATTAGTTGTTCACTCCATCGGTATGACATATTTTTGAGGTCTCCAAGATAAAAAAAACAAAACAAAACAAAAAAAAAAACAAACAACAACAACACACACTTCTTAAGCGAAAATACGTTCTTGCTTGACTGGATTTGCAAACAAGCATTGTATTAAACTTGCAACATTTTGGGAAAATGTAGTTTGGTCAGACGAAACAAAAATTTTTTTTTTGGTAGAAAGGCTGTGGCAAAGGTCTGGAGAAAGAAGAGTACTGAATATTCCCAAAGAATACTATCCCAACAGTAAAATTTGGAGGCGGGTCAATCATGATCCTGGTGTTACTTTATTGTTCAAAGTGTCAGCCAGTTAAGTGCCATACGTGAAACACGCTTGGGCGATCATGTCTCGAAAACGACATGACTGACTGGGCAGAAGATTATCCCGCAGTAGGTTGCCATTGCTTTCTGCGGTAGACTGGTTGCCAACAAGGCTATAGAAGACAATCTGTCCTGTTATTTGACTCATAGCTAGAGGGGCAAGAGATATATTATATTATTAAGTAGTAATTAGTGGGGGATCAGTTTATTACTTCATAACAATATAAAACTGAACCTCCACTTTATGACCAGTAGAAGCCTGAATCATGTTTCCAACTATTATATTCAGTCAGTTAGTTAAGTGCCATACGTGAAACACGCTTGGGCGATCATGTCTCGAAAGCGACATGACTGACAGGGCAGATTATCCCGCAGTAGGTTACCATTGCTTTCTGCGGTAGACTGGTTGCCAGCCAAGGCTATAGAACCCAATCTGTCCTGCTATTTAACCGATAACTGGAAGGAAGAGACGGATTAATACCATTCCCAAGGGTATTTGCGCGTAAGTGAATACAATGGATTCAACTGGAATTCGAACTCGGTTCCCCGATTTCTCGTTCCGAGTCGATATCCAATGCACCACAACGCACATCCTCAAAGTGTAGGGAACATTAAATAATGGTAGGATGTATGAATTGAGAATATTATGGGGAAAATTAGGGAGAACTTTACGTCAGAGGGCACATTCGCTATGTTTGAAACCAAATTGGATCTTTCATCAAGACAACAATTATAAACATACCGTAAAGCTAATAAAATCATGGTTAAGTTCGAATAGAATAAACGTTTTGGAAATGGCAAAATCAATCTTCAGATCTCAGTCCGATTGACAATTTATGGAGAGAACTGAAACTGAGAATTCAAAGAAGGAATCCAGAAAATCTGCATAAAATAAAGGAATTTCGTCGTGAAGAATGGAAAAAGATTAACCAAGAAACGTGCATGAAATTCATAAGGAAATAAAACATATTAAGAGATGAGATAATAAATGTCAACTTTTAAAATAGGTTTTTCTTCATGGAATCTTTTAATCTTTTAATCGTTAATCTTTTAATTGATTGTTTTTAAAAATCTGATTCTTTGAATAAAGGCTTAAAACATATGTAATATTAGCCGTAAATGTTTTAGTAATCTGTGTTAGAAATAGCTAAAAAATGTTTTGTAATACGCTATAAATATTTTGCGTGGCACTATATATATAAGTATTGTAACTATTTACACTATTTCATTATTCAGACTATTGTCCTTGGGTACATGCTCAGCCAGTTGTGAGTTCAATACCGGATCACAGCAGAGGTGACCGAAAACTTTGAGAGTTGAGTTACTAAAGGGAATTAACTGGAACTGAGATATCCAAAAAAGGCAAGTAACTAGAACAACGCTGGATATATATATATATATATATATATATATATATATATATATATATATATATATATATAAAGTATATCACCTGAAGTATGCTAGAGCGTACAACGGTCGAAACGTCATGAATACTGGAACAAGGCTCAGAACAACAGTCCGAATAACGTAAATAGTGTAAATACTTATATATATATTCCCACCGTTTAATGTTTATATATATAAACACGTTTAATGTCTATATATATATATATATATATATATATATATATATATATATATATATATATATATATATAAATTAAAATAGGATTAATTCAAGGATGTTGGATGACCATTTCGATATGAAAATCCCCACGGGGGATAACACATCACCTCAGCAACAAAAAATCCTTTCAGAAACTGGAGAAAAATCAGTCTAATTTTCCTTTTTAAATAGATTTGCAAAGAAATTAAAAAAAAATAAAAAGAAAAAGAAAAAGAAAAAAATTAATGAATTAATCCTATTTTAATTTATATATATATATATATATATATATATATATATATATATATATATATATAAATTAAAATAGGATTAATTCAAGGATGTTGGATGACCATTTCGATATGAAAATCCCCACGGGGGATAACACATCACCTCAGCAACAAAAAATCCTTTCAGAAACTGGAGAAAAATCAGTCTAATTTTCCTTTTTAAATAGATTTGCAAAGAAATTAAAAAAAAATAAAAATAAAAAGAAAAAGAAAAAATTAATGAATTAATCCTATTTTAATTTATATTTGCTCTGTAATATTTTATTACATGGAGCTCTCTTCCTGTATCATTTTTTAATATTAAAATAAATTTTTTAATATTAATTAGGATCGGGTTTTTTGAATTTACCTTCCTGCTTTTTCCGCTTAGATTAAAGTATCTGAATATATATATATATATATATATATAAGTTGCGACTGTTGAATTGTTCTTTAAATTCCGCATAATAACATACCAATGACATCTCTTTTTAACAGATATATTTACGAATATTATGCAAAAATATCCTGCAATAATAAATAATAAAGATTAAATTTGCTTAATAAAATGTCATTGGCTTCAATCACATCCTCAAGATGATTTCGGAATCTCCTGCAACTTTTCTAGACAGTCTCCTTGTTTAAGTTGGCGAATGCTGCCATAATTCTTACCTTCGGTTCATCTTTGGTGTTACAAGGAATTTTGTTGGTCTCTCGTTCAACTACA